>CM076579.1:1244008952-1244406127 GCA_034641835.2 Pinus albicaulis
CCTTAAGTAACTTTGGGGTTTGTAGTTGATAATTGAATATATATTTTGAAGCACATATTTTAGAGGTAGAAATGAAGTTCTTTTCCCCTTGGATTGATGGAATGAGTTTGTCCCAACAACTTTTCAAATGCTAAATTTCTATTTTGTCTTATATCATTTTTAAATGCCTTTCTCTTTCACGACAATACCAGTCGACAACCCTCAGGGCTATGTTTGACAATATTCTGAATCCTTGCAAACCAACATCCCTGTGGAAGTGTTAATGGTTTAGTTTTTGGATGTCTTTCTGAAGATACTATCAACCACCACATGTTATTTATTTTGAATAAATAACATGAGAATCTACATAAATAAGATAGAAATAAATAACTCTTTTATAATGTAAATGATACCATGTAAAGACCAAATTAATTGTGCATCAAAGTTACTCGTTTGACAACATGCATTGTTTATGGTCATTGGAGTAGGTTTCATCTTCTTCTAGAGTTTGATGAGGAGAAAAGAAGTTGTTGAAGATGCCTAGTCAGTCATAATAGGCAGTGGTGGAAAACTCATCCCAATGACATTATGGATGAGACTTGTATGAATGATGATCATGGAAGTTACTCTTGAATCGTAAATCTGTTGAAGGTTCTAGCTCGATTACAAAGTAAATTTCTGCTCTTCTCCTTTTTTCTTCATTGAAGAAAAACAAAAATAGTGGTTTTGAGTCCTTTATGTAATCTATTCTAAGAGTTGAATTCTTCTTTTGAATGTGTTGTGTTGGTCGAAAATTTCTTTTGATTGGCAATGAATCATGCATTTATAGCTTCTTTCTAAATTGCACTTTCAACCATTTCTTGGTACTTTTGAGGGCATTCATCCAAAGAGTGGCATTATATCATCTATGTGAGTGAGGAGGATATGAATCATGATACTTTAAGACATTCATTTGGTTAAAGTTACTACGTTTAGGAAGTATTGCCCATAGTTAAGAGGTTTTGATTTGTGAAATGTTGTGAGTTAATGAGATTTTCTTAACAGGTTACACCAAAAACTTGTTTCTAAAACATTTGAGGCACCCTGAGGGGTATAGAGATTCAGAAAAGTTCTTTCTATTCTTATTTACTCAAGTAGAGGACCTGTAATTATTTTGGCAGTTCATCTTAGCATAGATGATAAGAAACATAATATGATATTTACTAATATTTTTGTAAAAAATATATGGGTGGAAATAATTTGGCATCTTTTAGAAGCCTTTCTCTGAATCACTTCACTTGATTGGCTAGTCTGAAAGGGTTTCTAGCATCCAACTTTTTTGTCTATCTCACCATATTGGGTGAAATCGACTAAGCCATAAATACCCTCTCCAATGGGAACATTCTTTGTTCCAATTTCAAATGAGAATGTATCACTTATTTGAGACATATAATTGACTTATAAATCTCTAGATTCAGTGCCAACATTTTCCACTTTATCATCTCCTCATTGGAAACAAAAGCCATTTTTACAAACTGTTCAAGATCAATATTTTCAGTAGAATACCTATCAACATGAAGACTGTTATGGTGAATGAAACTATGAAGTGGAAAATACATACAATATGATAAATATTTAGATATATCCTTAGCTCCTTCAGCATAAAATAAGTGCCCTGATCAAGAATACATCCATGGACCACCACCCATATTGCCCTCCAAGTCCCAATTGGTTATCAAACTAATTGTAATTTTACTCAACTACTCAAGCATAAACAACGGAAGAACCTAGAGCTACAACTGGGGATGATCGTTCCACATATATTCACTCGCCTCTAACATAAATGAGATGCATTCCATTGTTTGGTAAGATGCCAAAATCAAAGGCAAAACCAAATGCCAGAGATACAAAACCACCCATTTCAATTTTCAGTTGATCCAGATGCAATCCAAAAGGAAGCGGAAATAAATCTTCTTCTTGTGCCTTCTTCCCCTAGTGTTTCTCCTAATGCATTGAATCCATTGCTTTCTCCTTCTGTCTTGCACCATTTCTTTCAAAATTCAACTGTTCCTGTCTTATCAAGGTTCTGTACTTTCAAATTTTATTTAAGCAGAAACATATATAGTAAGTGGAACGGTAGTTAAGTGTTGGAACTCACTAGCACCATACCTGGGCAATGTGATTTGTTGTGCACAACTACAGACAATGTTTCATATCCTTATTGGGAAGTCCAACA
The DNA here is from genome assembly GCA_034641835.2 of Pinus albicaulis. Classification (NCBI taxonomy): domain Eukaryota; kingdom Viridiplantae; phylum Streptophyta; class Pinopsida; order Pinales; family Pinaceae; genus Pinus; species Pinus albicaulis. Next base: position 1,244,011,147 of record CM076579.1, read on the forward strand.
AAATCAATGTGTGGCTTATTTGAATACAATAGTTGCAAATTATATTTTTAGATGTTCAAAATACCTTGACAAGTGAGGGTGAAAATGAGATTCTTCCTCTGATTTTTTCTGCTCAACCATCAAATCTCACTGAAGGCTCTAGTCCTATTAAGTGCATAAAATAGGATGAACAACAAATTAATGGGAGTAAACTTTTGACTGGTTGCAAAACAGTGGATCTAGTGAAAGAATATTGCAACACTAATCATCAACCTGCCATCTCAAAAGTTGCAAGAATACTTTCTTTGAAGGTGCCTAGGTTATTTATTCCAGATGATGTGTGAGTGTCACCTGTTAAACAACCTATAGTGAATCATTTCGGGGTGTTTTCTTTCAATGGATGGCAAGCCATATTACCTCTAAAAAATCCAAATTAGTTCTGAGAGTTCTTTTCAATTGCAATGTGAATAGAGTATGTGATATATTTTCCATAAACCCTTTAAAGGTGGCAAGAAATTGTATTTTTTCAACACTCTGACCCAATGCACAACAATCTTCTGCTGCAAGTATGCTGCTCATTCACTGGGGAAAATGTCACTGGTTTAGGGTCTCTAACCACAAGATCTGCCCCTCCTCTTTGACTTCCACACGCTCCTTATCAAACTGATCCAAAATTGGTCCTATCTAGGATCCAACACCTACAAACACTTCATCAAAGACATATACCTTGTTGACTGTTTTGCTGTAGCTCCACTGCTGCAATCTAGGCCTGGTTAGAGCATATAAACTAGTCCCTAACAGTCCTCTAATTTCTGCCCAGAATTTCCTTAAGGAGGTACGTACACCCTTCTATGAAAGGATATGACCCTCGTTGATGATGCTGGGCTGTTATATAGCCTCCACCAGCCCTTTTACCTCCCTTCAAACAATTGCAGCACCCTACAGCAAGGCTGTGTAGGGCTGCAACATCCCTTCTAAGATTCTGCCCACCTTCCTTTCACCTCAAAACAACCCTCCCTTAGTTCGGCCTTCAAGAACAACACTTCGGTCCTGCACTCAGCTACTCGGACCCTTCTCCAGCTACTCAGTCACCTTCCTGCGGCCCTAAAACAGACTTGTTCCCACGCTGTTATGCCCTCTTCTCACTGCGGCCAGATCAGAGACATGTCTTTTCCCTTCAAAGCTTATGTTTGTTTTGTGTTGCACAAGGATGGATGCTAAAATGAGGATCACACACCTCTTATTTATAGCCTTTTAAGCCTCCACAAATTTTCTTGAAGAGACCCATCTATTGGCACCCTTCTACACCAAGCCTACATGACTTCCAACCAATAATTACCTAGTCAACTTCAAAAATTCATCTCTCTCTAGCAACAACTCGAATTCAAACGATTCTTGATGAGTTGGAATCGTATCATCGAGCACTATCATCCTCATCCATCACATGTCGATTTCTCATCATGGTTTTGGCCCAAACACGATGGGTGCAAAACCCCCAAGCTTGGATCTCAAGCCCACAAGCCCATTTGTGGTGCTTTGACCTCCAACCAGGGTTTGGAGTACCTCCCAAGCTACACAAAAAATCAACAAAAAATAGAGCCAATATCTAAGTTGTCGTAAATAAGAAAAGATCTAATATCTGAGAACAAGCCGTAACAACTAGGAAACTAGTTCAAGAAAGAAAAGGATAAGAACATCAATAGTTAGGTAAAACTGAGTTGTAAATTCCTCATAATGAAGGTAATGCATTGATTAGCTTTTTGTTGTGGAAATGGAAAAATACACTGAGTATTTTTATATCTATGAACATTAGAAGAGGGGGAAAAGATGAAACATTTAGTTTTCCAGCCATATAGTTGGATGAGTAAATAACCAACGTTTATTTTAGATATATCTTTTTTACAATATTTATTTTTGCATGGAGCATTCCAACACGAATGATGTTTACTATTGAATTTTGTTTGTAAAGGATGCTAAGTCACCTTCCCCAATAATTGCTTAATCTCTTTTGTTGAGCAATCAGATGAATCTAACCTATGACTTTTGAGAATTTGGATTATCTAACAAGCTATTGTTGTGATGACCTTATATCATATTTTTCAATTATTAGGCTTACGACTTACAAAGGAAGGTATGAGACATTCAAGGATGTGCATATGACATTTTGGAGCTTAATTCTCCCATTTTCACTATCTACTTTTACCATATGTTTCAAGCATATATATGGCTGATGCTTTTCTTTAAATTTGTGTTGAATGATCAAATTCATTTAGAGAACAGTAGACCAGGAAAATGAAAAACTGATCAGTTGTCAAATCCAGTGAAAAATTAGTATGATTTTAGTATGAATATTTTCATTGCTAGCCATAATTATGCCATACTTTCTGCATATGAACTGTGTTAGAATGTAGAAATGTCCCAACATTTCAAGTGGACACTATGCCCATCATCAGGGGATCCAATTGAACCTTCTGCACCCATCATCAGGGGATCTAAATGAAGCTTATGTAGTAAGAGGCTTAGTAATTGGCTATAAAAAATCCATGGAATAGAAAGTTGGATAAGTTACAAGTAAAAATGAAGTATGCTAGAATTTATAAAAAGATATCAGATAATGTAAGGTCTGCGATCAATTTTGTAGTCATTTCCAGTTTCCAAGGGCTTCTAAGGTGGGTCTTCAAACTCAAAATGCTTCTCAAATTTGGATTCCTGAAGATCATATTCCCTTTTGGAATTTTGGCAATCTAAACTGTCTTTAGGGGCACCAATGACATCATCATATGTCCTGATTTTCATTTCATTGTCTTCTTTGTCTATGAGGTTTGAGACAAAGGGGTCATTATGCACCCATTTTTCAACTTTTGAGCCATTCAACCCCATTGTATCAGGTGCAGGTATTTTAGCAGTGTTTTCTTTGATAAGGCAGACAACATCATTATCGATAGGTTGATCTCCGCTTGGCTCAAAAACAATGGAAATCTTTTAGCATAAATCATTCTCCCACATATACACGGAGAATAATATTGAAGTTAACACCCTAGCCAAGGCATCAGCCAAATCGGCAGCAAGCTAGCTGATAATTGACATCTACAAGGGAGAACAACATTACAGCTCCACCAGAAACCTACACTAGAAGTCATTCTCCAGGTACCTGTGATGAGCTTGCTCCTTTCAGGTACCTTCTCGTATTTCCCAATGAAAGAAGTTGAAAGTTCTGAATTTGAAAAAAAACTCTCTCACGGTAGTTATTGAACTGAATTTAACAAGCCTGTCTAGCCAAATTTATTTGGATTTAACTAGCAACAATTTGTCTGCTAGTATTCTGCCTAGCTTGTGGACCTGCAAAAATATCCATTCTGTGAGCCTGGCAAGAAACAAATTAAGCGGTGAAATTCCTCCTGGCATGAAATCCCTTCAGGTTCTCTCTTTTTGTCTATACGGTGCCCCTTTTCTCCTTGCCTCAACAATATTCAAAGCAAAGATATGTCAAAATTTGCATGCTGATAGGCTGTGATCTCAGCTGGTTCAAAATACAGTATAAGGATATTCAACATATAGTGATCATAGATATTGCACAATCTCTCCCTTCTGAAATTCGTTGTTTTTTCCTCATAGAAGAGCATCTTATGCTTGCAAAGACTTACTGCTGGAACTATACTGTAGATAATTGTGTTGTCCTACAATATTGTAGAGATGTACTTGAAACAACCTTATATATCAAATATTATACTTCTAATACTTCAAATATTTGAATGGATTTATGTGGCATATCACCATGCAAAGCTTTTGTTAGAGATGAACCTTACTCTAAATTCACAGAAACCCATTTAGCAGTTTTGGATGCACGTTTTCTTTGAGACATCATGCAAAAATCCAAGATTGATAGGATCAATTTCATTGTACCTGTAGCTTCATGACACTGATGGTGCACATGAGTATTTCCATAAAGATGAGCTGAAGCATTCCAATAGAACTTGAGATTTACAAGTTTACCAAACTTAAAAAATTTTGTATGGGCATCTTCATAAACTTCACCATAATGAAGGGTGAATCCTTCACTAAATACTCAAACCCTTATTTATCCAACTTGTCATAAGTATCACAAATAGGAGGGGTTTTAAACATTACCTTTTTATGACTGCTTTGTTCAACTTGCAGTGGCAGATAACTATGTATGTTAGTACCGGAGGTATGTTTATCACTTCCACCAACATCCAGGAAAACAAACATACTCTCACGGAGTCGACGATCAATTTTTTAGTCATTTCCAGTTTCCAAGGGCTCTTAAGGTGGCTCTTCAAGCTCAAAATACTGCTGAAATTTGGATTCCTAAAGATCATATGCCCTTTCACAATTTTGGAAATCTGAACTGTCTTCAGGGGCACCAATGACACCATCATATGTCCTGATTTTAATTTCATTGTCTTCTTTATCTATGGAATTTGAGACAAAGGGGTCATTATGCACCCATTTTCAACATTTGAGGCATTCAACCCCATTCTATCAGGTGTAGGTATTTTAGTGGTGTTTTCTTTGAGAAGGCAGACAAAATCATTATCGATAGGTTGACTTCCACTTGACTCAAAAGAAATGTCACTCTTTGAGCATATATCATTCTCTCACATATACACAGTGAATAATACTAAAGTTAACACCCTAGCCAAGGCAGCAGCTGAATTGGAAGCAAGCTAGCTGATAACTGACATCTACAAGGGAGAACAACATTCCAGCTCCACCAGAAACCTCCTCTAGAAGTCATTCTCCAGGTACCCTTGATCAGCTTGCTCCTTTCAGGTACCTTCTTGTCTATCCCAATGGAAGAAGTTGAAAGTTTTGAATTTGAAAAACAACTCTCTCACGGGAGTTATTGAACTGAAAAATACAAGCCTGCCTGAACTAATTTATCTAGATTTAGCTAGTAAAGATTTGTCTGGCAGTTTTCTGCCTAGCTTGTGGACGTGAAAAAATATCCAGTTTGTGAGCCTGGCAAGAAAAAAATCAAGCGGTGAAATTTCTCTTGGTATGGCATCCCTTCAGATTCTCTCTTTTTTCTCCATCTCAAACAACAATTTTATCAATATTACAAGTGCCCTAACGGCTCTGCAGGGCTGTCATAACCTAACCACATTGGTTCTGTCAAAGAATTTTAATGGGGATATGATTCCAACTGATACACATGGATTTCCCATGCTCTAGACATTAAGTCTTGGAAATTGTGCTCTTTCCGATCAAGTTCTAGATTGGCTCCTGAAATGTCCAAATTTACAGGTCTTGGATCTTTCCTGGAATAATCTCAACAGAGTTATTCCTATTTGTTTAAACACTCTTCAATATCTTTTTTATTTGGACATGTCAAATAATTCTCTGTCAAGACCAATTCCAAAGCAGCTTATGGAGTGACCTAGTTTTAAGTCAATACAACTACCCCTGTACTAGCTCAAACTCCCTTTGAGCCCCCTTTATATGTAAAGAAAAATCAAAATTCTTTTTGGCTACATTACAATCGGTTGTCTAATCTTCCCCCTTTGCTATACTTGGCCAGAAACAATCTTAGAGGCACTCTAAGCCCTGAGATTGGGCAGATGAGAATGCTTCATATTCTAGATTTGAATCATAATAATTTCTCGGGGATAATCCCAGACACACTATCTAACTTGAAAAATTTGGAGACCTTAGATTTGTCAAACAATAATTTTGTTGGAATCATACCACCATCCGTGAAGGACCTCACATTCCTAGCAAGGTTCAATGTCTCTAATAATCACTTGCATGGTTTAATACCTTCTGGACATCAATTTGAAACTTTTAACAAGTCTAGTTTTGAAGGAAACCTTGGTCTCTGTGGCTAGCCTCTTACTACCACGTGCAGTCCGCCTGTGTCAATACTAGGGGTGCCTATTTCTGCACACAGAATCAATAGGCTAGACAGAAATACCATTCTTGGCATAACCATGAGTGTTGGTGTTGGGATTTCTTTTCTTCTGGCTGCGGTTCGTTCGAATCAATCAAGAAGACAGGTAACAAACCAGGGAGTTGCAGACGAGATTGATTCTGACATGCCTCAAAGGATTTCTGATGCCTTGGGATATAAATTGGTGTTGCTATTCCAGAATCATTGTCATAAGGATCTTGATATTGTTGATTTCTTGAAATCTACTGGTAATTTTTAGCAGGAAAACATCATTGGCTGTGGAGGCTTTGGATTGGTATATAGATCCACTCTGGAAGATCGCAAAAAAATTGCAATTAAAATATTGACAAGAGAATGTGGTTAGATGGAGCATGAATTTAAGGCTGAAGTAGAAGCTCTATCAAGAGCCCAACATAAGAATTTAGTGTCATTGCAAGGATACTACAAGTATGGGAATGATAGACTGCTGACTTATTCCTACATCGAGAATGCGATTTTGGTATATTCTATGAACCTATGATGCTTTAAAGACCATAATAATTTCTATATATTTGTGTCAATTAGACGTGTAATAGCTCTATTCTCCAAGTCACCTCATGATGTCATCAAAAATGCATCATGATAATAATATCTCCAAGTTCAGTTTCAAAGTGTCTTCACAAGATGCTCCAAGATGTCGTGAAGGTGCTCCAAATAGATCTTCAACACGATATCTTCTACTTCTTTTCAAGGTGCTCCAAGTCCGTAGGCCTTAAATCGTCTTCAAAATCCTACTCCTAAAATGTCTCCAATATTGCAAAGAACAAGCAGTTATAGGCTTTCAAAAATACCTTAAAATAAATTCACCAAACAATCCCTTCAGGCCTGTTATTATTCACTTCAAATAATTCCCAAAGTCTGTTCTAAAGCTGCTAACCATTTTCCTCAAGATAAAACAAGTTTTCTTCAAGCCTGCTAAAAAATGTTTGCCAAGATCATCTTCAAAAGGAATCTAAATTCTGTGCAAGAGGCTTGGACTAAGTACACACGGTCTTAGTTTAGAGCTCTTAGCCTAGAATGTGTCTCAACAGAGAACTGATCAAGCACCAGATTCATGTGTAGAGGTCAAGAATAGGTTAACGTATAAATGCTGAGATATACCTTCTCACCAAGCTCAAAGTGTTTCCCACAAGTCCGAATAGCCTTTTGTCCACTCTTGAGAAAATCTGAGATAAGAGTTCTAGATCTGAGGAATATATACGATGAGCCCTCCTCACAGGACCAAGCTGCCAATTAGCTTGTTTGTTGGAGGTTCAAGTCTCCATATAATATCCTCAAGACCGAAGTTGTTTGAGGACTGCAATTCATAACAGTGTTTTAGCTTTGTCCACAGCTCAGGTTTCCACTGGTCCAAGGGTTTTGTAGCTTCCTCTTACAGGTCTGAAGGTATGGAATTTTTTATTACAGGTCCAAAATATAGAGAGTATCTTGATGTCTTATCCACCGAAATATTTAGAGAAATGTGAAGTCTGGACTGTCCAACAAAGAAATATGAGTCAAGAGTCTATACACAGTCTGAAACTGCTATAGTTACTACACAAGAATCAGTATAATATTCTACAATTTGATCAAGAAGTTCACCACAAAAAATACTAGTGTTGGAGCTTGGTTTGCAATCTGAAATTCTGTCTTCTAGCACAATTCCTATCACAAGTCCGAAGGAATAGATAACCATCACAATTTTTTGACCCAAACAAATTTTATTCCTCAACTTCCAAGTCACTCCTGCAGTTATACTCTAATATTTTCATTGAATTTTATTGTCAAAAACCGAGTGGAGATTTATATTTATATTAGTTTACCATGTTTAAAAGGAAACGTCCTTATAGAAAGGGAGGCCGACGTGTGTGCCAAAGTGTAGGTCGGCTCATTGTTATGTGTAATTTTCTTAGTCTTAAAAATTCAATATCTCACAAACTAATAGGAGTTTCAAGACAAATAAGGGCTCATTGGAAAAGAAAAAATACTCTATAAGATACTATAGCAGAAAATTTGGAAGGATGCCTCTAAGGTGGTAAAAACAAATTTTCTTTGTGACTGTCCTTAATGTTTATGTGCGCTTTTGTTGAGAATTAGGTATGGCTAGGTTTAATTCAAATTCTTTTCTTGATAATTACTTGTGATCTTTCTTATTTTACTTATGCCTTCTCTTCTTAGCTTATTATGTCTTCATCAAGTCAATTACCAAAACACAAGAGACACAAATTTAGGCTCTTCGAGCCAGGGCCAAAACCTCTCCCTCTTGGAGAGGAAAACCCACAAGAAAATATTATTATAGACTTTTAGATGACAAGTACCATGGCCATGAAACAGACCCTTGACCCTTCTATGCCTCCAAGACCTTGTCACTGCTTCTTCATTGACTCTTTAAGCTGATCCTTCTTTTCTGCACTATCTTGCACTATCCTGTGCTTTTCTACACTAGGACTAGAGAGATGGTCTCTAACTATATTTCCCTTCTCCGACTGTATGTGGTCCTTACTGAGATATCAACACCTTGTTATATAATATCCTGTGCACACCTCACACCTTCCCTTCACCTTGCTCGTTGGTCTTGAACATACACACACGTCTTATTTCCTTTCGATGAACAATCCACCTTTTTCATACTCTAATGATACCCTTACTTGTGCTGCATTACTTAGTTGAGCACACTTATTATACTTAGCACTTAACACAATATTGTAACTACTAAACACAGTCCTGTAACTTCTTCTTCTTCAAGAAATATATCCAGGTATTGCAGGAGAAGTCATCTGTAAAATTCATGTAATAGGAACATCCTCCCAAGGATGTCACGGGCAGTATACCATATAAATCATAATGTATCAACTTCAAGATATCAATTGTCTTTATGAAACTTGATGGGAATGTTCCCCTTATATGCTTCCCTTCAGCACAACCCTGACATATACCTTCATGATCATCTTTAATTCAGGCATCCCTGTCACCACCTTCCTTGCTTCGGGAAGGGCTTTGTAATGAAGGTCTGAAAACCTTCAGTGCCATAACTTTGTTTGAAGAGTTGTATCACATGACATAGCCCCCAACGGACTTCCTCCAATTGGGTAGAGTGTATCAAATCTAAAAGCAATAGTAAGAGTTTCTTTGAAGTTCCTCTTCTAGATGCGTACCTTTCCATCAACGAATGCCACCTTGAATCCTTTGTCTTCCATTGCCGAAATAGACATAAGGTTCTTCTTAAAATCAGGTACGTACAACACATCTTGTAAACAGATGACTTGACCTTGAGATAGATGAAGGGTCACAATCACTATGCCTTTCACGAGATATGTGGCATTATCTCCAAGGATAATTTCTAAATTAATATCCTTCTTAATCAAATTAGAGAGGGCTTCTTTATAACCAGTGAGGTGCCTTGAAGCACCACTATCAATCAACCAGACATCCAGGGTATCGGGAGAAGATGCAATAGAGAGTTCAGATACAAGAATATATTCATTTTTCTTATTATCAACAACATTAGACTCACTGTACCTAGAATTTCTTGACCTCTTGAAAGGTTTCCCATTTCCACTATGATTAGAGGGAGCCTTCCTTTTTCCTTTGAACCTGTTGTTCCTTTGATTGCCATTACCCCTGAAGTTGTTGTCATCATCCCTAGGAGAGTCCCTTCTATTGGGGCACTCTCTTGCATAGTGACCAAAATTGTTACAAGTGTAACATCTTTCCTTCCTTCCTTTGGGCCCCGCTCTACAATGGTTTTGATTTCTCGGGCCACCATGGTTCTTCTTCTTTGCATGAGCGGCGAAGGTAGTAGGGCCACCTCTATTTCCATTAGAGGGATGATCTCTCTCCATCATTATTGTCTCCTCTTGAGTCATCTAGTCAAAAATTCATCAAAATAAAGAATCATCTTATTATTAAGAATCGTAGTATTAAATACATACCAGTCTCGGGGAAGTCCTCCAAGAGCAATGAGGACGAGCTCTCGATCAACTACTTCTCCTATGGCAAGGAGATCATTCCTGATTTTTGTGAGCCTCATAAAATATGATGGAAGCTCATGAATCTTCCCCTGCACATAGTCCATGAAATCTTGATCTTCTAATACCAAATCCAAGGACATCTTCCATGCATGATAAGCAGACTTGTCATTCAACTTATCGTCAGACCATTTGGTCCTTGACAAGACTTATTCTTCGATGATTTATTTTCACACTATCTTGGGCTTTGTCCTCACCTCATCTCTGATACCATGTTAATTTTAGATAAACATGGTATGTTCTATATGCTTAATGCAGTTTTACTTTAATCTTTCTTATAGGCCCAATTCAACACATAAACATGAAAGTAAAATGTTGATAGAACATAATAATAGATCAACAGAAGACAAGCCAAATAATTTAGATTATATTTTACAATTCTTCTTGTCCAACAAAGATAGAGAGTGATGTGTGTTATGACAGTCAATAGGATGCATCAGCCAACAAAGTCTTTCTCAACGTCAGATCATCCAACCTTCCAAGTGTCACACACACCCCTCAAAGACAACTCCAAAAATCAACGCAAGTCAACAAAAGAATCCCTCATCTAGATTTTCAACATCATCCATATTTCCGACATCATCCATATTTCTAGCGTCATTTCCGGCATCATCCATATTTCTGGCATCCATATTCACACGTGGGAGAGAGAGAAGTCTCTTATATTCTATACGAACCAATAAGATCATGAGGAATGTGTGTGATGAGATGATGATGAAATGGACATCATATCTCTCCAATTTATATTAGTCAGTGAGGGTGTGTGACACATATATTAGGCTTGTGAGCCTACATTACAAATATGGCCAACCTAGCACATGTGTGGAAAATAAAATCAAAATATAAGTTTTGCTCATCCAAACAAGATGATCTTTAGATCAACCTTGCACCTCTTCGAAAGGGGAATCCAACAAAAATATAATCATCCTCATATGAGCAGTGCAACCTGTAGTTTGGACCTAGTTGCCCAAAATTAACAGTGTTGCTACTCTGACAAAAAAACATGATGGTTAAATAAGAAAGGCCGCTCTAAACAAATTGGCAAATTCTTACAAGATTCTTGGTACTTTGTTTTGGACACAAGATTTTTTTTAATGGTCTAACAATATTTAATTAGAAAAAGTGATCTGCATGGTTGAAATTGTCAACATAAATTTCAAGTTATGAGTCAATATATTCCTTTCAATTTATAATTGGGCATTGCTTATTTGGTGTATTTTTGCTACTTTTGTACTTATTCTCATTTTATCTTTCGTGGCTTTGAGAAACATTGAAGGTGTTATACTTGATTTCATATCGTTGAAAGTTATAGTAATTCAGTCTGGAAAGGAAAGATTTGTGAATCTCAAGCTTAGACATTAGAATATGTTTATCAGCTTTTTAAATAAATCAACAATAAGATCAACATGACATAGTCTTAATTCTATCATCTTTTTGTAGTGGAACAATGGCCCATTTTATTTGATGTGTTATTTACCTCGAACTACTTTTCACCAACACGTTCTTTACCTCCAATTGCTTTTCATCCACCATATAAATGTTTTAATCTTATAATTATTTTTCAAATTTACTGAAGACTTGCACCTTGCTTCATATTTCAGAAACTCTATTTGCACATCTTGCTCCTTGTGTAAATATTTCAGAAACTCTGTTTGTTACTTGACTCTAGTGTGGGCAGGTTACAAGAAATGTGAGTGGAAAAAGGAAGGGGAGATAATGCAAATCATGTCTCGGATATGATTTGTATGTTGTTGGAGATCCTTCAGGCACCTAAGACATTGACTTTGGAAATGTTTTTAGGAGGGATTTCCATGTTTTTTTATGTTGTGATTCTTTCACCTCATGGTTATTTTGGGCAGGAAATTTTTTTTATGAATGTCAGACAAGACATCGGTGGAAAGGTATATATATATATATAATTGCAATGTCCATTCCATGATATTCTCTCTTTATTGTTTGATTATATTTTGAACCATTCTTTTGATTTTGTTTTGTCTTTTAACTATGAATTTGAAAATACTTGATATCATGTCCATTTAAACAACCAAAGCTTGAAGATGAAATTAGTATTACATGATATTGATTGAAATATTTTTTAAATATTTTCATGACTATTAGAAAAAATTACTTTCATGTTGTTATTTCAACACATGTTGTTTATATACTTGACCCAGTGTATGCATTAGAGAATGAAATGTTGTGAATAAAAATACAATTTTTAGACATCACATCTCATATTATTTGTTTTCACAAGTTATGTACAACTTGAGTTTTTTATCATGTAACTTAGTTCACATGGTTGTGCCTATGCTTTCACTGAATGTTGAATACTAAGTTAGTAAGGTGTTTTTTTTTTTTTTTTTAAATGGTGATGTTTTATTTTCTTTGTTTATACAGGTCATCTGGCTACATAGTGGCCACTATCACCCAAAACTTGTTCGAGTTTCTTGCTTTTATGGGGAAAATGACTTTGACATTGCTGATGTTGTGGTATATGTCGTATAAATAGTTTATAGTCTACTTCAATTTATATTCTATTGTTCATCATGTTTCATGTCTTACACTCTGCATTGTATCTTCTTCTTTTTTTAGAAAAGGAACTCATTATTGATGGTAAGAAGTACGAATTGAAGAGGATAAAGATAACACTAGAGAGACAAATCAAAAAGAGTGAGAGAAGAGACGGTTCTAGTGATACCCTTCGAGCCAATATCATGCATAAGACACACACATAAAGACTGATGGTCATGTCTTCAAAGTTGGTGAATTCAGCTGCAATATGGAGGGACAATGCATAACACGTCTTGGATATGATTCATTTGTTGTAAGAGATCCTTTAGGCACATGCGCCATCAACTTTGAAAATGTTTCTAGTAGGAATTCATATGGATTTTAATGTTCTAATTATCTCACCTCAGGGTTATTTTGGGCAAGAAAATGTTTTAGGAATGCCAGACACGACATCGGTGGATAGGTAAACAATTTTTTTATAATTGCAATTTTCATTCCATGATATCCTCCCTTGATTGTTTGATTGTATTTTGGACATTTATTTTGATTTTTTTTTTCATTTAATTGTGAAATTGAAAATACTTGGTATCATGTCCATTTAAACAACAACCAAAGCTTGAAGATGAAATTAGTATTACACGATATTTATTGGAATCTTTATAGCTATTTTGTGGTAAAATATTTTCATGAATATCAGAAAAGTTTACTTTCATGTTGTTATTTGAGCACATGTTGTTTATATACTTGACCAAGTTCATGCATTAGAAAATGAAATGTTTTTGCAAATAAAACGACAAGGATTAAACATCACACCTCATATTATTTGTTTTCACAAGTTATCTACAACTTGAGCTTTTTAGCATATAACTTAGTTGACATGATTTTTCCTAAGCTTTCCTTGAAGGTTGAATACTAAGTTACTAAGGTGTTATTTTCTATATATGGTGACATTTTATTTGTTTTGTTTATACAGGTCATTTTTCCACACATTATAGTGGCCACCATCGCCCAACTGAAGAAAATTTGTTCGAGTTTCTTACTTGTATGGGGAAAAATGGCTTTGACATTGTTGATGTTGAGGTATATGTCGTATAAACTATTTATAGTCAAATTTACTTCATATTCTAGTGTTCATTGTCGTTCATGTCTTACGCTCTGCATTGTATTTTCTTTTTTTTTCAAAAAATGAACTCAGTATTGATGGTAAGAAACAAAAATTGAAGAAAGATGAGAGCAATAACATTGGAGCGACAAATGCAAAAAAGGAGAGAGAAGAGAACTGGTCTGGTGATGCCCTTAGAGCCAATATCTCGCATAAGATACACATAAATACTGATGGTCAGGTCTTCAGAGTTGGTGAATTTACGTGCAATGCATTGGCAACACAATGATAATGTTCTGAAGTGATGAAACATAATTTCATGTGTAAATTGTAGTCCAACCAATATTAAGTTGGAAACTCATTGCAAGACTTTAACATTTTATATAATATAATTTATGTGGTTGAAATTATTTATAATTGCACTTGATATTGTTTAGTATTTTAATTAACATATACAACTTTATGTTTTCATATTAGATGAACATGCCCATTTTATGATATTTTCTAAACCATACAAATTAATTTATGCTGATTAATAATGAACACATAAAATCAATTTTAAATTACTAAATTAGTAGTTTATATTGATTAATGATGAACACAAATAAAATAAATATACGACTAAATTAGTCATTTAACATGATTATTAATAAAAGTAAATGAATGGAATATAAACTACTAAATTAGTCATTTATATAATGAATATGAAACTACCAAAAAAAGATAAATGACCACTGCAAATGATAAATTTGTGACTACAAATAATGACTAAATTTTGCATATATACGACTATTAATAGGTAATTTATAGTATCTTATAACACGACCGAAAATTTAGTCATATTTCTTTGGTCATTAATTAGTTTCAAACGATGGCTAAAATTTGCATATATATGACTATTAGTAGTTAATTTACAGTATCTTATAACACGACCAACATTTTGGTCATATTTCTTTGGTTATTAATTGGTTTTCTCGGGTGATTATATAGTAATATATTTTGTTGTATATTTGGTCATTAATTGTGACAATTAATGACCAAATCAATGATTAAAGAAATGACTAAATTAATGACTAAATCAGTGACTAAATTAAAGACCAAATATACTACTAGACAACAAAATTGAGATAACCAATTAATGACTAAGCTAAAAACGACTAAAAGTTTGTCGCATTATAAGATACTGTAAATTAGCTACTATTGGTCACCGACTGAAAAATAGTTGTTTATATGCAAATTTTAGTCATTTTTTTAGTAATTAATTAGCTATTTTGTACTAGAGTGTGATGCACTTACATGAAAATAGCGTGGCTTTGGTTTTCGACTGCGAGCAATTTTCGAGACTTGGCTTTACTCGTCACTATTGTTCACACTTGAGGAGGAAACATGTTTTATTTTCCCTGTTTCGGTACTCTCTACTCTACCTTGGATGGGATCATTCCATTTATTTTGATAGAAGTGTTTAGTGATCTCTATCACTAGCTAGGACCTTCTGGTTTACTTCCATTGTATGACCTCGGGGCTTCCTCTTTTGGTTTTCTGGAGACTTTTTTCCGAGGAGTTTCTTTTCAAAACATTCTTCGATGAAAGGGGTCATTATCGGTCATTGAAGATTAGTTATTACTTCCTCGCCATAGTGGATGTTGGGTACAGGCCCAGATGGACAGGTGGCAAGTCATATTTTTATCATCGTATAGTCTTATGGTTATGGTTAGGTGATACATACTTCTGATCCCATGTTGATACCATAGTATCTCTTTGACAAGGGACAAGTGCGGATGAAAGGGCTGGAACGTATACCATAAGGTGGTTGCAGTAATAGAAGGTGTCAGGATTTCGCTTAAGGGTGTCCTTTGAAATATCAAGAGTAACCATTATCATAGGACAAATGTTTGAAGAGAAAGGAAGGTGTTAATGACTTGTTTCTTTCAAGATTAAGGAATTAGACACCTATATTGAAATGTGTAATAATGAAATTCAGGACGTATCCTTCCTACATGCGATATGGGTGGTGGAGGGTGGTGAAGTTGATAGGAGTGAATGTGCTGGGAATACCACTCAATCTATTTCACCACCTGAAAGTTATCGAGACGGTTCCGAGGTCGAGGCCTCTATGGGAACACGAAGCCATAGTAATGTAAATTCATCTTTGTCAAGGGATACCAGGGGGGAAGAAGAAAAACCACTGCTTGCAGGTGAGGATTGTATACTTTTAAGTTTCGGATGCAATGTCATGTGGGAGCGCATTGAAAGTTTGTCAAACAGAGCTTCGATTGGCAGATGGAAGTTTGCAAACCACGAAAACACTGATTTAATGGAGTGGCTATTTGGAGCGTGGGAGAAGGTTTTCGGATACAAGCCAAGAGTGAGTAAATTGGAGCAAGGTTGGTACTGTTTCCACCAGTTAAATGATAATGATGTGGTTGAGCTGATGAGTAGAACTTGGGTGACCAGAAGAAGTTTTTTGGCCTTGCATAAATGGGATGCAAGATTTCATCCTAGTTTAAATGCTCCAGTAATAATTTGGTATTGGTGAAGTTGTTTGGTTTACCATTGCAATTCTGGAGTTTGAAGGTCCTGGAGGCGATTGGTGACAGTATAGACAGATGCAGGTTTGTTGACCCAAAATGCATATGGTTTCCATGGATGCTGAGGGGTGCTCTGGAGGGATGGAAACTTTATGGGACCCTAAGTGGGCGTCCTTGAAGGCTTAGAGCTTCTTCAGTGGTATTCTCCTCACTGAAAATTTATGGGGTTTTGCACATAGAATTCATTTGATAAATGTTTATGCACCTTATGTGGAAAGTTAGGTTTCTAGTAGAAGATGGAAGGTAGTCGTTTCCTTCATCTGAAAAATTTTGTGATAGCAGGGGATTTTAATTGTTCCCTACATGAAAATGAAATATGGGGGAAGAAGAGTAGAAAGGACCCACTGGGGGTGTTGATAAATAGGATCTTTACCAGTGCAGGGCTCTTTGATATTCCATTTAAGGAAAACAGTCTGAATTGGCTGAACGAAAGGAAAGGTTCAGAGTTTATTGGGAAAAATCTGGACAGATTTGTCATAAATAATGACCTTAGATTTCACATGGAGAAAATAGCGGCAAAAGTGGAGGACCTCACCGTGTCGGATCACCGGCCGATCTCCATCAGCTAGGAGTTTGAAGTTCGGAAAGATGGATGTCCTTATAAATTCAATAGAACATGGCTTGAAATGGAATCCTTTAATTTATTGATTAAAAAATATATGAAATAAAACAAGAGACTAGAAGGGCAATGAGAAATGATATATTTATCCAACATCCTAAAAAATCTAAAGAGGGTGGTCAAAAATTTGGAATGGGGTCAAAAACAAAAAATGAAAGGCAGGATAAGGATAATTAGAATGGAATGGGCTAAGATATTGTAGGATGTGAGGGAAGGAAAGCAGGCCAAATATTATTGGGAAAAACTGAAGTCTCTTGAAAAAGAATACAGACCATATCTGCTGGCAGAGGAGAAGCTATGGACGCTGAAGAGCAGAGCCCTATGGCTGCAAAGTGGTCATAAAAATACAAAATATTTTCACAAAATAGCATCCTGTAGAAGGAAATTTAATACAATCTGGAATATTGAAGCATACGGTAAGACCATCTGCACCACGGAGGAAATTAAAAGGGCGGCGGTGGACTTCTTTGGAGCTTTATTCAAAGAGTAGGAAAAAGTGGATTTCAATTCGCAGATGATTTTCATCGAGGATTATCCAGTTATGTTTATGGAGGAAGACCTGTTACATATGAAACAAAAGGATTAGCCCTGAGGAGGTTATGAAGATTGAAAAATATTTTGCAGTGTACAAAATTCCGGGTCCGGATCATTGGACTCCGGAATTTTTCCTCCATTTTCATGAGGAATTCATTGATGTTATTATAGAGATGGCCGAAGAAGTAAGGTTTTCTGGAAGGATTCTTGGTGCAATTAACTCAACATTTCTAACATTAATTCCAAAAAAGAAAATAAGTCTTCATTTGATGATTTCCGCCCTATATCATTGTGCAACACATTATATAAAATAAATTCTAAGACCATAGCTGAGAGAATCAAAGGAGTTTTTTCAAAGCATATTACGGTGGAACAGTCTAGCTTCCTCAAAGACAGAAGTATTCATGACACGGTGGCGATTACCCGGGAAGTTTGACATTCCATCCGATAAAAAAATTTGAAGGCAGTGGTGATGAAAATTGACTTAAATAAGGCTTATGATAGAGTGGACTGGTCTTTTTTGAGACTAGTTCTATATAAAATAGGTCTTGACAGGAGTGTGGTGGCCTATAGAATGGGGTGCATAACCCAAACCTCGATGGCAGTTTTAATTAATGGAACGACATCTTGTTTTTTCCGTCCAGGGAGAGGGTTGAGGCAGGGATGTGCCCTCTCGCCTCTACTATTCATTCTGATTATGGATGCTTTAAGCATGAAGATAAAGTGTGCTTCGGTGATGGGAATTTTTTCAGGGGTGGAGGTCTACAAAAATAAGGATGTTACTCACAGTCTGTTTTTGGACGATGTCCTGATTTACAGGACTATGACGAGAAGAAACTGGGAGGAGCTAAATTTAATTTTAAATGGTTTTTGTAGAGCAACGGGGATGCTGATAAGTGATGGAAAATCATGCATATATCATGCAAAGGGGGATATAGAGGACTATATTTCTCTAGGGACCTTTTTTCAGTTTAACATTGCTTCAATTAAAGAGGGTATGAACTATTTGGGCTTTATATTGAAGCTGACCTTGTATACTGAGGAAGATCGGAAGTGGTTGTTAACTAAATTTCAAAAAAAAAAAATCTATTCGACACATAAATATTTATCAAGGGGGGGGAGACTAGTCTTGACATAGGCTGTACTTCAACAATACACGTTTTTTTGGGCCTATATTTATAAAATCCCCAATAAGACGATGATGGCTATCAAAAATAATATTGCTAGATTCATCTGGAATGGGGGAGAGATGTGGGAAACCATTCATCTGGCTCGATTGGAATGCATCACTATGTCAAAAGAGAAGGGGGCTGGGGAATTCTAGATTTAAAAACTTTTGGTCTTTCCCTCATGCTCAAGTCTATGTGGAGATGCCTGACTACTGAAGGAATTTGGAAGGATATTATAAGCATAAAATATCTCAATCAGATGAATTTGGAGGAGATTCTAACCCTGGGACTCGAGGATTCAAAGTGTAGATCAAACATATGGAAAGGTTTTTATAAATGTTGTCCCTATTTTATAGAGAAAATTAAATGGTTCTTTGCAAAGGGGGATAAAATACTTATTGGGAATGAGAAGATTCTGGGAATGGGCACAAAGAATTTCATTAGCAAAGAGATGATAGTCTCATTAAATCGAAGAGGATTCTTCTATATGGGACAAGTCATAAAGGATTGGGAAAATGAAATCCCAAGGTGGAAAACATATCCAGAGTTGGGGTTGAGATAAAACCATAAGGTGGTATGGGAAAATTATACCACCTATCTTAATTACATGGGTTGGCGGAAAGGAGAGGGAGGATATCGGGTCACATGGGTAGGCACTGAAATGAGGCAACAGATATGAAAAAAAAGGCATATAAACTATTGATGGATAGGGACCTAGGTGACAAACCGGACTGTTGGTTCAAGTTGATGTGGATGGTCAAGATCCTGGTTAAAATGATCATTCTGTTATGGCTTATTTCGAAAAATAAAAATTTGACATGGAAAATGCTTCAGAGAAAGGGGTGGCAAGATCCTGGTTACTGTGTTTTATGTAGAGAACAGGAGGAAGATAATTTACACCTATTCTATAATTGCTCCTTTGTCATTAACGTAACTAAAATTATATGTACATCCCTAAAGTTACCAGACCCACATTACAGTAACTTGGAAGGGTGTGTGCGATGGTGGTTTCAAAGGGGGGAAAATCTTCATGTCTTTCCTTTCCTTCTGCATTGGTACATTTGGTGTGGGCGAAACCGAATGATTTTTGATGTTCAACTATGTTTTCCATACAACATATCGGTTAAAATATACAGAGATATGGAGTCAATGAAACTGAGTCAGAAACCATCTTTTGATACTTCGAAGAGGCTGCGGCCTTTTAAGATGCATTATCCAGCTGGTTTCTTTGACAGAGCTTCACAAAATTAGATTTGCGGTTGCAGGGCCTGGCTCATGATCTCTCCATAAGGCCACTATAAAATTTTCTGGAATGGGAGTAGAGGAACAAATATGACAGCTGAGTTATTAGCTTTGTGGGGGATTTTATGGTTTGCAAATCAATTATATATGGAGGAGCTCTGGGTGTTTGGAGACACAAAATTTATTATAGATCACTTGAATAGAGGCAATAGTTTAAGACCTAGAAACCTTGCACATTGGCTAGAAAGGATACATGCAATCAAGAGAAATTTCACAACTATCACTTTTAGTCATGTATATAGAGAAAAAAACATCGATATACTATCAAAGAGGGGCTTAAATTGTATATTTGGGGAGATGAACTATGAATTATATAATTCCTCCAGTGTTTGTGTTGTTGGCAAGGTAAATTTCTCTTAGGATAGAATGCTCCACATAGAAAGAAGAAATTGGATCACACAGTTTTTGCGGCATCAAAGGTGAGATGGGCCGAAATGGGAACTGGACCATTACTGTTTTTGCTATATCTTAAAGGAACAAACTTTCAGAATGTTTAAATTATTCACAGTCTTTTTATATCTTTATAATTTTCGTACATTGAGAAGTTTATCTCAGTCACAGAAACATATATGTTTTTTGTGGAACAGATTAAAATAGTGGTTTTAGATGCTCAATAAAAGAAGACAATTTGTAAAGGAAAACATGAAATGTTTTTAAATTTTTTTGATCTATGAAGCGATGTGCCCTGGTACACTATATAAACCAGTGAAGTATTTTTCTTTCTGAAAAAAAAAAGCTCAATTTTTTTGTGTTTGGATCATGTTTTGCCTTCAAATGAAAAAATCCCTAACGGTTATGTGTTTTTTTTTTTTGTAAGAAAACTTGTCAAAAATTCTTGACTGAGTAGTTGTTTGGACAGAAATAGAGTCTTTGGTGGATCTCATTCCATAAAATAGCAGTTATCAAGTTCATGGAATCATGATTGTTTCACCATCAAAAACATGTATGCCCTCAAATCTCGATTTTAGTTTTATGGTGAAAATATTAGATCAATCAAACCAATGTTAGCTACAGGTACACCCTAAAATCTCGATTTGAGTATTTTTGTGAAAGTATTATGACAATCATAACCCCACACAAAGTAATAGATCAATCATTTTCCATTTAATGGGATTTGATTTATCGGTGGATCTCTACTACTTACTGCAGTTTTTGGACCAAAATTTCCAATTTTAATATTTACAAAAGAAGGAAAATATGAATGTAAAGCTCAATTATTTTGTGAGTTTGGATCATGTTTTTCCTTCCATTGAAAAAACACCAACGGTTTTGCGTTTTACCCCTTTTCCTGTTTGGGTTCCTATAAAACTAGGTGCTATACTTTGTATGTTGCCATACAATTGGGTGCTATAGTTGTCTGATTCTATACATTGGCATACTAATTTGTGGGTAACACATATTTTCCAGGCTATAGGTTATTAAATTATGGTGGGCATTATATGCCCACCATTATATTTAAATTTCTTTAAATTTAACGGTGGAAATACACTACCCACCAGCATTTAATAACTTGTAACGTGAAAAATAATGGTAGCCCTAATTTGTGTACTACAATTGGGTCCTATAGTTGTTTGATGCTATACTTTGGCATACTAATTTGTGGGAAACAAATATTTTCCAGACTATAGGTTATTAATAGCTGGTGGGCATATATTTAAATTTGTTTAACCTATAACGTGAAAAGTAATGGTAGCCGTAATTTGTGTACTTTGAATTAGCGAAATTTGGATATGGATGGAATGTACATGTCATTTACAATATGACATCCCTGTATGAAATTTTATATACAAGGGTTGGATACATTTACCTAAGTAATGTTTGCCTGACCCATAATGTCAGGCCAAGCAATTTTTGCACAGTATCTAAAGACATGAGATAGATTTCGAAACAAAAATGAATGGAACTTGTTCAACCATCTTTGAGAAAAAAAAGATTCATGAAACTTTTAATAACAGGTTATCTGAAACAGAGTAGCATCTAACACATCACTCAAAGGATGGTAGATGCTAGTTATCTACATAAGAAGTATTGTCCTCAATGCTATGTTGGTTCTTCAGATGGCTCAATTGAAATATCAAAGAGTAATAGTATATATGAGAAATGGTTGTAGAATATTGTTTGCATCTTTTATGTTGAAACTGAGTATGGGGTACCTATTATATCACGTTTACCATATGATTGAAATATGCTTTATTTGACTCTTTACTAGACTTTACACTTCCTTCCATTGGAGTCTTGTACCATTTTAGTTCTTTTCATCACGTTACTATTTCTGGAACATTTTAATTTTTTGATCTCACTCTTTACATTTCCATAAAAGATTCCAATTTCCAGGCTAGCGTTATTCCATTCTTTATTTCTCTTTAGTATGAGTTCCTTAAGGGTTCTATGAATGCTTCACATCATGAAACTATTAATCTTTATTTTGCAAAGTGGACTGTCATTTGTGAGCCTTTTACACATACTTATATATTAATAGAAAATTATATTTTACATTAAAAAATGATTGAAATTTTAGATATGCAATAATGCATGTAACATGATATTTATAAATAACAATTTTAACACAGTATAATTATTGTTGTTGTCTTTTTTTTTTTTCTTTTGTTCCTTAGTGTGTTGTAACATTAAAATTAATCGTTGAAATTGTAGACAGTTATATCAAATATTTGTTGAGACATGCCACAAACTAGCCAGTTATCTACCTAAGAAGGTATTGTCCTCACTGTTATGCTAGTTCTTTAGATGGCTCAATTGAAATATCAAAAAATTATAATATATATGTGAAATGGTTGTGGAATACTGTTTGCATCTTTTATGTTGTACCTGAGTATAAGGTACCTATTATAGCACTTTTACCATATGTTTGCAATATGTTTCATTTGACACTTTACTAGACTTTACACTTCCTTCTATTGGAATCATGTACCATTTTAGTTATTTTTATCGTGTTACTATTTCTAGAACTTTTTAATTTTTTTGATCTCACTCTTTACATTTCCATAAAAGATTCCAACTTCCAAGCTAGCCTTTTTCCATTCTTTATTTCTCTTTAGTATGAGCTCCTTAAGGGTTCTACGAATGCTTCACATCATGAAACTGTTCATCCTTATTTTGGAAAGTGGACTGTCATTTGTGAGCCTTTTACACATACTTATATTGTCATAGAAAATTCTATTTTACATTAGAAAATGATTAAAATTTTAGATATGCAATAATGCATGTAACATGATATTTATAAATAACATTTTTAGCACAGTGTAATTAAATTATTGTTTTTGACTTATTTTTTTCTTTTGTTCATTGGTGTGTTGTAACATTAAAAGTAGTGATTGAAATTGTAAACATTTTTATCAAATATTTGTTGAGACATGCCACAAATTGGCTTAGTTTGAAATAAATAGCATAACTCTCAGTAAGATCTTTTTACAGAGTTTATTTGTTTGGCTTCTAATGTTATCTTTTCTGATTTTGATTAGGGAGTGTATGAGACAAATATGCCTTTACATTATTATGCAGTGCTACAACTTCGTTGTGTTTGCAATGTGGATATCAATGCTAGAAATCATAATCTTAAATTTGGCTACAATTTAAGTGATTTACACATGAAGATTACCACAAAATTTTGTCCTTATATGCAAGATCGAGTTTCTTTATTTTATTTATATCACAAGGATTTAAATTTAATCTCATTTATTTTTTAATTTTTTAATAATTTTTCTTTTTCTCATAAGTCCCCAAATAAATCTAATTTCTTTTATGAAAAAATGGAGAAAAAATTACATAGCAACTGAAAACAAGAAACCCGAAAGGAGAAATGGAAGAATATTTAGAATGTGGAAGAATATCCTCTTCCTGAAAAGCTAGGGCAGCGATAAAATCACAATAAACTAGAGAAATGAATGCTTTCGCATTTAATAAAGAGGTGACCTTTGAAATAAAGGTGTACACAT
Organism: Pinus albicaulis; assembly: GCA_034641835.2. Lineage (NCBI taxonomy): Eukaryota > Viridiplantae > Streptophyta > Pinopsida > Pinales > Pinaceae > Pinus > Pinus albicaulis. The sequence continues at coordinate 1,244,034,861 of CM076579.1, forward strand.
ACCTATGTTCACCAGTAGTGACAAAAAAAATTGAGAGAACTAACCTCGTAAGGAAAAATATACTTTAATGAAACTTCCAAATTGTAAACAGAGCTGAAATCTAAATACAATCCCAAACTCCCCAAAGGTGTCCCAAACTCCCAAGAGGTGGGAGAAAAATAGAGACCCAAAGTCTCAAGAGGATTTGTATGCCAATGAAGCTATCTGTGAAGCAAAATAGAGTGATGGTCCTATACCACTCTCCAACATGATCTATAAAAGCTACAATCCCTTAAAATATGCTTGAAATTGAAGAGAAAATGGGCATAACTAATCTACCAAAGGGGTCATAAATATGCATAAATGAATTTAGACTAAACTAATAGTGGTGAGCTTTAAAATTTCCCATAATTGGATTTGCAATGTTCGATGTTGTGTCAGTCACTGAGATTTCAAGTTTATCATGTGAATATGTTATGTTTGTGGAATATTTAAGATATGAAATTTTCATTTATTTGAGTAAATGTTTTTGTTTTTGTTTTTATTTTTGAAATTACTTATTATTTATTTATATAGTTTCAAACTTTTATTTTTTCTCTTCTCTCCAAGTCTTATTTATGTGTTATTTTTGTTTTCTATTTGTAACATTTTTTCTCTCTATATTTCTTTTTCTTTGATGTGTGAAGTGCTCACCCAAAATATCAGGAATAAAAATAAATTATTCCTTTTAATAGAAAATATCAATGACAATAAAATATTAGAATCAGAATTTTTGTTCATAAGGTCAAAATTAGGTTTATGTGGAAGTGTTCATGTAATGGAATAACTTCTATTATATGAAACTAGTAAAATTCAAACACTGATACATGCTTGGGGTAATATTTTATGCAATTTAAGCTGCATTTCCATATTTTATGTTAAAAGTTTTTTTTTTTTTGTTGGGCATAGTTTTTTCATTGCAACTAAAATAGACATTTGTGAACTAAAAGGTTTGAAGCTTCTCAGAAATCCTTGCTTTCTTATCCAAATTTAGTATTAAAAGCATAAACTATTATAATGAATGAGTTGGCTAAGTTTTTTTACAAAATTGTTTATTTGTCTGAAACTTATCTTCCGGATTCCAGTGACTCACGCTAGAATGTTCAGGTTAATATGGATGACAATATAGCTAGAATGTAAAGATTACCAATTTATAATTCATACCCATCTATTTCTTTTTCCATCTATCAGTAGTATTTCTCGCGACTGAATTTTTTCATTTTAAAAGTGTAATGTTTCAGCAAGGGTTCTATTTTTTCCCAGTATAAGATTAGACACTAACATATATCCATAAATGCAATATATGTATTCTAATTCAGACATAAATGAAACATATATCCATATTGTTTTATATGTGAATTAAAGTTGTTGTATTATATATGAACTGACTTGCATGATATAGGGAAGCAATTACAAGTTTCTAAAATAGGAATGCAGTGGAAATGTGATCCCTAAAAATTTTGAGAATGGGGAAACATGATTATACAGTATATATATTGAAATTTTAAAAGAAAGCATTATGAATGAATAAGAATATTTAAATGATAATAGTAAATGATAAAAAATGTTCTACTATCACGTATACAAGAATATTCATCATCGGTATCAATTTTTAATTCTTCATATGGGATTTTCCTCTACCTCAATACTCTAGGGACATCTTTCAATGCCATCCAATTCTAGGAAAGTTTTAACATACCTAATCAATGATTTTCGTTTAAGTGAAGAGTACATTTTTGCTAAGACCATGAAAAATGAGTTCAACAATCTGCCCCATCAAAATCAGGGTACATAAAGGACTTGGTGCTCTCAATTAAATGCCAATGACATACCCTCATACTTAATATAATCCAATTGCATTCTAGCTAATCTTGAAATTGTGAAAAATGTCAATTTTGTTGAATTTTGAATGAGATATGAATTCGTACTTTCTCCATATGATATCCTATGAGGTTGGAATCACTCTCAAACATCATGAAAAAAATAATTTTAATATTAAAAATATAAGTAAATAATGACATTTCCTTTATCTTTGATGTTGACATTACTTATACTTGATAAAAGAAATGTTAGCTTGAAAGTTAAAACAAATATCAACTTTTATTTCTAAATTAGTAAGAAATGTTAGATTGAAAGTTAAAACAAATATCAACATTTATTTCAAAATTAGCATTAACTGCCCGCATTTCTGGTCAAATCCAATTAAAAAATGAGTAAAAAATTTAGCTAAACTAATTGGAAATACATTGTATGATGATATGCCTTGGAAAATGTTTGTAGTTGTACGAAATGGGTCTCCCGCTCATGGTTGCATTGGTATATCCAGAAACATGTTTTAATGATTTACCAAATGTGTTTATGTATTGAGATGCACATGGTATGGCCCTAGCCTACACGTTTTATGATAGTTTCGTCTAAGAGATATTCATTCATATGTTTATATTTTAGATCCATCGTCATTGACATGTTTAGTAGTGCATTACTGTCAACTCACACAGATTCTTCATTTGGCATGTATGTTTTCCTTTATTCTAATGTCTTTCGATAAGGAATCCACTATATTCATTGATGAAATTCACTATTTTAAATATGGTTGAATAACATACAACTGTGATTTTCAAAATTTTACAATTTGAACTGATTTTTTTGCACATTTGTACTTGCATGCATAACTATGTACTTGGTAATTTGAACCATATTTTGCAAAGATTATAGATTTACAATAGTATTTTAAGATTAACTGATTATATAAGTGACACATTCTGGAATTTTTGTTGCTTGCAGTGCATCAGTAAGATCCCTATTTTCTGTTCGCGTCCTTGCTTCAAACATGGTGTCATTAATTGTTGGCAACCCTTTCAAAAACATGGAGATCTTCTCTAATTGGAAAACAACTTTGTGAAGGATTACGGTGCACTGGAACATCAAATGGCTATCTCCGTTTGTCTTCAAAATATGGAAAGTGAAGTGAGTCATTGGGGTTGTTGGAGAAAAATATACGTGAGAAAATATTTTGGGTTTCTTGTACTTGAGGAAAGGATGGATAAAGGGATTTTTTTCATGTGCCCTCCACTTTGCAAAAACAATATTTTGTCTTGCAGCTACAAAAACCCCTCTTTTCATTGCTATCATGTGCCTTTAAGTTGATACTGAGAAAGAAAAACATTTCTTATATAGGTTACAATAAATTTTATTCAATCCACTTTACAAATGTCAGATAGATAAAATACACACTAAAGTGAAATAAGACATCAAACACAAAATAAACTAAAGTCGATCTGAATTTATTAGTGCCTAAATCTAGTACCTAATTGACCATTATTGAACAATGAAATAATATTTACTTTAATACCCTCCCTTAATGGTTAATCTACTAACTAAACCAAGCTTATCCCATAATTTTACATATTTTTTAGGACCCAAACCCTTGGTGAGAATGTCTGCAGTTTGATTCTTTATAGGACAATACTACAATTCGATAGACCCATCTTCTGCAAGCTATGTGATGAAGTGGTAATATACCTCAACATGTTTGATATGCTCGTGAAATACCAGATTCTTGGCAATTTTCATCAAGCCTTGGTTCTCACATCACAGGGGTGTTGGCGATCTTTGTTTCATTTCAATGCATCCTCTTGAGCCAAACAGCCTAGCATGCTTCTTTCACTACTCGTTGATATTTTTCTTCTGTTGAAAAAATGGCTCCTGGCTTGTGCATGCTTCTTCTTGCCGGTCCATGTGACTGCACCTATGCCAAGGCTAACAACATATCCAGAAGTGGATTTTCTATTATCAAGAGAACCTTCCCAATCTAATCTGTATACCCACATAGACTAGGGTCTTTTCTTCTGTTGTAGACAATTCCAAAGTCAAGTGTCCCTTTCACATATCTCCACACTCACTTTGTTGTTGTCTAGTGCTATACCTTTGGCATTATCATGAATCTAGAAATGAAGCTCACAATGCAGCTTAAATCAGGTCTAGGGACTCTAAGATATATCAAGTTATCAACTAGTTGCCTGTACATTGACTCATTGACTGCCTTAGAGTCAGTTTTGGTTGAAAGTTTCAAACCCTTTCTCCATATGTGTAGACGAGACTTTGCAATCTATCATTCTAAACTTTTCCAACAAACTCCTGGCATATTTTTTTTGTGAGATGAAATTGTTTTTACCTATTTTCCAAACTTCTACAACCAGACAGTATTGTGGGAGGCCTAGATCTATCAAGTCAAAAACAAATTCTCATATTGCATTTGATGTGTTATTGACGTTGCCTCACTATGTATGATAATGATATCATCTATATGTATGAACATAAATATGATATCATTAGCAAGTCTTTTTACATACATGTTGTAATCTTAAGCACTCCACTGGAACCCCTGCTCATTCAAATACCTATCAATCTTGATATAACATGCCCTAGGTGCCTATTTCAAACCATATAGAGCCTTCTTCAGTCTACAAACCATATGTTCCTTCCCTGAAACCTAAAAACAGTATGGTTGATACATGTAGACTTATTCTCGCAAATCTCCATTAAGAAAGGCACTTTTCACATCCATACAGTGGGCCTTCCAGCCAAATTGTGCTAGCGTGGCTAGAACAAGTTGGATGGTGCTCATATTTGTTGTAGGAGAAAAGGTATCCTCATATTGAATTCCCTATTGCTAAGAAAACCCTTATGCAACCAACCATACTTTGTACTTGTCAAATGTACCATTTTCCTTGTACTTGATGTTGTACATCCCTTTGCAGCCAATAGGTTTCTTCCCTAATGGAAGTGATATGAGACTATGAGTCTGATTTTTCATCAAACTCTCATATTTGACTACCATGGCTCTTTCCCAATTCGGTCTCTCTTGGGCTTCCACAAACATGCTGACTCATAGATTTCCTTAATATTGACCATGAGAGCAAAGCTGACTATGTTCTCTATTTTATCTTTCCACTCAATAATCATCCCTTGATCATTTTTCTTACTCAAACATATCTAATAGTGTTGTGCCATTACTTGGGTCTCTTCTTGTGATATTCCTCATTTAAGTCAGTATTGTCACCATGACCTGGACCACCTATATCTAGATCATAAATTACTAGTCTAAGAGACTCATCATGCTCAAAATCTTCCACCCCGCTTCAAGTGCAGCTACCTGAAGCTTGACACTTGAATCCTCAACCCCTTCCATCTTCTAAGTAATTCGAAATTTAGGAGAAGTTTGGAAAGGTCCAACATCCTCATCAACAACAACTTCACTATTGGATCTTACCCTATCAGTGTAAATATAAAACAACCTATAAACCTTATAGTTTTGTTGTACCCTATAATCATTATCTTTTTTCTTTGGATCTAATTTGGTTATCTTCTTAGCTAGAATCCAAGTGTAGGCAATAGAACCAAAAACTTTAAGATGACTTACTTGGACTTTCTTCCAAACCATGGTTCTTTTTTACCGTCTACTTCATCACCATCGTGGGAGATCTATTCAATAGGTATACTATTGTGAACATTGCCTCAACTCAAAACCTATTAGGAATAGACTTGCTTTGCAACTTACACCTAGCCATCTTTGTGATAGTACATTTTTGCCTCTCAACCAATACATTTTGTTGTGGAGTGTAAGGTGTAGTATATTGTATTTGGATCCCATGTTTAGCACAAAATTTATTGAAATATTCTAAGTAGAATTCCCCACCAGTATCATTTCTAAGAGAGGAAATATGACAACCTAATTTTTTCTCTATTAATTCTTAGAACTTTTGAAATTCATTAAAAACGTCATATTTTAATTATAAAAAATATATCCACATTTTTCTATTGAAATAATCAACAAACGGAAGGAAGTACCTAGCACCAGTGGTTGATGTCATGTTCATTGGTCCACATATGTCTGAAATTACCAACTGAAGGACCCTCTATTCTCTCCGACCTTGTCCTTCATAAAATGGTCTTCAATGTAGCTTCCCTGCCTGATAAGCTCTGCAAACTCTGTGGATCTTCTACAGAATGTTCAGAAGTCCATCTACTAGTTTCTCTCATGAAAACTGAGAGAGAGAGGTCAGGTTGAGGTGCCCATACCTATGATTCTATACGGGTGCTAGATTTTGAAATAACAACTACCTTTAACTTACGATTTATAATAATATCAATATTAAAAAAATCCTAAGACAATGAAATCTAAGAGATTCATCTAAAATGGATCATTATAATCTTGGACATAGAAAGCACTCATCATTGCATAGTTTCCCAAAATGTCAAACAACCTCAATTATATGTTGAACCTACTACTTAATTTGAGGTTCAAATCCTAAGCCATCAAATTCTCAAGTGCAAAGGTGAAATAAGAAAGCTATAAGTCACTATATGAGATCAATGTTTCTTTTCAGATTTCTTCTTCCTTCAACTAGAGGGAATGATGAGATCCTAGGAGTTTAAACTTTAGTGTTTTCAAACCTTGGGAACATATGACATGAATAATATGAAATTTTTATTTCCATTAAGCATGAGGGTAGAATGATTAAATTAAATGGTATTTAAAATGATCCCTTTAGATTTGTCTCTTCAAATGTGAGGGAACCCACTCTCATAAAGGACATGTTGGGATTTTAAACATTAGTGTTTTAAAACCTTTGGCACATATGAAATGAATCATAATAAATGTTTATTTCCATTAAGCATGAGGGTAGAATGATTAACTTAAATGGTATTTAACACAATCCATGTAAATTTGTCTCTTCAAATATGAGGGAACCCACTCTCATGTTCGCATTTACTGATATTAGCCTTTAGGAAAAGATAAGAAAATATAAATTGGACTAATGTATCAATCCATGTGAACATGATACCCATTCGCTGTCTCACACACTCAATGTGAAAACTTTGTCTCCTAAAGGACATGATTTGGGCAGTATATCAGTTGCCTCAAAAACCTAGGTTCGAGTCAATTCTTCATGCAACATGATACTAAGAAGTTGCTAAGTTTCCTCCTACTAATATGCTAATCTGGTCAACATTAGTTCAGAAATTATAGATGAATATCATGGTGTTGCAATGTTATTTAATCTTACAAGTTGGCATAATTTCTTGCTCCCACAATGCTGAACAACTTTCCTCAACTATTAATCCTAAAGAAGCCTAATAATGGGTGAACATGGATAGGCCAACTTAAATTTTCTCACATGTCTTCCATCTCACTTAGACACTTATTTTGCGAACTCTTATATATTTACTATGTTAGTTTTCTAAGGCCTAAGAAAGGAAAAATAAATAACAAGTGTGTGCAAGTAGCAACACACTTGACTATATTGAACTCGGCCTAGTCTTATGATGGATGTACATTTTAAGGGCTTCTTTCCTAATTCAAAGTCGATGAAGATATATAAACTAACTATTTCATTTGTACTACAATTCCAATAGTGCACATGGAAATCTTCTCTTCAAATCTCTTTTGTTTCATATGGTAGGACGCTGAATAGACTAATATTGTACTAGCATAATGAAAACACAACCTGCAAGTCACCACTGTGTTTTCGTTTCTGAAGGCTGCTGCATTATTGACTGACTAGTGAAGTATCAACCAGTGAATATGATTCAATATTTGGAGAATTAATATTATATATTATAATTTTGTCTTGCACATTGGTCTCTTGACCTATTTTTTGTAGGAATGACTCTTATAAAAAAATAAATTATTTCCAAACAAGTTATGACCCTCTTGAAAATACCAGGTTCACGAGAACATTGGAAGAAAATATATAATGAATGCATCATGCTACCACTACAAGCCATTGCAGAAAATAGAAACCAAGGTGTAAAATGATCTACAGCTGCAAACATGACCTGTAAGTCACCTCTGTGTTTTGGTCTCTGAAGGCTGCTGCATTATTGACTGACTAGTGAAATATTGACTAGTTAATAAGTTTCAAGATTTGGAGGTCATAATATATATTATAATTTTGTCTTGCAGATTGGCCTATTGATTAAGTTTTTCTAAGAATGCCTCTTATGAAAAAATAAGTTCTTTCCTAATAGGTTATGACCCTCTTGAAAATACCAGGTTCACTAGAAATTTGGAAGCAAATATCTAATGCACGCATCATGCTACCACTAAAAGCCATTGCAGAAAATAGAAACCAAGGTGAAAAAGGATCTATAGCTACATTATAGATGTGTTACAGTGAAAATCATTTCTTGAATGTCTATTCTCCAACATCCATAGCATTACCACAAATAATCATAGTGTGTATTTAACTCCAAATAATATACATTCCAATAAGAAGTTGAACATCATAGTTTTAACTTGTGGCAATGATTTTCCTTATGCCCTGCTCTCATTTTCAGTAAAAAACTAGATTTCCTATATTTATGATGTTCCTACTATAATATGACCAACTATCGAACAATTGTTTCACTGTAATTACATATAATATGAGAAGTGTACCCAAATAAAAAAGAAACTGAAAATGATAGTAGATATTGCACATTAAGCAACTAAATAGGTAGTACGCATGATCTGCTATTCCATAATTCACTACCTTTCCCATTTATAAAATAGTTTCTACAACAATTCCGCTAAATATTAGTTCGTTGCACTGCTATTTATTGAGATTTTGGCTCACACGGGGATTACAATCAGCGCTTCCAAAGGGGATACATACGGCTTATGAAATTGGCATACTATTGTTGTTACTATAACTAACATTTCCTAATAAGAAGTTACAGTTGAAACATTTCATTTACTTGTTTTGGCTTCCTAATTGTTATCTATGGCATATATAATACCAACTGTCCATTGGGATTTATACGTGACCAAATGAAAAAGGCATTAGGGGAATTTTGAGGTCTATAATGGGCCTCCTAAGGAAAATGTACAATCAAAATTCACTTTATGAGAACCAATCACATTTTAGGGGATGACATCATCCCTAATGGTTGAGGTGGCATTGCTTGAATTAAAGGTACTTACTTGTCACATTCTCAATGGTGGATAAAAACCCATGGTTAACCATGGTAGTGCTCTAAGTACTTTTAAAGTCAAAGTAAAGTACTCATAATAAATGTCATTTCACACTTTTTGAATAAAAATATATTATTTTCATTTCATATTTCTTGAAAGAAACAATGCATATCCCTATGCATTTATTGTATTATATTATATTATATTATTTTTATATAGTATAATAATTACATGTTATTATACAATTTAAATAATATAATTAAAAATTTAAAAATTTATATTTATATTTTTTTTAAGTTATTTAAGTACAAAGGACAAATGCATTAGTTGTTCAATGATAATGAATTTTTCTTGAAAAACTCATTCTTATTTATAGTCACAAAAATACAATTTTTTTATTAATTTTACTTTGGTACAAATTTTAATTGAATTTAAATATGGTTACATGGATTGTGGTGCAAAAAGTGAATTGAAAATTCATAAATATTATTTTATTGGTTTAGCTATTATTTTATTATTTCCTTAGGAGGCCCATTTTAGACCTCAAATTTCCCCTAATGCTTTAACTGTTACTAAATGCAAAAATGTGACAGGCTAGGATTGGAGGGATTTTGTGCAAATTATAATGAAAAATAAAAAAGTGAAGGCCTGCACCTCTATTGCATTGATAGCAGGGTTTCCTATTTATAAGATTCTAGAGTTATTATTATTATTATTTGTTACTTTCATTCTGACTGTTTCTCCCTAGTCAAGGTGTTTCTCAATTTTGTCAGCTCTGAATGCTAAACACGTTGCTTGATGTCTTGCAGTGGAAACACCGCACATATTAGCATAGGTCCAAGATCTAGTTGTGGTACAATAGCACAAATTGTGGAAGATTTGGTAAGTGCCTGCTACTGAAAGCATTGCCACGGTGACCCAAGTGCTATTTGGCCACAACTAGAAGGTTAGTGCATTGGGCAAAACAGAATGTTATGTGCGTTGATGCTGCACACATGGCATATTTTTGCAAGCCCTTTTTACCATCATGTGCAAGAGAAGCTTGCATCTGCAATACGCACATAGCATTCTCTTTGCCCAATAAAAATAACCTTATAGTATTGCATGATATTCTAGCCTTTTTATACTAAGGAAATGTCTAGAAATTTGTCACTCTTGGTTCATAGTTATCCTATGAGTTTATTCTGATTGCAATACTTTTGCCTTCACATTCCTTCTCAATGATTCTACCATAACCTCAGAGATACTCGGGTTTGGGGTTGTTCCCTAGATATCTCCTGGGGTTTGAACCAACTTTCTGATCTGTTGGCAGCATTTCTATACCTCCAGCAGGTATATCACTTATCATAAGCATTTTTGTTTCTCCAAAATGTTGTTACTATCCCAAAAGGGTGCATTCTACTTTAAGATTCTTTCTCCCACAACTCAAAATGTTGTGTGCAATATGTTGAGATTCAACAAGATTATGAGCTTAGTGAAAAGAGTTTCTTTCACTAAGTGGGCTCGCAGGCTATTTTTGGCGCAAAGTCTAGTTTTAGACTATGTCTATTTTTAGACATGTCAATCATATTCTATGAGTTACAGGATGCTATTTGTGGATGGTTGGTCAAGTTGGAAAAATATATGAGCTTCTATTTTTAGACATATTGGGTGGAATCTATTTTTATATTGCCAGTCTAAAAATAGATATGTCGAATATTATTAGCTCTTAATAAAATTTGGACTCTAAACATTGTCTTATTCTCTTGGAGCACTTCAGTTAAGTGCACAGATGTGGCACATGAGTTGACAAAAGGAATTAAAATATTCCTAAGGGTTTAGTGGAGATATTGCATGGAGGACTTCATTTAGAACTCATGTGACAGAGTTTGGCGGAGTTTTAGAAGTAGTTGGTGGAGTTGTGTCCATTTTAACTCAGTTAGACACAATTGAGCTAGTTGTATCTAGTCTAACTGATTGATACACTAGTGAGAGTGGTGTGAATTAATTAATAATTATTTCACTAAATATTAAATCATTAATAAACTGAAGAATACATCAGTTAAATACAGTGCATGGGCAGTTTCAGTGGAGACTAGTGGACAGGTAGGTGAAAGAGCAAGTGTGATTATCAGTTGTGACTAGTGATTCATGGTTTGCATCCAACACTTAGTGGAGATGCCAATGAGGATTGCATAGTGCAATACAAGTAGATCGAAGTTCATTCGGAGCCATTATTTAGTATGTATTTCGCAGTAGAGGCAGGCTAATAGGTGGCAGAGATCGGTGCATCGATTTGCTAGATCGGACTTGATTAGTGTGTAGCGATTGTATTATCCTGAGAGCTTGAAATGTTTATCTTTGTATGAGGATTGTTACATGATATCTATGAAATATATTATATAATGATACTTGGCATTTTTAGCTTTAGGCTTTCTCTTTAAATCACTGTGTTAATGTGTGCGAATGTTTATGGTTTCATTTGTGCATTGTAATTGTGTTAATTTCCGCATGTGATGATCAATGGTGGAATAGATTATGTATTGTGCATGAAGTAAAATACTGTATGATCAGGAGAATATTAGACACATAACATATCATTTATATAATTTCTACATGGTATCAGAGCAGTTGCTCATCGGAGCATATTGCAATTATTGAAGCGGTTGAGTTTTGTGCTGGTGGAATTCGAATTTGCTGCAGTGTTTTCTTGGTGTCGAAGTTGAGATGTATTTCAATGGATTGCGATTGGAGTATTCCCTTGAGGGAAGCTCGAATTATATTGCATTGAAGGAAAGGATGGAGGTGGTGCTGGAGGATAATGGGTTGAAGGAGTTCATAGATGCAGAAATTCCAAAACCTGCTTCCAGCGATGCAGTGACACTTAATGCATGGAAAAAGAAGACAGCAAAATGTCAAAGGATTCTTTTGGAAGGTGTGAATGATCACATAGTGTCTAGCCTTCATGGTAAAGCTTCTCCATTCTTGATGTGGAAAGCTTTGACAGAATTTTTCCAAAGCAAAAGCGACTAGAGGAAGTTGGCGCTTAAAGACAAGCTCAGGAAAATAAAAATGGAGAAGGGCGAAAGTATACTGAAGTACCTCATGAAGTTTTTCCAGTGCAGGGATGAGCTAGGAAGTGTGGGAGTTATTGTAGATGAAGAGGAATTGGTGAGCTTGACTCTCCTTAGGCTTCCTAAGAGTTGGCATTCCTACGAGGACTTTGTCAATGGTCGGGAGAAACTGCCGAGATGGGAGTGACTTTGGTCGGATCTTGTGCAAGAGAAGATAAGGTAGAGTAACAGGGATGGATCTTCATCAAAGAATGAAGATGAAGAAAATTGCGCTTTGGCTACCAAAGCAAGGAAAGGGAAGGGAAAGAAAAATCCTTCTCAATCTGGTGCGAAAGGCAAGAAGCAAGACATGTCCAAGGTGAAATGTTTTAAATGTCACCAACACAGACATTACGCCACTAATTGTCCACAGAAGAAGAAAAATAAGCAGGCTGCTGGATCTACAATTGGAAAGGCCTTAGCCTCGAAGTTTGAGCTGGATTTTTTACTGATCACATGCTTGGTTTCAAGTGTGATGGGATCAGTGTGGTTTCTTGACAGTGGTGTGTCTTTTCATATAACCAAAGACAAATATTTTTTCCAGTGATCTCGATGAGAAGGATCTTGGAGTGCACATCGAGATGGGCGATGATGGTAGATACAATGCGACTGGTATCAGAAACATTTCCTTTGAGAGGGAATCTGGTAAACCTTTCATATTGAAGGATGTCATGCATGTTCCAAGATTGAAGAAGAATCTGATCTCGGTGGCTATGCTGGAAGACAAGGGATATGATGTTGTATTTAGCAAGGGAAAGGATTTCCTACACAGTAAGGCAACTAATGAAGGGGTTCGAGTTAATATCCTTTATCAATTGCGGGTAGATGGCTGCAAAACAATGGCAGGCAAAGTGGAGGCAGTGGTGAGCCGAGATGAGGGTGAATTATGGCACAGGAGATTGGGCCATCTTCACCATGGTGCTTTGAAAATTTTGCAACAGATTTCTACCGGGCTTCCCAAGGGTACACTTGCACAGTCAGATCAGTGCAAGGAATGTACTTTGGGAAATATTTTGAAAGCCACCTTTCATGAGAAGGATAGTCACGCCACGACGATCCTTGAGAGAATTCACACAGACGTGTGTGGACCTTTCTTAGTAGCTTCGACAGAAAAGCACAAGTATTATGTGATATTTGTTGATGATTCTTCCCATAAGTGTTGGATCTTCTTCATGCAGAAGAAGAGCGAGACATACTCAAAGTTATGTGAGTTCAAGGCACTGGTTGAGAAAGATTCAAGGAAGTAGGTGAAGGCTATAAGGAGCGATAATGGTGGTGAAGTCATATCTGGTGAATTCAAGGACTTTTGTAGCACAAAAGGAATTCGAAGAGAGCTCATAGCGGCTCATAACCCATAGAAAAATGGGGTCGTGGAGTGAAAGAACAAAATGATCGTGGGTGTTGCATGGCCGATTGCATGATCAGGGCCTTCCCATACAGTTGTGGGCTGAGGCATGCAACACTGTGGTTTATGTGCAAAACCATTGTCCTCATAGAGTACTTGGCATGAGTACACCTGAAGAGATGTTTTCTGGTAAGAAGCCTGATATTTCTCATTTGAAGATTTTTGGCTCACTTGTTTACATTCATGTGACGAAGGATGCTAGGAAGAAGCTGGAGCTGACTGCAGAGGTTGGGATATTTTTGGGGTAAACAGATACACCCCACAACTATCGTGTGTATTTTCCAAATAGTCAAAAGATTGTTGTGTGACAAGATATCAAATTTCATGAGGAGAAAGCCATGAAGTTGTCGCTTGAGGGGGAGCTACACTTGCATGCAGATGAGGAGCTATTAGTTCCTAAGGATGAGCCTTAGGATGTGGATCAGCCACAAGAGGAGGTTCATGTAGTGGAAGAAACCACTCATGCAGCGCCAAACATCAGAGGGTGGAAGCACAATACAGAAGCTGAGCGACTGAATCTTGATGCAGTGCAAAATGTAGGAGCCCCTACATCACAGCATAGATAGATACATTCACCTGACCGATTTACTGGATACATGGCTCTAATGAGCAAGTGTATCGTGACAGAGCCATCCTCTTTCGAAGAAGATGTGGAGGACCCTGCATGGGTAGATGCCATGGTGGAAGAGTATGATTCGATTGTCAAAAACAGTGCATGGGAGATTGTCCCAAGGCCAGAATGGAAATCAATGGTAGGTTCGAGATGGATCTACAAAGTGAAGCAAGCTGCTAACGGGGGAATCAAGAAGTATAAGGCAAGATTTTTTTCCCAAGGCTTCTCACAGATTGAGGGGATCAACTATGAAGAAACCTTCGGACCTGTCGCAAGGTATTCTTCCATACGGAGCATCCTTTCTCTCTCAGCGCAGATGGGTTGGCACATTCATCAGATGGATGTGAAGACTATGTTCCTCAACGGAGTCATTGAGGAGGAGGTGTAAATAGAGCAGCCTGAAGGTTTCAAAATATTCAGTAGCGAGTCGCATGTGTGCAGGTTCAAAAGAGCGCTATTGGCTGAAACAAGCACCTCGTGCTTGGTACACATAGATAGACAATTATTTCAACGGACTTGGAATCACCAAGAGTGAGGCAGATCTGAACCTATACCAAATTGTGGTGGAGGGTAAGTTGCTGATCATTGTACTTTATGTAGATGGTTTGATATTGACAGGTGATGAACAATTGATACTCTCATGCAAGGCTGATCTTGCAAAGGAGTTTGAGATGAAGGACTTGGGCCTCCTTCATTATTTCCTGGGATTGAAAATTTGGTAGCGGAAGGGTGGATTGTTTGTGTCTCAAGGCAAGTATGCCTGGGAGATACTAGAGAAGTTCAACATGCAAGGCTGCAAGCCTATCGACACTCCTCTTCCCGGTGGTTGGAGGAAAGAGGATGCTACATTAGTAGAGGTAGTGGATGCCATTATTTATCGACAGTTGGTCGGTTCGCTCATGTATTTGGTCAATACACTACCAGACATATGCTATGCTGTTAACCAACTTTCACAAGCTATGGTTAGGCCTTCCAAACTCTTTTGGAAGGCACACAAGCATGTTCTGAGGTATCTCAGAGGCACATTGGGATATGGACTATGGTACAAACAATTGGATGAGGTGAAGCTGCATGGTTTCATGGATGCAAATTGGGCAGGGAGCCCAACGGACAGAAAGAGCACATCTGGAGGGATTTTCAGTATCGGGTCTACAGCATTTTCTTGGTACAGCAGGAAACAGAGATCCGTGGCACTCAATTCAGTAGAGGTCGAGTACATGGCAGCAAGTTTGGCTGCATGCGAGGCTATATGGATGAGGAAGATCTTGGTCCGGTTGTTCGGTTCACACTTAGATCCTACTGTGATATATTGTGATAATCAGAGCTGCATTAAACTCTCGGTTAATCCAGTATTTCATGATATATCTAAACATATTGACATCTGGTACCATAATATCAGAGATTGTGTGCAGCGGAAGATCATGTTACTATCTTACATTCCTATGGAGGATCAGGATGTTGATATTCTGACGAAGGCGCTCACCAGGATCAAATTCAAATACCATAGAGACAGGATCGGGGTGGAAGATAATCCATATCTTGTTGAGAGGGAGTGTTGAGATTCAACAAGATGATGAGCTTAGTGAAAAGAGTCGCCTTCACTAAGTGGGCCCGCAGGCTATTTTTGGCACAAAGTCTATTTTTAGACTATGTCTATTTTTAGATATGTCGATCATATTCTATGAGTTGTAGGATGATATTTGTGGATGGTTGGTCAAGTTGGAAAAATAGATGGACTTCTATTTTTTAGAAATATTGGGCAGAATCTATTTTTAGATTGCCATTCTAAAAATAGATATGTCGAATATTATTAGCTCTTAATAATATTTGGACTCTAAACATTATCTTATTCTCTTGGAGCAGTTCAGTTAAGTGCACAGATGTGGCACAGGAGATGACAGAAGGAATTACACTATTCCTGAGGTTTTAGTGGAGCTACTGCATGGAGGAATTCAATTAGAACTCATGTGACAAAGTTTGGTGGAGTTTTAGAAGTAGTTGGTGGATTTGTGTTTAGTTTAACCCATTTAGACACAATTGAGCTAGTTGTATCTAGTCTAGCTGATTGATACACTAGTGAGACTGGTGTGAATTAATTAATAATTAATTCACTAAATATTAACTCATTAATCAACTGGCAAATACATCAGTTAACTACAGTGCATGGACAGTTTCAGTGGAGACCAGTGGAGAGGTAGGTGAAAGAGCAAGTGTGACTATCAGTTGTGACAATAGTGATGCATGGTTTGCATCCAACACTTAGTGGAGAAGCCAATGAGGATTGCGCAGTGCAGGCCAGGCAGATTGGAGTTCATTCAGAGCCATTCTTCAGGAGTGATTATGCAGTAGAGGCAGGCTAGCAGGTGGCAGATATCGGTGCATGGATTTGACAGATCGGACCTGATTAGTGTGTAGCGATTGTATTGTACTGAGAGCTTCACATGTTCATCTTTGTATGAGGATTCTTACATGATATCCATGACATATATTATATACAGATAGTTGGGGTTTTTAGCTTCAGGATTTCCCATTAAATCACTGTGTTAATGTGTGTGAATTTTTATGGTTTCATGTGTGCATTGCAATTGTGTTAATTTCTGCATGTGATGATTAATGGTGGAATAGATTATGTACTGTGCATGAAGTTAAATAGTGTATGATCAGGAGAATATTAGACATATAACATATCAGTTATATAATTTCTACACAATGTGGTGCCTGTTGGGTGATTTCAATGGCTTTTACAAAATATTTATTAGACAATATTTCTAACCTCTTAGGAAGGAGCTACTTAGCAGTGGCTTCCTCTCTGACAATTGCTGGTATTGATTGTTCATTAGTATATTGAAGAATTCATCGTTGGGGATTAATGTTTGAATTTTATTAAGTGTCTCTTGTTTCATATTCAACACAAGATGGAATTTTCATGCACTCAGTTCACTGGAGCAAGTCTTTCTCGCTTGCCTTGAATATTGAAAGAAAGTTACAGAAGTGATCCCTAAATATGGAGCATCATTGACAACAATTCAAGCTCCTCTCAGTGGATGTTTTCTAATCCCTCTTCTTCTGCTCCTTCCCCTTGTCATCTTCATTTGTTTACAAGGCTTTACAAAGATATCCATGAGTCTAAATTTTATCCCAAAAGAAATTGTAATGATAGTGGAAATGTTACAAGAATATTGTTATTGTCACTAATAGTCTGCCCATTATAATAAGGGATGTCTTAAGCAAAGAGTTATCAACACATCTTTCAGTGGCTAAGCAAAAGGAAGGAGAAGGTTAAAATGATTATAGTCAACAATCCAAGTTACATAAGTGGTTGTTGTGGACTTCCCAATCCATGGTGGGAATGCCTCTGCTACTATGTACGGTAATTCTAAAAATTAGAAAAAAAATGGAAAAATAATTCTAAGCCCACAATTAGTCTTAATCATCTCTCACTAGTTCAGTTTAGACAAGGATGCGTTTTTTGTGTAAAACTATTGCATTATAGTTAATGGTAGTGATAAAAATCTTTTTTCACAAGATCATGTGACTTTTCTTAATTTTCCTTCAAAATGTTAACCTTGGTCTAAAATTTTAGGGTTGGATGAAAGATAAGGAACCAATGCAAGTTATGAAGGTTCGTCAATGCACTTTTTCTATTGACCACTCTTTGATAGTATTAAGTATGATGGCACTCTTGTTGACTGATGTGGACTTATTACTTGGAAGGTTTTATCAACACGATTGCCATGCAAGCTATTACACATTGCCTTGAAACTTCCCTATTTTTGCAGAGAAGTTAGCATCATGCTAGTGATTAATTTAAAACTATATTTTAGTGGAAAAATTCACGTTTTGTGGTGGAATAGTTCATAATTTATTCTGATCTTTTTCTTCAAGTGTACTAATCATGATGATAAATGTGTGGTTTACTTTAGAGGGTTTTCAATTATTTATAGATACACTTTTCATCATTTGCTTTGAATACTTCTCTAGTGCTTTACCTTCATATTTTATCCCCTACAGAATTTATCCTGAGGTCCATGTTGTTATGTTTATTGGTTGTTTCTGTGGAAACTTTTTACTAAGGTTTTGCAAGGTAAATCCAAATGAAAAAAATACTATTTTACATATTGATATTTGCTCAAGACATTCTTGTGTGATACTTGAATTTCATAAATCTAGATTTCTATTTCATTATCTATATCAATATATAAGAACATGCCCATGGATTGTTCATATTTCTCAAACTGTGGAGATGTTCCTTTCCTGTTATGTGTTCTTTTATATTGTTATATTGTGATTCAAATTTCTAGTTTTTCTTTCGAGTTATTCTCCTACGTAGTACATGATTTGTTAGATTATATCAAAATTTATTCTTATTGTCTTTTTATTATGTATATTGAACATATTATCTCTAGCAACTTTTGATCTTCCTAGATTTTCTATTCCTTCGGTGTATCAATACACCTTTAGGGGAAATTTCCAGTTTAAAGTATAATTCTTTAAAGGGTGCTAGCTCGATGGAAGAGCACTTGCTTTACAAGCAGAAGGTTTGTGGTTCGATTTCATCGTGCCCTGATATTCATAGGGAATGACGACGATCAATTTTTGGTGACGGATGCTCTCTTGACCATCACCAATGAGCTTATGGTGACATTTTTTGATCATTACCAAAATATGAAATGGTGATGATCAACGAATGCCACCATATATACACATCAATAGTGACAACCATTAAAGGTCCGTCACCATAAATATTTGTTGCTAATATGAAATGGTGAGGGTCATTGTTTGTCATTATAGTTATTATTTGTGACGGACCTTGATGTCACCAATGAGTTTATGGTGATGGTCAATGAACGTCACCATATATATGCACCAATAGTAATGGCCATGAAAGGTCCATAAAAAAAAAACTTCGTTGTTCATGTGAAATGGTGACGGTCATTATCTGTCATTATAATCAATATTCGTGATGGACCTTGAATGTCACAACAAAACATACTTTCGGCGATGCCACCTTTGGTGACGTTCATTTTTTTGGTGATGGAGGATATTATCTCTCACCATTGCTTATATGAAATGGTGATGATCACTATCCATCACTATAAATCATTATTGGTGATGGACCTTTAATGTCACCACAATACCTATACTTTCGGTGACGCAACCTTTGGTGATGTTCAATTTTTGGTGAAGAAGACTCTTTTTACCCTCACTAACGAGCTTATGGTGACCATTTTCGCCCCTCACCAATTTCATTTTTTTGTAGTGTTATTTAATAAATTGGATATGTGTCAAATTTAATTACCACTTAATTAAATTGGACAATAAAATGTAATCTTATCTCATGATCACTTGTAATAGTTAACTGAGTGTGATAAACTCAATTAGATCATGAACTTTTAGTTGAGGGTAGTTGGCGAGGTGTGGAGAGTAATTCTAGTTTTAACAGAGTTCGAAGTGTAGTGGTGCATTAGTTAATACAAGTTGTAATCAGTTTAACTCAATTAACTGAGTTTAACTCAGTTGCGCTAGTTGTAACTATTAGATACACTAGTGAGAGATCAAGTGAATTAAATATTAATTAATTCACAATTAGTGATCCAACATGCAACTGGTGATTTACTACTAATAGTTTCATGCATGTTAGTTCTAGTGGAGACCCATTTGAGATAAAGGTTAAAGGGAAGTTAACTATCAATTGTGATCTTAGCATACTGCCCAAATGGAGTTAAAACACCATAGAATGCCCATGATATTCAGCGTAGTTGAAGAAGGCTAAAATTCATAAATAATAGGAATTTCATTCATCAGGGATTGCGTGATCAAGGTAGGCTGAAAATAGGCTGAGAATTGGCTCAGTATTGTCCCGATTTTTCTGGATCAGTATGAGACACTCAGCTCAATACAGGAGGACTCTTGTGAGAAGAGTTGTATGTAATTTTTTCATGATTCCTTAAGGAATATACAATATATGATAGAGGGGTTTTGAATAGCAAGCTTTCCCTTAGAAATTATCTGTGTTGTGGTTTGATTGATTCTTCTTTCCTTCATATGATTGGCGATTGTGTTTTTAATTCTGCAAAATATTTGTAGAAGATATTTGTTAGAAAATTATATATTACAGAGAAATGCAACACATAAAATATGCGGAAAACACAAGCACAAAAAACACATAAAATCAAAGAGACACAAATATATGTGGCTCACCGAGTTTGGGATATGTCCACCCTGAACAGCCAGTCCTTCATTTTTATTATCTAGAAAAATGAAGAGACAACCTACAGCAAATCCACTGTAATATCCTTTTTTCTCTCTCACAGTATCTCTATCAGTTTCTCGGTTTGAGAATACACATAGAATACACAGCCGCAATACAATACCTTCATACAAAACCAAGGGTTTCCTTCTAGGGTGAAAGAGCCTAAACTAAACATAACTTCTACCATTATATCATTCACCTAATGAATGGCCCAGATTGACTAGAAGTTACAATACTTTTATGAGGCAATTTTACATATTTTTTTAGCTTTTGGGGCACTGCCCCCGAAACCCCCCGCTAGGGGGGGGCACCATAAAGTCGCAGTCGCCCCCCGTGGACCCCCCAAGCAGCGTTTAATTACGAGCGGTGTTGCCGCACCATTAATAATAGGGGTCCAATGTTGTGATGCAAAATAAAGAAGATAATCAGGCTCCACACCCAACATGATTCAATATTTAACTTTAGTCCATTGTTAGATAAGATTAAATCCATGATATACATCTTTGTTGTATAATTTATACATGGTGTCAGAGTTGTGTTATATATTATACATGGTATCAAAGCACAGGAAATCACAATAGTGAAGGAGGAGCTTAGTTTTTGAATGAATAGAATTTGAATTTGCAGAAAGACTTTCATGGTTCTACAACTGATTCAGGATCGAAATGGCTTTCAATGGCTTGAGATTGGAGTATGCACTCGAGGGAATATCTAACTATATTTCTTGGAAGGACAGGGTGGAGGTAGTACTCGAAGATAATGTCTTGAAGGAATTCATTGAAAATGATGTTCCTAAACCCACTGTGGCAGATGCTGCAAATCTTGATGCATGGCAAAAGAAAGTGGAAAGGGAGAGGAGGATCTTATTGGAGGGAGTACGAGACCACATTGCCTCAAGTATCCAGGGAAAATAGACTCAATATGCAATGTGGAAGGCTTTGAAAAATCTATTTCAGAGCAGCAGTGACCATAGGAAATTAGAACTCAAGGATAAACTCAGGATGATCAAGATGGATAAGAACGAAACTATTCCGGTATACTTAACAAAGTTTTTTGAATATCGAGATGAGTTTGGGAGTGTAGGAATTACTGCCGCTGATGATGATTTGGTGAGTCTAGCTCTCGTAGGACTTCCCAAGAGTTGGCAGAGTTATGAAGACTCTGTCAATGGAAGGGAAAATATGCCAGATTGGGAGTGATTATGGTCAGATTTGGTGCAGGAGGAGTTTACATGGAAAAAAAGAGATGGATATTCATCGAAGAATGAAGATGAAGAAGATTGTGCTTTGGCTACCAAGGTGAAGAAGGGGAAAGGAAATAAATTCCATTCCAAATCTGAGACCGGTGAAGAAGACAAGGAGCACGACATGTCCAGAATGAAGTGTTTTCACTATCACGAGCATGGAAATCATGCCACTAACTGTCCACAAAAGAAGAATAAAAATAAGGCTTCAAGATCTACAGCTGGTGAGGGTTTGGCCTCGTAATTTGAGCTTCACTTCTCATTGATATCCTACATGGTGTCAAGTGCATTGGGACCTGTGTGGTATTTGGATATTGGCGTTTACTTTCACATGACAGGAGACAAGGAAATTTTCAGTAGATTGGAGAAGAAGGGTCTCCAGATGCATATCGAAATGGGTGATGACAGAAGGTACAATGCTACTGGGATTGGTAAGATTACTTTCCAAAAACAGTAAAGTAAACCATTTTTATTAAAAGATGTAATGCATGTACCAGTTTTGAAGAAACATATAGTTTCAGTTGCAATGCTGGAGGATAGAGGCTATGATGTTTTTTTCAATGATGGAAAAGTTTTCCTTCGACACAAAGCAATAGGACAAGCCAAGAAGATTGGGATTCATGTGAATAATCTCTATAGACTTGATGTTGATGCGATTTCCACGGAGCTTCCAACCATTGGGAAGTGTGAGAAAACATGCAGATGACCCTTGAGAGGGAGTTAGTTTTGCATGCAAGTGAGTAACTCTTGGTTCCAAAGAATGAACCTCAAGATGTGGAGAAGCCAGATGCAGAGAATAATGGAGTGGAAGAAACCACTTAGGAAGAGAAATTTCGAGCCAGATGGGTAGAGGGAGTGCACGAAGCTGTACCTCTAGGTGTGAGGTAGGGTGACATGCAATATTAATCCCAAGAAGAATTTCGGCAGGGTTCATTGAGATGGTGTGTCTCATGGATCGAACCTGGCTATGAGGAGCCCACCATACAACAGTAGCAGGATTGGTTAGATTGATGCAGTCAAATGTTAGGAAGACATAAATCAGAGTGACAGGTGTCAGATACTAGAGCACAGATTAGAGTTTGCAACTGTGCAGAGTCCATGGATGCAGATGTCAGCAACGCAAAGACTCCAGTAAACATGTGTAGTAGCTAGAAAAAATAAAAATACTTTGATGACAGATGCATTATACTGATTCAGTTGTTTGGAGGCTATTCAGTTTTGGAAGTGTTGCATGAAAAGGTTGCATGTGTGAGAAACATTAGAGAAGTGTTAGATGCAAAGTTTACATGTGCGATAAAAATTAGAGAAGTGTTGCATGCAAGAGTTGCATGTCACATGCAAGAGGTGCATGTCGCATGTAAGGACATTCCTTTCTTGTTGAGTAGTAGTGTTGAAGTTTGCAACAAGAAACAATGAAATTGGCATCCAGAAACAACATGATAGCGCTTACACTAGTGTGGGACCACAAATTGTGTAGTGATGGATCCTAGCGATACATTACTATGAAATTAAATTTATTTAATAAATTGGATATGTTCAAAATTTAATTATCCCTTAATTAAATTGGACAATAAAATGTCATCTTATCTCATGATCAGTTGTAATAGTTAAGTGAGTGTGATAAACTCAGTTAGATCATGAATTTCGAGTTGAGGGTAGTTTGTGAGGAATGTAGAGTAATTCTAGTTGTAACAAAGTTTGTAGTGGTGAATTAGTTAATACAGGTTGTAATTAGTTTAACTCAGTTAAGTGAGTTAAACTTAGTTATGCTAGTTGTAACTGTTAGATATACTAGTGAGAGATCAAGTGAATTAATTTTAACTAATTCACATTTAGTGAGCTAACATGCAACTAATGATTTACTATTAATAGTTGCATGCATGTCAGTTCTAGTGGAGACTCAGTTGAGACAAAGGTTAAAGGGAAGTTAACTATCAATTTTGATATTAGTATACTACCCAGATGTAGTTAAAACACCATAGGATTCCCATGATACTCAACATAGTTGAGGAAAGCTGAAATTCCTAAAGAATAGGAATTGCATTCATCAAGGATTGCATGAGCAAGGCAGGCTGAGAATTGGCTGAGTATTGGCCCGATTCTCTCTGGATCAGTGTGAGACAACTAGCTAAATACAGGAAGACTCTTGTGAGAAGAGTTGCATGTAATTGTTTTATGATTTCTTATGGAATATTTAATATATGATAGAGGGGTTTTGAGCACCAAGATTTCCCCAAGAAATTATCTGTGTTGTAGTTTGATTTATTCTTCTTTGCTTCGTGTGATTGGTGATTGTATTTTTAATTCCATAAAAATTTTGTAAAAACGATTTAGTATTTAACTTTAATACATTTTTAAATTGAATTGAATCCATGATATACATGCTTATTGTATAATTTCTATAGTTTAAAAAAAAACCATTTTATTTACCTCTTTTATTTATAAAATAAAAAATTTAATAAAAACACAACTGAAAGACCTTCAAATGAGAACGAACCTTATTATTATTAAATTTAATTTAAACTTTTCTAAAAACATGTAAAATATTGTGCCACATTTTTGCACACAATATCTCAAAAATAAAATAATAATATTATCGTCTACATATATCCCATGCATCCTTAGCAAATTGTTGTGTGCTATATTCGTGCTACATTGGATTTCCGACTCATAACAAACACTCTCGCTTTATTCAGTATTTCAAGTATCTTATTTCAATGCTCTAAAATATTTTAATGCTTTTTTATAAATATATTATATTTAGAATAATAAAATAAAATTACTACTCATATATTTTATTTGTAAATTAAGATATTGTGTATGGCTATAATTATAAGGATTATTATTTATTAAAATTACTTTTAATTTATTATATAAAATTATAAAATTAATTAATTAACTTTTATATGTTATTTGTATAATAATAAAATTATGTAAGAAATTTATTTGGAAAAGGTCTTTTTTAATCATATTAGAGCATTTAGAACACATAATTTTATAATAAAATATATTAAATTACATTTCAAATGAAAATGTTTTAGATCAAAATTTTAATTATGTAGTCATTCATTAATGGAAATGAGGTATGGAAGATGCAAAAATCATGGTAGATGCAAAAACCAGAGGTATGGATGTAGTTTGTTATAGAGGAAAAATATTAAATATTATATATATATATATATATATATATATATATATATATTATTTATTGAGAATAATGTAAATGTTTTAAATTGATTTTTGAATCATTCAAATTTATTTCAGAAATAAGGAATTGAGAAGATAAGAAAATATCATAATTACATATTTATGCGGTAGTTTTGAATTTTTGTTATGTATTAAGATGACATAATATACTAGCCAAATAAAATAATTAGGAAATTTAATGGAATATCTAAGGGTACAAGAGAGAGCAATTTATTAAAATCTAAAATTTCAAAGTCAGCCGTAAATCTATATCACCCCTTGCTATATTAATTTTATTTTATTTTAATGGAGTAACTTAAGTTAAAGTGTTGGTGCAAGTTATTACTTTCCTTTCATAATATGTTAATTACAATATAATTTTATAAAAGAAAAAATATGATAATCATAAAAAAAACATTTAAAATATCTACACAATTTATTATCAAAATATAGTATGAAACGATAAATATAAAAAATATAATTAAATTTTATAATTATTTTCATAAACATGTGTATATGGTTGACTATTGCTGCCATGGTCAACTATAGTCAACATGGGGATCATAGTCAATGAAATTCAACATGATTACCATGGTGAAACGTACTTAGCAAAGGTATCATGGTCTATCTGTAATTAGTGAACCATAATGAACTATATTGAACCATAGTGGATGACCATGATTGACCATGGAGCCCTATAGTGCATTGTCAATCCTAGGTTTAATATGAAATTCAATCATTCTATTCCATGTTCAACCATGTTTCAACATCGTATTATGAAAAATATTGTCTCGGTATGAAAATCAACCATGGTCCGATGTTGGATTGTGACAAATTTTGTCTCAATATGAAAATCAACCATGGTAAACCATGGTCAACCATGTTTATTTTAGATTTTATGGTATTATTCCCTTCAGTTTATAATATACATCCCTTGTCTTTATTAATCTAAGGATTCATATTCCTATGGTATAATTATTCATATATTTTATACTGTTAATCCTTGGGTTTAATATAAATCCCTTGGGTTTTATAATCCCTTTGGTTCTTAGTATTAACCCTTGTTTCTATAATATCAATTCCTTGGGTTTATTAATATAAGGGTTGATATTCCAAGGGTATAATATTATTCATAGGGTTTATAATATTAATCTTAAGTTTTAATATACATCCCTTAGGATTATAATCATGGTCAACTATGGTCCATTGTCATATTGTGACAAAGATTGTCTCAACGTGAAAATCAGCCATTGCCAACCATGGTCAAGCATCGTCCAATGTCACATTGTGAAAAATCTTGTCTCAATATGAAAATAATGCATGGTCAACTGTGGTCAACCATGATCCAACATCGCATTGTGACAAATATTGTCTCAATATGAAAGTCAATGATGACCAACCATGTTCTACCATGGTCTAACATCACATTATTACAAATATTGTCCCAATATGAAAAACAACCATGGTAAACCATTTTTATTTTAGGATTTATAATATTTATTGTATGGTTTATATACCTAGGGTTTATAATATTAATCCCTTGGGTTTATAATCCCTTAGGTTTATAATATCAATCCATTGGGTTTATTAATCTAAGGGTGCATATTCCTATTGTGTAATAGTATTCATAGGGTTTATAACATTAATCCTAAGGTTAAATATAAATCCCTTTGGTTTATAATCATGGTCAACCGTCCAATGTCACATTTTGACAAATATTATTATTATGAAAATAAACCATGGTCCAACATCTTATTGTGACAAAGATTATATCGATATGAAAAAAAATTATGCTCAACCATTTTCAACCATGGTCCAATGTTGCATTGTGATCAATATTGTCTCAATATGAAAATGAAAAAATGGTTAACGATGGTCAACCATTTTTATTTTAGGTTTATAATATTTATCTCGGGGTTTATATACCTTGAGTTTAAAATATTAATCCTTTGGTTTTAATATTATTCCCTTCTATTTAAAATACCTTGTGGATTTAGAATTAATCCTTTGGTTTTATGATATCAATCCCTTGGTTTTATTAATCTAAGGGTTCATATTACTACCGCATAATATTATTCTTAAGGTTTGTAATATTAATCCTAAGGTTTAATTTAAATATCATGGGCTTATAATCATGTTCAACCATGGTCAACCATGGTCCAATGTCACATTATGACAAAGATTATCTCAATATGAAAATCATCCACGGTCAATCATGGTCAACCATGGTCCAATGTCGCATTGTAATAAAGATTGTTTCAATATGAAAATCAACCATGGTAAAACATGGTCAACCATGTCTATTTAATGGTTTATAGTATTTATCTATAGGTTTATATACCTTAGGTTTATAATATTAATCCCTTCAGTTTAATATTATTCCCTTGGGTTTACAATCCCTTAGGTTCATATTCCTAGGGTGTAATATTATTCATAAGGTTTACAATATAGATACTTGGGTTTAATATAAATCCCTTGGGTTTATAATAGTGGTCAACCATTAACCAACATCACATTGTGAGAAGTATTTTCTCAATATGAAAAACAACCATGGTCCAACATTGTGTTGTGACAAAGATTTTCTTGATATGAAAACTAGTCTTGCTCAACCATGCTCAACCATCAATCCCTTGGGTTTACACTATCAATCTCTTGGGATTATTAATCTAAGGGTTCATATTCCTAGGGTATAATATTATTCATAAGGTTTATAGTAAATCTTGGGGTTTAATATAAATCACTTGGGTTTATAATCATGGTCAACCATGATCAACCTGATCTAATGGAACATTTTGTCAAAGACTGTTTGAATATGATAATAAAAAATTGTCCAATGGTGCATTGTGACAAACATTGTCTTAATATGAAAACTAGGCATGTTCAACCATGGTCCCATGTTGCATCACAACAAAAATTGTCTGAATATGAAAATAAACTATCGTAAACCATTGTCAACCATGTTTATTTTTGGGTTTATAATATTTATTTTAGGGTTTATATACCTTGCATTTTTAATATTAATCCCTTCAGTTTAATATTTAATTCCCTTTTGTTTACAATCCCTTTGGTTCATAGTATTAATCTCTTGGGTTTATTATTCCATTGGGTTTATAATATTGATTCCTTGGGATTATTAATCTAAGGGTACATATTCCTAGAATATAATATTATTAATACAATTTATAATATTAATCCTATAATTAGATATTAATCCCTTGGGTTTATAATCATTTTCAACTATGGTCAACCACTGTCTAATGTCACATTGTGGCAAAGATTGTCTCAATATGAAAATAAACCATTGTTAACCATGTTCCAACATCGCATTGTTACAAATATTGTCTCAATACGAAAATCAACCATGGTCAACCATGGTCTGATGTCACGTTATGACAAATATTTTCCTAATATGAAAATCAAGCATGGTCAATTATTTTCAACCATCATTAACCATGGTCAATCTTGGTCAACCATGATACAATGATACATTGTGACAAATATTAAATCAATATTAAAATCGGCCATGGTCCAATGTGACATTATGACAAATATTATCTCAATATGAAGTCAACATTGGTCAACCATGTTTATTTTAAGGTTTGTAGTATTTATCTTAAGGTTTGTATACATAGATTTTAGAATATAAAACCTTTGGCATTAATATTATTCCCTTGGTCCTTGATGTAGTTGATCTTCCAATTTAATGTCGCAGTTCCACCGCATGGCAATCAGCAGGGCCACATGGCCTCACATGGCTCATGCGGCTGGGCTTTAAATGTCCAAAAGTAGAGGACATGCGCCATTAATCCATCCCTGTTGCACTTGATATCTACCCTCCTTAACTACCCTAAACACTGCCATTTGACATTCTTCATGGCCTGAAACAATTTCTCCTTTTCTGCCACTCCTCTTCAGCTATCTATCCAGCTGAATTTGCTACTCCAGCGCTCCATTTGCCTTCATTTTGAAACCGTCGGCATTCACCTCTATGTACGCAATTTCTTCGAGCCTTCAAGCTCTCAGTTTCCCACTTTATGCACTCCTCAGCTGGAATAATCCTTCTTCCTCTCCCTTCACAAGCCTACCCCTTCCACGCCATTTCCTTTTGACACTTCCATGCCACGCATATAGAGGATGAGGTGATGAAGGGGTCGTGGCCAAGGTCAGCCATCTCGCCCGCCTCACTCTCTCCACGAAGGTGAATACGTCGCCCCTGGTGAAAACAACTCAGAACCCCTGTGCAATGTTGGCACTGGACCAGTGGATTTATCAGTTAATTTGAATTCCATAAAGGCCCCAAGGTTGCACGAGGTCGCGACCCTCTTCACGCTGCGACTCTCGGATGTGCTTTCCACCTCGGGCTCTCGGAAGCGGCTGAGGAAGTCCACTTTGATGCCAGCCCACTCTCAGCTCTATAGAAAGATGAAGGCTCTCCCTACCAAGTCTCCTGAGCACTCCTCAGACTGTGAATGTGGTGAAAAATCTGACAAAGATGCCAATTCCACAACTCAGGGAACACACTCCGATGCCACGCCTGAACCGACTGCCCAGATGTCAAATCAGGATGGTGACTCTTCAGATGAATATGAATGATTCATTGTGGAATAGCCACCTCCAGAAGACCTGAAAAATGACAAGTCGGGATAGGACTAGAGCCAGGAGACCTCCCTTCTCAGGTTGTAGCATTTTCATTACTGGTTCTTGTTTTAGTTTTGTATGCACAGTGTGCTCAATTTTTGGTTAACTAATTCATATGCTAGTTTCCCCACTTGGGGCAGCATTGCTACTCAAAACTGGTTTAACTACAGGACTGGTTTCCCCATAGGGGAAGTCCCAATTCAACTATTTTGAACATTCTTCCCGCCAAAATTGGCTAGTTTTGCAGCTTTAGTAGGAAATTCTTAACATGTAATTTTTTGTACCATATAAATAGAATTAGCTTTACATAGAAAAATAAATAGTATTCCCTTGGGTTTATAATCCCTTTGGTTTATTCTTTCCTTGGGTTTATAATTTCAATCCATTGATTTTATTAATCTAAGGGTTCATATTACTAAGATGTAATATTGATCAAAGGGTTTATAATATTAATACTTGGGTTTAATATAAATACCTTGGGTTTATAATCATAGTCAACCATGGCTCAACGCCACATTGGGACAAATATTTTCTCAATATGAAAATCAACCATGGTTCAACATATTATTGTGAAAGTGATTTTCTTGATATGAAAATAATCAATCATGGTCAACCATGGTCCAACGTGACAATGGTTGTGACAAATATTGTCTCGATATGAGAATCAATCATGGGCAACCATCGTCATCCATTTTTATTTTAGGGTTTATAATATTTATCTTAGGGTTTATATACCTTGGGTTTATAATATTAATCCCTTGAGTTTATAATCCCATAGGGTTTTAGAATTGATCCCTTGGGTTTATTATTCCCTTGGGTTTCTAATATGAATCCCTTGGGTTTATCAATGTAAGGGTTTACATTTCTAGGTATAATATTATTCATATGGTTTGATCATGGTCATATATGGTAAACTGTGGTCCAATGTCACATTGTGACAAAGACAGTCTCAATATGAAAATAAACCATGGTCAACCATGGTCCAACGTCACAATGTGACAAATATTGTCTTAATATGAAAATCAATCATGGTTAACCATGGTCCAATGTCACATTGTGACCAAGAATGTATCAATAAGAAAATCAACCATGGTCATCCATCCTTATTTTAGTGTTTATAATATTTATCGTAGGATTTTCTCTATATGAAAATAAATCATTCTCAACCATGATCAATCATGGTGAACCATGGAGAAGTATGGCCAATCATAGTCAAATATTTTCGATTGTGGTCAATCATGGTTATCCATGGTCGAAAATGGTCCAACTTCAACATTATGCCAATGGTTAATCATGGTAAAACATGTTCCAACGTCACATTTTCAGAAAGATTGTCTCGATATGAAAATAAGTCATGGTCAACCATGGTATAATGTCACATTGTGAACAAAATTGTTCCAATATTAAAATCAACCATGGGCAACCATGGTCAACCACTTTAATTTTCGGGTTTATAATATTTATCTTAGGGTTATATACATTTTGTTTATAATATTAATCCATTTGGTTTAATATTATTCCCTTGCATTTATAATAGTTTGGGGTTTTAGTATTGATCCCTTGGGTTTATTATTCCCTTTGGTTTATTAATATAACAAGTCATATTCATAGGGTTTGTATTATTTATCCTAGGGTTTAATATAAATCACTTAAGTTTATTATTATGGTCAACCATGGTCCAATGTCACATTGTGAGAAATATTGTTTCAATATGAAAATAAACCATGGTCGACCATGGTGAACCACATTTATTTTAGGGTTTATAATATTTATCCTAGGGTTTATATACATTGGTTTATAATATTAATCCCTTGGGTTTTATATTATTCCCTTGGGTATATAATCCCTTGATGATTTAGTATTAAGATCTTGGGTTTTCCCTAGGGGATATACTATCAAACCCTTGGGTTTATTAATCTAAAGGTTCATATTATCAGCTCATAATATTATTCATTGGTTTTATAATAATAATAATACCAGGTTTTATGATTAATATATTAGTTTTATAATATTAATCCTAGAGTTTAATATAAATCCCTTGGGTTTATAATCATGATCAACCATGGTTGAACGTCACATTGTCACAAAGATTGTCTCAATATGAAAATCAACCATCGTCAACCATAACCTATTATGTAACGAGCTCACAAAATAGAAGAAAAGAGAGATCACAATTTAGAAATCAGCCTCTTTGAGGGTGAAACCTCCTTTACGTTACATACATGAAAAAATATTGGATGATTCAAATGACAAAACCTCATTTATATATATATAGGAGTCCAAGGGGTGACAATATAATCCTAGTTGACATAAAAATATTAATGTAAGGGCACAACAATAACAATAGTGGGCTTCTGTGGGGCACAATAATAGAAATATGGGGACTTCATGGGCACACCAATAAAAATAAGGGGTCTAAAATAACAATAATAAGGGGGTACATTAGTATTATGGGGACCTAACATGCCCCTATCCTTCAAAAAAGATTTCTCCTCAACGCTTTAGTGGTTATGGATGCTTTTTTATAAAATTCTCATCCTCCCATGTCGAATCTCCAGCGGGTAATTTGATGGTAGGTCACCCCGCCAGACCCACATTCTCCATTCTCATTTGATATAAAAATGTGTGTCAAATTTATTTTCCAAATAAAACTCTCAAACTGGGCAAACTCAACAATTTCAATAATGATGCGGAAGCTAATTGCATCTCAAATCTTTGATTTTAGATTTGTTCATAAAATTCTTATGGTTTATGAAAACCATACTTCAATACAACCCAAAATTTAATTCTCCTATGCGGAAGCTCTCTCTCTTTTCATCTTCAAACCTATGGTTAAAACCCATATTAAACCCATTTTATGGAATTGATTTCTTTTATTGAGTTCAAAACAAATATTTGATTCTCACATGAATGTACACAACATGTATTAAACCAAAGATAATCTTTATCTGATTATCTCCTACCAAATTCAAACCTTTTTTAAATAATGGCCATTGCATATAACTATTATGCCTGCAACTTGGTAAACCCGAATGTCAAAGATTGATATTTTACATTAATAAATCGACTTGGTTCAACTATGCAAAGTACCATTCATCAAAACCAACCTTTAGATATAATACATTATAACTTACCATTCTTATGATTTCACGAATCACAAAGATCACCATCTATGGCCCACACTGATTTAAACTTACCAACTCCATCAATTTCATCGGACGGCTTATATTTTCCTGCAGTTTGCATTGATGATCTAACGACCATCGCGCAACTAAAATGCAAACTCTTTAACTCTTTGAAATCACACGATATAACTAGTTTTAAAGTACCACTTAACACCACATGTCAAGTAAGGATCGATATCGTGTTCCCTTTAGAGATACCACTTACCATTCTTTTTGTTGCATGAAACTACTAGTTTTGTTCTCCAAAAACTGCCTTCACAGTTCCACGCATAGTTCCAACTTCAATTCATGATTCTGCCATCAAAATCTGTATCTTTACTCAATTTTTGAACATGATTTGCCTTAGAATCTGTTCTCTATTCACATAGAACCATTCCTCACGATGATTCAACTGCCCAATTGCAATGCAATTGTTCATGGTATCTCAAATGCTACAAATCGACTTCAATTCTGTTGTGATATCGACCTTCCATGGCATGTTAGGGATTCTAAACTCCATCTTCTCGTGTGCTACCATTCCTTCACCATTAAACTCAGCTTCATTGCATAAGTCGAAAGTCCTTCAACGATTCTCTTCAAACCTTCATACCACTTTGCATCTTCTGCTGGCGTAATTGTATTCAACTAAATCTCATGTGATACAAATCAAAGATCAGTTCTAGGGTTTCATTGAACATTTAAACCCTCTCATCATACATTCTTTGCTCTTGAATTTAACTTCTCCAATCGTGTTAACAACTGTTCCTTCTCCAATGCTTCCACAAACTCTATTGTTATATATGAATTTGCACTTTTCAATGACTCCATTTCTGCAATTTATACAGAGATTCAATGCATTCTATTTAAATATAAATTGACTCAAACATGTAAACCAATCAAATTTTTGTGAAGGTAAGAACACCTTCTCTGCCACCGTGACCCAATGAAAATGGATCAATTTCAATCGATTTCCATCGATTCCAATCAAACAAAGTTTTAATGTAGATTCAAACATACTCAAAATTCAGAGTTAACATCTCTTGCATCCTTCCTCAGTGGCAAAGATTCCGCTTTAGTTTTACAGTTCTGATCTGTGTGATCGATTCTTCCAATGATCGATATACCTTAACTCTAATATTTTCCCAAATATATATGCAAGCCATAATGCATTCAAAACACAATAATTAGCATTGATCTACCTAAATCAATACTAATTTACCCAGTCACATAGAATCCCAATTACATACAAATCATACAGAATTCAAAAACAATTCTTCATTTATACATCTGAACTTAGTTTACAAAGCCTTCCTGGTTCTAGCCTGATTTTCAAATCATTGGCCCTTTTACAATTGCCCGTAGGCTCACAAACTCTATTTTTCCAAAGCACACTAATTCCTGTCCGCTACCTAACCTATCTGCCTTCTGCCTTTTAGGCTTATTACATTTACACAAACTATGATGAACCAATTTAGGTTCAGATCCCTTCAATAACTCAACAAAGTCCTCAAAATCTGCAAACTCCTGAAATCTAGATTCTATCCCTAAAATCTTGAAACTGAATCTAACTTATGCTTTATAATCAATTTCGAAATATCTCAAATCTAAACTATCTGATTTCCCTCATGTTCTCCAATCATTTGGGAACATTTACAATTTCCTCACACTAATTAAAATCTCATTTAATCACTCAAAACTTATTAATAATTACATAAAAATCAATATTCTCTCAAAAACACAAGACCCCCTATGTTTAATAAAACACAAGGTATTTTCCAAATCTAATGCCCCTACATCAGACTCCCAAGGTTAAAAATGATCATGATCTCTTGATCATGTGTTTTAAGTCATTGTTCTCCTAGATCCCACACTTTGTTCTGCAACTTATTATTAATTTCTATTGTTTTTTATTGCTTTTCTGCAGGTCTCCATACTTTATGATGCCTTGCTTCACTGGTTGCACTTTCACAATCTATCATTATCTTTCTTCTTCTGCTGCTGCTTTTCTTCCTTGGTGATGTCTTTCTCTGAAACACTTTCATCATTATTATTCTAATCAATTCAATCTCTTTGTCCAATAATTCTTCTGATTGTTGATTTCTTGATGCCTTCTGAGCCCTTTCTTCTACGCTTGCTGCCACCCAATCATCCTTACCCTCTTGTTTTCTGAAACTGAAAAATTCTTCTAAATTGTCACTTAAGACAATTTCTTTTCCTTCTCCTATCAGAAATTTACTGGACTGGTACCTTGTGTACTTATTTCTACTGTCTTCATCTCTCTACATCCGCAATTCCCAATTTTGAATTTGAGATTACTCTTCCTGCACTGAATTCTGATTATTCAGCATAATTTCCAGCAACTTAACTTCTTCATTCCATGGATTAAAAATTTCCACAAAATTTTCTTCTTCTTCCTTAATTTGACTGCTCAACTATGTCAAATGTTCTCTAGCACCTGCAACAACACCTGCATTCATAAAATAGTTGTTAAAACAAAAATATCATAAGGCCTCAATGCCTTTTCTTCTTCTTCCAACATTTCAGTATGTTGTCCTGAATTTTCCTCCTCTATCATCACATCAGTATGCTGATTCATTTTCCCCAAAGAATTCTTCGAAGAATTCTGAAGACTGTCAACTAGTCTTTCTTTCAAATCACCTTCTTCCATGATGTCTTTCTGTTCACTGTAATGAACTCTATCGTCTGCAATCTCTCTTTCATACTCTGAATTTTCCAAAAAATATTCCAACAATGCAATTTCTCTCTGGCATTCTTTAATAACTTCATCATCACTTACAGTCCCTGCAGTCACACACAAATTTTCAGTTTGTAAATCAAAATGTTCAACAATATCAACTGTTGCTTCATATATCATCTCTTCAGACTGAATCTCTTCTTCCTTATTCACAATAATTTCTCCTTGTGTTGTAATAGCTTCAAACATGAATGCATTACTTCTTCCCTCATTCAAAAAACATTCCTCATCTTTGATTTTTGCTTCAGAGTATTTATCTTTTGAAATATTCTTCTCCATACTTGTGACAACTTCACAAGATTGCTCATCCTCCTCTGCAAAACCTGTAATCGCATCAAAATCATTAGATTCAAAAATACAAGGTTTTACATCATCTAGCTGATCTAGATTTTCCCAATAACTCAGGAAATCATCAATGATCTCCTCTTCAACAAGACAAACTTCTTTCTGTCTTAAATCCCCACCATGGTTCACAAGATATTTTACAGATCTCCATTCTTCATCTGTACCCATGGCTTCACTCTGTTCTTCTTCAAAAACATAAACTGCCTTTTCCAACTCAGCGGCTCTGAGTTCTACACAACCCAACTGTACAGTCATCCTTTGTTCAAGCTTTCTCAGCTTCTCTGCAAACTACATGTTCATTTGTTGTTCTCTCTTTTGTTGTAGCCTTTGCCACTTCACCCTCTTCTTCATGAGCCAACCAACTCTCTGGATTTCCTCTGTCATCATCTTCAGTTTATTAAATTGTTCCCTGATCTCAGCTAAATCTTTGTCATATTCTACATTAGCTAACTGTTGCCTTATGCCATTTGTCTTGGCATCTTCTTTCTTATTTCTTCTGATGTGGTCTCTCTCTGAACCTCTTCTCTCTCCTTTATGAATTTTGGTAGTCACATTTTTCTCTATGAGTTCCTCACTCATAATCTGCACCAAGCCTCTGCAACAGCAAGCTCTCCTGTTGCCACTTACCTCACCAATCCTTTCCTCCGATTCTGGTCTTTTGGAAAGTATTGGTCCCCTATCTGCTGGAACCTTCTGAGCAATCTCTTTTGCTCTCTCTAGGCTTCAATCCTCTACAACTTTTAGAACTCATTCAACCTCTGTTGAGTCTCTTCGGGTTCTGCCACATTCTTCTTCCACTCAGAATCCCTTGCTGGACTCCTTCATCACAGCTCTCAAGGATGTGATTTTCTTTTGCTGCGATTTTTCCTCAATTTCCTACAATCTGAATTTCTGCAAAAAAACTCTTCAAACGAGAGTTAAATAATGCTCATCAACCACCTTCAAGATCACTGTTGATCTTGCTTCACTTCTTCAACTGCACTGCATCCCTGTATGTTGCAATCTTTATCAGTATCAAAAATCTAATCTTACTTCATTACACATGCATTAAAAAAAAAATTGAACCTTCAAAAAGAGCTATTCTAGCTCTGGTACCACTTGATAGCAGGTCACCCCGCCAAACCCACATTCTCCGTTCTCATTTGATAGAAAAATGCATCTCCAATTTATTTTCCAATAAAACACTCAAACTGGGAAAAATCAACAATTTCAATAATGATGGGGAAGCTAATTGCATCTCAAATCTTTGATTTGAGATTTGTTCATAAAATTATTATGGTTTATGAAAACCATACTTCAATACAACCCAAAATTCAATTCTCCTATGCGAAAGCTCTCTCTCTTTTCATCTTCAAATCTATGGTTAAAAAACATATTAAACCCACTTTATGGAATTGATTTCTTTTATTGCGTTCAAAACAAATCTTCGATTCTCCCATGAATGTACGCAACATGTATTAAACCAAAGATAATATTTATCTGATTATCTCATACCGAATTCAAACCTTGTTTAAATAGTGGCCATCGCATATAACTATTATGCCTGCAACTTAGTAAACCTGAATGTCAAAGATTGATATTTGACATTAATAAATTGACTTGGTTCAACTATGCATAGTACCATTCATCAAAACCAACCTTTAGTTATAATACATTATAAATTACCATTCTCACGATTGCACGCATCGCGAAGATCACCATCTATGGCCCACACTTATTTCAACTTACCAACTCCATCAATTTCATAGGGCGGCTTATATTTTGCTGCAGTTTGCATCGATGATCTAACGACCATCGTGCAACTAAAATGTGAACTCTTTAACTATCTAAAATCATGCGATATAACTGGTTTTAAAATACCGCTTAACACCACATGTCAAGTAAGGACCGATATTGCATTCCCTTCAGAGATGCCACTTACCATTCTTTTTTTTGCGTGAAACTGCTAGTTTTGTTCTCCCAAAACCACCTTCACGGTTCCACACATAGTTCCAACTTCAATTCATGATTCCGCCAAAAAACTTTGTATCTTTACTTAGGTTATGAACATGATTTAACTCAGAAAATATTCTCGATTCACATAGAAACATTCCTCATGATGATTCAACTTCCAATTGTAATGCAATTGTTCACGATATCTCAAATGCTACAGATCGACTTCAATTATGCTGTGATATTGACCTTTCATGGCATGTTCGGGATTCTAAACTCCATATTCTCATGTGCTACCATTCCTTCACCGTTGAACTCAGCTTCATTGCATAAGTCGAAAGTCCTTCAACGATTCTCTTCAAACCTTCATACCACTCTGTGTCTTCCGCTGGCATCATTGTATGCAACTAAATCTCGTGTCATACAAATCAAAGATCAGTTCTAGGGTTTCATCAAAAATTTAAAGCCTCTCATCATACATTCTTTTCTCTTGACTTTAACTTCTCCAATCGCGTTAACAACTGCTCCTTTTCCAACGCTTGCACAAACTCTATTGTTATATAT
Source organism: Pinus albicaulis (assembly GCA_034641835.2). NCBI lineage: Eukaryota > Viridiplantae > Streptophyta > Pinopsida > Pinales > Pinaceae > Pinus > Pinus albicaulis. The sequence goes on from CM076579.1 coordinate 1,244,073,028, forward strand.
GAATTTTCACTTTTCAATGGCTCCATTTCTGCAATTTATACAGAGATTAAACACATTCTATTTACATCTAAATTGACTCAAACATGTAAACCAATCAAATTTTTGTGAAGGTAAGAACACCTTCTTTGCCACAATGACCCAACGAAAATGGATCGATTTCAATCGATTTCCATCGATTCCAATAAATAATATTTTTAATGTAGATTCAAAGATACTCAAAATTCAGGGTTAACATCTCTTGCGTCCTTCCTCAGAGGCCAAGATTCCGCTTCAGTTTTACAATTCTGATCTGTGCGATCGATTCTTCCAACGATTAATACACCTTAACTCTGAGATTTTCCCAAATATATATGCAAACCATAATGCATTCAAAACACAATAATTAGCATTGATCTACCTGAATCAATACTAATTTACCCAATCACATAGAATCCCACTTACATACAAATCATACAGAATTCAGAAACAATTCTTCATTTATACATATGAACTCAATTTACAAAGCCTTCTTGGTTCTGGCCTGATTTTAAAATCATTCGCACTTTTAAAAATGCCCATAGGGTCAAAAACTCTGTTTGTCCAAACCACTCTAATTCCTGTCTGCTACCTGACCTATCTGCCTTCTGCCTTTTAGGCTTATTACATTTATACAAATTATGATAAACCAATTTAGGTTCAGACCCCTTCAATAACTCAACAAAGTCCTCAAAATCTGCAAAATCCTAAAATCTAGATTCTATCCCTAAAATCTTGAAACTAAATCTAACTTAGGCTTTATAATCAATCCCTAAATATCTCAAATCTAAACTATTTGATTTCCCTCATGTTCTCCAATCATTTGGGAACATTTACAATTTCCTCACACTAATTAAAATCTCATTTAATCACTCAAACTCATTAATAATTACATAAAAATCAATATTCTCTCAAAAAAACAAGACCCACTATGTTTAATAAAATACAAGGTATTTTCCGAATCTAATGCCTCTACATCATAATTGCTTCCACTTGATGATATCTTATGAAATTGAACAATTTCATAACTATCGAGTTCTTGTTTCCGTGATTCGTTGAGGTTTCAATATGATTTTTCCTTCCTCGTCAAGTTCTGTAAATATTATTTGAACTGAGAGCTTGTCACCTATAAAATTCTTTAAGCATGAAACATGGAAAACTAGGTGCACTCGGGAGGATGTAGTAAGATCCAATTTGTATGCCATAGTACCAACCTTTTGCAACACCTAATAAGGAAATAATACTTTGGTGATAATTTATTATACTTCTTAGATTTCTTAAGGGACAATTTTTCGTATGGTTGTAGCTAGAAAAAGTAGCTTGAGGGCCTTCTTTCGTTGTGATGTTGATCTGCCCTTTTGTTTCATTTGATTTTGCACCAAAATGAGGTTATCTTCTAAGAGTTGGAAAACTTGTTTTTGATGTGATCTTCCACTGATTGAAACTTAGAATTTTTTGTTAAATATGAGGTGATGGACGGAAGGATGATATACATAAATTTCCCTAAATGGGGCCATTTTTTCTACTGTATGGAAGGAAGTGCTATACCACCATTTAGCCAGAGGTATCCACTTTACCCACTGTGTTTGTCTATAAAATGCAAAACAATGAAGATATCCTTCAAAGCATTTTTTCACTATCTCATTTCTCCCATCAGATTGAGTATGATATGATGAGCTATGAGCTAATTGATTAACCAAACACAAAAATAATTTCGTCCAAAAGTTCCTATAAAAATGGGATCTCTCTCGCTTACAATAATCTTTGAGTTTCGATGTATCTTTTTAATTTTATCCATAAATGCAGTAACAATTGTACTAGATTTACATGGATGAGATAAAGTAGAAAAGTGTGCATACTTGGTAAATATATCAATTACCACCATGATGAGATTATTTCCTTCAGACTTTGCTAAAGTTTTGATAAAATCCATTGAAACCTCCTCCCAACGTTGACTTGGAATTCATCAAACCTTGAAATGTGAAAGGTGCATTAGTAAGGCCAAAAGGCATGACCAAAAATTCATAATGAACCTCATGAGTTCTACATGTTGTTTTTGAGATGTCTTTAGTCTTCATTCTAATTTGATGTTGTCCATAATGAAGATACAACTTGTTGAAGTAAATTTCTCCATGTAAATCATCCAATAATTCACTAATGAATAAAATTATGGGTACTACCTGAATCAATAAGAAATATTACATTTTTCTTCTTGATATGTCCTTCTATCTTGAGAGTTTGAGGAGTTGTCATTCCTCCCAATGCAGTACATGATACAGTTAGACTCATTTCTTCTTCCTCTAGTGTTGGTTCCTGGTGTATATCCTCTTCTTTTAAAGTTTCTTGTTGTTTTTCTTCCTCCTCTTCACAATCTATGTAAAATAATTTCTTATCGGCACACTTATGATCTTTACTATATTTTCTATCACAACTATAGAAAAGCCCTTTTTCTCCTTTTTCTTCCAATTTTTTTGATTTAAAACTTGTAGGTTGTGGAAGTCTAGGAGTAGCAACACCTCCATCTTTATAGTTGTGAGTGTTAAGCTTTCTTGTTGCCATAATTTTTCTTTCAATTTTTCTTTCCAACATGAATGCCTTCTCCAATGTATAAGGTTCCCAAAGGTGAACCTCATGTTGGATGTTATCCTTTAGAGTCCCTATGAAGACTTGAATCCTATGTTCCTTTGGAATATTATTTACCCTTATACTCAATTTTTGGAAGTCCTCAATGTGCTCCATCATTGAACCCTTTTGTTTGAGATTTATCAATTGGATAAAGAAAGTGTTGCTCCCTGTATCCTCATAATATGCTATCATTTCCTCCATAAAAATTGATGAAGTGACCAGTGGTTTACGAGAACAAAGCGATTGATACCATACAAACTTATTTTGCTCTAAATATAAAGTTGCAATGCGTGCCTTTTGTGTGTTTTTCACATTATGGAGTTCAAATTATTACTCCATTTGTAGTATCCATGTTATCGGATCCTTGCCATAGAACTTTTTCATATCTATCTTTGGAATATGGTGGGTGTTAAATCCGACATTAGAGTGTATGAAATGATGACTAAAATTTTGTTGTTCTCATCATGATTTTCCTCTACTACCTTTTTTCCATTAGGAAGCTTTTCTTGTAGCAACTTTTCCAAACCTTCCTTCAAACCTTCCATTTATTTCTTCAAATCTTCCATGTTACCTTATATACCATCGATCTTAATGTCTCTTCCTTTCATGACATCCTTCAACCCATCTGTATTAGCTTCTATGTCTACTTTTAAACCATCTATGTCACCTTTTATATCACTTTTAAACCATCTATGTATGGATATGAAAATAAACCATTATAAAAAATCATCAACCAAGCTCAAGTATGGTAAACTATGGCCCAATGTCACATTGTGAAAAATATTATCTCAATATGAAAATCAAAAATGGTCAACCATGGCCCATAATCTCATTATAACAAATATTGTGTAAATATTAAAATGAATCATGATCAACCATGTTTATTTTATGGTTTATATATCTTGGGTTTATAATATTAATCCATTGGGTTTAATATTATTCCCTTGGGCTTATAATATCTTTGGTTTTAGTATTAATCACTTGGGTTTATAATATCAATTCCATGGGTTTAATAATATAAGGATTCATATTCCTAGGGTATAATATTATTCATAGGGTTTACAATATTATTCCTTGGTCTTATAATCATGGTCAACCATGGTCCAATGTCACATCGTGACAAATATTTTCTCAATATGAAAATAAAACATGGCCTAAAGTTGCATTGTGAAAAAGATTGTGTCAATATGAAAAAAAGGCATTGTCAACCACGGTCCATCGTCACATTTTGAAAAAAAATTGTCTCTATATGAAAATCAAATATAGTCAATGATGGTCGACCATGTTTATTATAGTGTTTATAATATTTATCGTAGGGTTTATATACCTTGGGTTTACAATATTAATCCCTTGGGGTTTTAGAAACAATCCCTTGGGTTTATTATTTACTTGAGTTTACAATATCAATCCCTTGGTTTTATTAATATAAAGGTTCATATTTGTAGGGTTTAATATTATTCATAATGTTTATAATATTAATCATAGGGTTTAATATAAATCGCTTCGGTTTATAATCATGGTAAATGATTATCCAATGTAACATTATGAAAAATATTCTCTCAATATGAAAATCAAGCTTGGTCTACTATTTTATCCATCTTCAACCATGGTCAATCATGGTAAAACATCATCCAATGTCACATTGTGACAAATATTATCTCAATACAAAAATCAACCATGGTCCAACATTGCATTGTGAAAAAGGTTGTCTCAATATGAAAATCAACCATGGTCAACAATGGTTGGCGATGGTCTAATGTGACATTGTGACAACCATGGTCAGCCATGGTCCAACATTGCATTGTGACAAAGATTTTGTCAATATCAAAATCAACGATGGCAAACCATGCTCAACATTGCAATTTATTCAATGTTGCATTTCCAAATTACAAAATTAGGTTTTATTAATCCCTTGGTTTAATACTATTAATCCCTTCGGTTTATCAATTCCTTGTGTTTATTATATTAATCCATTAGGTTTATAATATAAATCCCAAATGTTTATAATATTTAATCCCTTTGGGTTTATAATATAAATTTGTTTTGTTTATAATATTACTTTGTTGGGTTTATTAATCCCTTGGGTTTATATTATTAATCTCTTTTTTTTATTATATTACACTTCATTTGGTTCATTAATCACTTCGGTTTATAATATTATTCCCTTGCATTTCTTTATCCCTTAGGTTTATAATATTAATCCCTAGGGTTTATAATATTAGTAATTCGTTTGGTTTATTAATGCCTTTATTTTGTAATATTAATCCATTTGGTTTATTAATCACCTCGGTTTCTAATATTAATCCCTTCGGTTTTGAATCCCTTCGGTTTTTAATAAGAGTAACCCCTTGGGTTTATAATATGAATCCCTTGGGCTTATTAATCCCTTGATTTTATAATAAATGTATATGTTTTATTTTTATTAATTATAATTCTATTATTATTGTTATTATTATTATATATTTATCAATATCTATATTAATATTAGTATTACATATGCACCTAAGTCACCTAACACGGGGACATGGGACATGAAGGACATGTGGATTCGTGTGTCAGATATAGACACGATGACCCCCTGATATAGGAAACGTTCAGACACGTTATATATATATATATATATATATATATATATTAAAAATTAGATATTTATTACACAAGTTCATACAAATTCATTGATTCAATCATAGATCTTCATTTATATGTAACTTTTACAAAGATACATCATACAATTAGACAAAGTAACATTAATAATTTAATACATTATGCATGCATATTAATATTACAAATACAATTGTGACATAATAATTAATGATCCAATCGGAGAAAGACAAGATATTGTAGTTTTCTCATTAAGTCATTGAAATCAAAATGTGTTACATAGGTAGTACAATGGAAATAAAAAATGCCAAATAGAAATAGAACATACAAAAAAACTACAAGTATATAAGCCTCAAGGCAGTAGGTAGCTCATGAATCATGACTCATCAATCTGCACCATCATAATCAACATCATTTTCCTCATCATCATGGTCACCATTACTCTCCTCTATTACATCCTCATCCTCTGTATCTAATTTCATCTCTGCATCTACTGGTGTGGAGGATGACCCGCTACAGTATCACCATAATCAAATGTGACAAGATCTAGCACTAGCTCATTGAGATCCAAGTTGGCCAATTCCATGTCATCACTGCTATCCAAACCCATATCATTAGGAAAGACATCCCACATATTTTTCTTTCCCTTCAACCACTCATCCCTCTTCCTGTAAATAAGATGAAGGTTCATGTGCACATACACCATTTTCCCTTCCCTGGACTACTCAAGCCTTCTCTTCTTCACACTATACAAATTCCCATATGTTCTTCAATTCCTATTGCAACGAGAGGATGAAGTCACCTACCAGAGGAGCCTCATGGCTAACTGCTCTATAGGAGGGCTTGTTGCCCCATGAGTTTCCCACCAGGAATAGGGCTTCTTATCCCCATGTCTCTAATCACATAATAGCATGAAAATCGCCCAGTGCTAGTGGATAAATTTTCAAAGGAATCATCAACCTCATCAAGGGATTCTCTATCCTAAAAAATCCTCGTAAATGAATATTTCCTCCCCTGTGAAATTTGACCATCCATGTAACGATGGAATATGTGGAAAATTCGACCATTTTTCCACTCATGGCTATAGTATTTTGGGTTCAAGGAGTGAGACAAACAATGTAAAGGTGTGCAATTCTTGTCCCATCTACTGACAAGAATATCTTATATGGTGGTGAAGAAGGCTTATGGTGATGTATCATACTCAGGGAACTCACTCTGTGAAATAATGTTCCTCACAAACTCAATCATGGAATCCCATCCTTCATAAACCTTTCCTAGGATGGGCTGGTATGTATATGAAAATTGTAGGAAGGAAATGCTATTGTCTATGATCTAAATAAGTAGATCTACGGTCTCCCACCAAGAATCATCTAAAACTATTTCATTCACTCCTTTTTACATTTATTGATTTATCTTTCTCCAAAAAGACAAAAAATCTGAAATAACCATGGCCTCTCAAACTTTTAAACATGATGATGAAGAGGAAAACCATGTATACGCAATCTTCAACAATGATATTGGCGAGCCTTGGTATTGCACAAAGAACACTCCAACTCTGAGAGGCTACTCTACTTTACTTTATCAACTCGAGCCTTGTACAAACTTGGAGGTGATAGTGTTGTATACATAGCAGATGCATTCTGCTCCTGTCATCCTCTTCTAAGCTCTACTAAAGGGTGTTATTTCTAGGGTTTCTGAATGAAGTCTGTCATGATTTTGAATTTAGACCTAGGGCTACAAATATTTCAAATCCATTACTCTATTATAAAGAAAAGAACTATTCTACAACAAGAAAGTACATCTAGCTACTCTGCAATGATAGAAACCTATAGATTAAGCTATGCTAGGAAATTGAAGAAAACTATGCATCTTTCATGAAGTAAATTGCTAAATTGAAATTGCATAAATAAGACTAACATAATAACACATTTTTGAGCCAAATGGCTAAACACACTTTCTCTAATTCATGTTCTTATTATCATGATTTTACTCATGCATCTAATCATGACCTAACTATGCTTGTAAATGAACTATTTTGCAGCTAGGAGGGGAAAGCGCTAAGGTGGTTTAGTAAGGGCTTGAACTCATGGTTTCAAGGATAAATATGTATGGGTTATTTTGGTAGTTCTGGATGAGGTGGATGATGGTTTTTGGGTTCAATGAGAGGCCCATTGCTGCTGCTGCAAGTGCTGTTACAGGTTTCCTATAGTGCTACAAGAAAGTCCTAAATTTCTACAGGAAATAGTCTAGGGGAAATCCAAAGCCAAAAATGGTATAGAAAAGCATATGGGAGGTGGATTGAAGGTGTGCTTGGATGAGTGGAAGGTTTCCAATGCCTTGGCCAATCTCAGAACGTCTTGAGAAGCCCATCTTGCACCTTTAGGGTTTGCTCACCTTGTGAAGGTGAAAATTTAAAAACAGTTTTGATGGTGATTTATTAGAAAGAAGGCTAATGATGGGTGACAAATGAAGCTAAGGGTTATGGTGAAGTCCTCATTTCTTGTGCTACTTGAACCTGCAAGAAAACTACCTGTTAATGCAACAAATATTCACAAATTGATGATGAAGGAAATGGAAAAGATGAGCTAAATTTGGAAAGAAAACCTACTTTAGCATTTAAACATAAATCTAACTCAATATTCTAAACATGTTCATGACACTATAAAAACCTAACTATTATTTCCAAGAAATCATAAATTAAAGAGAAAATTTGGCATGTGGCGAAGGTCTAACCTCCTCAAGCTCCAATGGAAGAGATGAGAGAGAGAGAGGCTTGAAAAAAAACTTTATGAGCTTATAAACCATTCTACCAACATGTATGCAAGATTAATCTACAACAAAGACAAATGGAAGAAAAATAAAAATAGTGAAATGAAATGTAAGTAAACTATCTAAAAACACATAAATAAAACTAGCTAAAATGACATAAAAATAAGCATGAATACATAAGAGAGATAAAGACCAATGGATTGGGACCTAACCCGCAAGCCTGGCCCTCTGAAACTAAATCAGTGAAGCACAATCTGGATACTCATCTTATTGCAAAAAATAGTCTCATTACATAATCAAAAAAGTCTAAAAAACCTATTACAAGAGCTAAGAGTCTATTAGCTTCCTTCAAAGTTCGAATCCTAATGAGCTCTTGGTCATCCCTATTTAACGTAGAGGGTAGCTACCAATATTTGCCTAAGAACTAGGTGATGTTTCCACTTTGACTGCAAGAGAAGTGGAGCTTTGGTGCACTTGATCTTGAGTTTTATTTGTTGCACTTGATCTTGAGTTTTCTTTTTTTCCCTTTGATTTCAAGTTGTTGGAGGGAATCTCGAGGATCCCTTGGCTCCATTTGGCAGTTAAGGAGGTGGGAAAGCCTCCTAGAATATCTCCTTGTTGTCTACTTTCAGATTTAATTACAAAATCTTCATCAAAAGTACAATATATTTGTGATTATCCTGCATTTAACTCATGTTAGGAATTTTACGTATTACAAGCCTTAACCACCATCTACACTAGAAACATAAGACCGTAAATAATTAAATGTGATAAAAAGAGACTTAATAAGGTGAAAAGGTGAGAATTAACCCCTCCAAATGTACCTAATGATAGAGCTCATTATCACACCCCTATCAAATGGTTGCTCATCCTCTAAGAAACTTAGTCCTCCTTGTGAATTTCTTTCAAAGCTTTAATGGACACTCTAACTTCCCAAGGAAGAAGTGTGGTAGTCCCTTTAGGAGGGTAAAATCCATCCTTCTTTTCTTCTTCTTCCCATTCTATGTTCTTCTCATATTGGTATTTTCCATCAGTCAACCCCAATAGAAAGGGTGGACTAAGGTTCAAACCAAGCCACTGAATATTTATGGCCTGCATGGCCCTCTTGTACAATGGTGCTCTTTCTAGGGAACCTCTAAATATTTCGTGTGTGTGGTACTACATGTTTCTAAGAATGTGAGGGAGGCTATTCCATCTTTTTTGACAAGACATTATGCATTCATCTCCAAACAACCTAGAAACCTCTTCGAAGTGAGACATGTCTTGAGGTTGTGTGTTGAGGTACTTTTATGCAAGCATAACATCCTTTTCTATCTTCAGATGGTTGTCGATGACTCCCCTAGGGCTGAAGAGTTTTACCCTAATGTGTAGAGACTCTCTTTTTTCTCTCCTCATGGCCCTTCTTACTTATTGTGATGTGATTACCTCATTAAACATCGAAGATGCTAATACCATTAAATTCATGTCTCCCATTCTAGGATTAGGGTCCCAAATGTTCAAGTCTGTCAACACAAGGTTGTGCATGTATAATTCTCCCATACCTGATTGGTTACAAAATTTGATGAACTATATATAGTTCTAGAAAGGTAAGGATCCATGAGAGGCTAGTATTTTTATTTCAAATAGTAGCCACTTCTCCCTGAGGTAGACTACATAAGAATCTAATGGGTATCTATTCTTGATGGCCTCCATGTACAAGTCTATCATGGCAACCATTTGTTTGTCTTTTTACTGAAATTTCTCTTGCAATGCTACATTCTCTACTTGGGCCTTCTAAAGCTACTCTTTCAACATGGATTCTTTGATCCTGGGACCAGAAAAATCCCTTCCTAACTTAGGCACTTTTTCCTCCATGACCCCTATGTCATGCACACCTTTGGTTTTGGAAATATTCATCCAATCATGAGTACATGCCCTCTCCTCTTCTAACTGATAGAATAAAGGCACTGTGAGATTTTGAGGAATCAATCCTCTCCCTTCAATAAAAATCTAGTAGGAGCTGGGATTGGGTTGATGGCTAGGGTTTGGTAGTATTGATACATCTTTGAGGACCGGTTTTGTTGTTGTGGACTCCTCCTTCTCATCTTTCTCTTCCGCCCTTTTTCATCTTTCCCTTAATATTATGCGTTTTCCTCAACTTATTGGGCCTCCTACCCATCCATGGTTGTATTTTATCCCTCAAAAAAGGTATTTTTATCTAATTCTGGGTCATTTGGAGTTTCCTATAGCAAAGAAAAATTTTCCTGTAGCAAACTTTGTTCGGCCTGTTAAAGACTCTCTTGCTTGTTTTTCCCATTTTTTAGTCTTTTGAGGGTTTGTGGAGGTTGTTAGGTGTTTATTCGATGCCAAAATTGTTGAGTGTCTTCTCATGTAGGTTACAAGGGTCCTCATAGGGGAGGTGAGCTCTTGCACCTTTCCTTCTTCTATCCTCATTTCATCATCTTTCTTAGGAGGCTCTTCAAGGGAAAGAGGCCTTTTCATTCATTAGAGAACTTTTGAGGTCCAAAATTGGCCTCCTAAGAAAAATTTACAACAAAAGTAAAATTTATAAGAACCAATAGGATTCAAGATGATGATGTCGACCATGGGGGGTGATTCATCGTTTTTAGGGTAAAAAGGTAAAAATATTAAAAATTAATAAAATAATAAAACTAATTTTTCAACTTGTATTTTTGACTTATCCTCCTAATTGTTTACTCAAATTTATAGTGGGAATACTCGTTGGATGAAAAATTTAATTCCTCATCCAATTAGTACCCATGTTGCATTCTTTTGATGGACCCAGTTATACGAAAGTTGAGAAATACATGAAAAAACGTGATTGCAAACACATTTTTCATGTATTTCTCATTTTGCGTGTAGTAGATTCCATCAAAAGTATGAAACATAGGTACTCATTGGATGAGGAATCAAATTTTTCATCCAATGAGTGTTCCTGGTCGAAATTTGAGTAAACCCATAGGGAGATAAGTTGAAAATACGAGTTGAAACAGTAGTTTTTTATTTTTTTCCCTCTAAAATTTGATGATGTAGTATAATATTATTTTATTATTTCTACTATTATTTTATAATTTCCTTAGGAGGCCCATTTTAGACCTTAAAATTCCCCTAATGAGAGTCTGTGGTTCCCCTTGCCTTACCCTTTGACTCTTCCTAGTCTTGAAATCTTCCTCTTTGTTTTCACATGTGTGCTAAAAGTGGCTAGGGTAGCAACCACTTCTTGATTTTTTATGTCTGGTGACATGTTGGTGTCCTGAGGGGAGATATCACTGCCTAACATAGGTTCCAATCTCGTCTTCTCCTTTTTATTTTCTTCCTTCATCCCCTCAGCCCCTTCCTTCTTTGTTTCTAATGCCTTTGTATTTTCTATTTCAACCTCCATTTCTTCTTTTTGTTCCTCATCTTCAACCTCCTCCTCTTCTTCTTCTCCCTCATATTCTTCTCTTCTACCTCCCTCTCTCTAATACTAGAGGCAGTTTTTTGTCCTGTTTGGGTGGCTATGAAGGCTTTCCTATCAATGTCTATGAATGAGGACAAAGATACATGGAGGTTTAACCTTCTCATAGCATCATTCACTATTAGGTTTATGAAGCCATGATTAGCCAAATGCTAGTATTTTCTTTCCCTCACCGTTTTCCTCATGTCTGTTATTGAGTACAAGAGGAAATGGGGCATGTTCAATCTTTGTTCTAGAGGGAGTTCTCCTAGAAACCTAAGCTCATTCAACAACCTCAAATGGTACCCATAGACGACACTATGTCTTCCTTCAGAGGAAATTAATTTCATTATATCGAAGGCTACTTCATCCCAGGGGTATGGAAGGATTTCTATCCTCACTCCATTCTTGTCATCAATGTATTATTCTCTAGGAATAAAGAAGTTTTTCTTATCTAGAGTGCTTGTCATCCTTTCCTTAACCCATTTAACTCCTAAGGGAAAAGCAGTGAATCTATTTATTAGCTCAGGTGATAGTGTGATGGCTAGGCCCCTAACCATAGTTGTGGCTATCTACTATGAGTTTGATTGTAGAGCCACTACAGACTCTGGATCTATCTCCTCATCAAAACCTTTCAAAAGCTCGAAAAAATCTAGTCATTAGTGATTTCTGAAAAGTTCCATGACTTGAGGATGCTGCCTAATTATTTTAATATCAGTGGGATACCTTCTGTTAAATCCCCTCCCATTTTTATGGTTGAGATAGGAAGGTGGTAAGCTGGGTGAGATTTATGTGAAGAGTTCTTGTATATTATGGTATCAAACAAATGCAATTTTTTTTACCCTTTAGTTGTCAAATTATAGCTTGTTGTGCGAAAACGCTATGGAGAAATTTCAATTCTTGAGGGTGGCAACCAGTAACCTTTGTCCTCTACTATTTGTGCTTGGGAGATGGTGGACTTTGTTGTGAAACCAGATCCAAAAATAGAATAAAAGACATATCAATGCCTTAGAAATGAGCCACTTCGAGGGGGAAACCTCCAATACATTACATGAAAGAACAATTATTGGATGATACAAATGACAAAACCTTCTTTCTATATATAGGAGTCCATGGGGCCACAATGTAATCCTAGCCGACCTAACAATAATAATTTAAGGGCACAACAATAAAAATAAGGGGGTTACACTAACAACAATAAGGCACTATACTAGTAATATAAGGACCTAACATGCTCCTCTCCTTCAAAAAGGTGTTGTCCTCAATGCTTGAGTAGCTCTAGGTGCTTTTGTATAAAATTCTCATCCTCCCATGTATAATATTCCTGGGTAAGTTCTTCCATTTGATGAGATACTCTGAAATTGATCAATTTCATAGTTGTTGAGTTCTTGTTTCCATCACTGATTCAGGTTCCAATATGGTTTTTCCTTCCTCATCAAGTTCTGGAAATATCGTTTGAACTGGAATTTTTTCCCCTATGACCTTTTTTAAACATAAAACATGGAAAACTAGATGCACTTGCGAAGAAGCAGGAAGCTCCAATTTGTATGCCATAGTACTAATCTTTTGCAAAATATTGTAAGGACCATAGTACTTTGGTGATAATTTATTATCCTTCTTAGCTTTCTTGAGGGACATTTGTTTGTATGGTTGTAGCCGTAAAAATACCTAGTCTCCCACATCAAAACTTCTCTCACTGCGATGTTGATCTACCTGTTGTTTCATGCGATTTTGTGCCAAATTTAGGTTATCGTTTAAGAGTTGGAGAAATTCTTGTTGATGCTCGATGTGATCCTCCACTGCTTGAAACCTAGCATTTTCCCTTAAAGAAGATGTGATGGATGGTGGATGATATCCATAAAGTGCCATAAATGGGGTCATTTTGCTACAGTATGGAAGGAAGTGTTATACCACCATTCAGCTAGAGGTAACCACTTGACCCATTGTGCTTTCTTATCAAATATAAAAAAATGAATATATCCTTCCAAACATTTATTCACTATCTCTGTTTGACCACTGGATTGAGGATGATAACATGAGCTATGAGCTAGTTGAGTACCCAAAGAAGAAAACATTTCTGTCCAAAAATTTCCTGTAAAAATGGGATCTCTGTCACTTACAATAATCTTCAGGTTTCCATCTAGATTTTGAATTGTTTCCATAAATACAGTAGCAACTGTACTCGTTTTAAATGCATGAGATAATGCACAAAAGTGTGCATACTTGGTAAGTATATCAACTACCACCATGATGACACTCCTTCCTTTTGACATTGGTAAACCTATGATAAAATCCATTGAAATATCCTCCCAACGTTGACTTGGAATGGATAAAGGTTGTAGAAGACCTGGGGACTTATTTGTCTCCACTTTATTTTGCTGGCAAACCAAACATTCTGCCACAAAATTTTGAATATTAGATTTATGGCCATCCCAAAAAAATTCTTTCATCACCATGTCGTAAGTTTTTAAAAATCCCGAGTGTCCTCCTAAAGGAGAAGTGTGCAATTCAAAAATAATATTTTGTTTTAGTTTGGAATTCTTGCAAATATATGAGCGATCTTTGTACCATAAGGAATCATTTTTCCAACTAAATGTATTAGATGTAATAGGATCTTGCTCCAAATTTTGAATGAGATTCCACACTTCTTCATCCTTCTTCCATTCATCCCTTGCTTTGGTTATCCAATTTGGTTAGATAATTAAAATGGCACAAAGCAATGCTTCCACCTCTTCATCCTTTCTTGAGAGTGCATCTACAACAACATTTAGCTTCCCTTTTTTGTAGACGATTTCAAAGTCATAACCCAACATCTTTGTGACCCATTTTTTCTTCTCTTCTAAAGATATTATTTGTTCCAAAAAGTGTTTAAGACTATCATGATCAATTTTTACCTTGAAGTGTCTTCCCATTAGGTAAGGTCTCCATTTCTTTAGTGCATGTAGTATTGCCAACATTTCGTTCTCATAAATAGCCTTTTGTAAATACTTTCCTTTGATTGAATGACTTTCAAAAGCAATGGGTCTTCCTTCTTGCATTAAAACAACACCAATTCCATTTCCTGAGGCATCACATTCCACAATAAAGGTTTTTGTGAAGTTTGACGTAGCTAAGACTGGTGCTAGGCACATTGCCTCTTTAAGATGTTCAAAGGCCTTAGTTTCTTCAGGAGTCCATGAAAATGCATCTTTCTTAAATAATTTTGTTAGATGTGCTGTTATTCTCCCATAATTCTTAACTAACTTGCGATAATACCCTGTTAACCAGAGAATTCCACGCAACTGCTTTATGGTTGTGGGGAATTTCCATTCTTTAATGGCTTTGATTTTGTTAGGGTCTAACTTAACACCCTCGTGAGATACAATATGACCCAGATATTCCACCTCTTATACTCCAAAGAAAAATTTGGATGTTTTTTCATATAATTGTTTCTCCTCCAATAGTTTGAGCACCCTGTTAACATGTAGAACATGATCCTTCCAAGACCTACTGTAGATTAGTATATCATCAAAAAATACTAGCACAAATTTTATAAGGAATGGCTTGAAAATGGAATTCATCAACCCTTGAAATGTAGAAGGTGCAGTGGTAAGGCCAAAAGGCATGACCAAAAATTCATAATGACCCTCATGAGTTCGAAATGTTGTTTTTGGAATATCTTCGGTATTCATTCTAATTTGATGATATCCTGAACGAAGATCCAACTTGGTAAAATAAATTGCTCCATGTAATTCATCCAATAATTCATCAATCACAGGAATGGGAAATTTATCTTAAATAGTGAGCTTATTGAGCTCCCTATAATCTGGACACATGCACCATGATCCATATTACGTGTGCACCAATACTACTGGAGGAGAGAAAGTACTTAGGTTGAATTATACCAGCCTCTAACATTTCTGAAATCATATGTTCAATTTCTCTCTTTTGGACATAAGGATATCTGTAAGGCCTGATGTTTGGAGGAACACTTCCTGGAATCAAATGAATAGCATGATCATGATCACGAATAGGTGGGAGTCATTTGGGAGTATCAAACACCTTTGAATGATTGTCCAATACTTTTTGGAGATTTGGAGAAATAGATGATTTTGATGTTGGAACTTCTAGTGAGCATAATTGTTAAATTACACCCAGTTGTTCTTTCTTCAAAAGATTTTTCATGAAATTAGAGCTTATTATATTTCCTTGCTTCCCTGCGATACCCCATAATTTGATTTCCTTTCCTTCTGAAAATTTTTTCAAGAAAAGTTCTTGAAAATTAAAAGCTACAGTCCCCAAAGATTGTAACCATTATACTCCTAGTACAACATCAGCACCTCCCATTGGGATGGAAAGCATTGGAATATTCAATACATATTCCCCCATGGCTAGCTTGATATTACAGTATTTTCTAGAGTGTTGTAGAGGTAAATACCCTCTGCAGACAGAGGCGATCCCTACTAGCCCAGATCGGGTCTAGCAACAATCATATCACGCTAAGGTGCAAGTTCCTAATTGCAATAAACCAACTTGTGAATAAGGCCTACCTCAAGTCCAACGTTGTTTTCTGTAGAGAAGATGGCGCTCCCGTTTCCTTCCTCCAGCAGATCACAATCCTCTTGCTTGCCGCGATCGAACATCTGCACACACAAGAAACACGGCAAACACAAGCGTAAAACCCGATATATGCAATTATGTATTAGTCAGAGAAGACACAACTCATGATAATAATGAAAAATATGAGTGGAACCATAACCAATAGTCGCTTATCATTAATCATACAAAGGAAAATATAACCTGGCTCTGACGCTGAATCCTCCTTCGGTGGGTCGTCAGTAGAATACGTCTCGGTAAAGCTTATCGGGAATTGGGACAAGCCTCTCTCTTCGATCATCAATCTCCTTGCTATTTATTTGTCATTATGAGGACTATCAAGGCTCTTGCAGCATTCTTTAGGCTATTAAGGCTCTTGGAGATTCTTGGAGACTAGCTTGCAAAGGGAAATGTCAAGCTTATATAGATGGTGGAAGGGGAGTTGGGATCCCTACATCATGGGATTAGCCCTATCCTCAAGGAAGCTTCCATGAGAGGTGGAAAACCACTTCCTCTACATGGAGATCCAGAGCCAACCTCCCAACTCAATTTAGAGACCAGTTTAGGAATTGGTTGGAGTCAATCCTCCGCCATTTATTTTTAAAAAACACCCTTTATTAAGCCTAGCGCGAGTGCGACTCTAAGACAGAGCGCCAATTGGCGCACCCTCTTTGGAAGATTTCCCCCATTGGCGCGGGTATAACACTGGCTAGTCACGCCAAGGATGAAAATGATATTTTTATGGTTTTTCACAAGGAGTTGTCTTCAGGGGAATGAAATTCCATGTCTAGGGGAATGCCATGAAAGTGTTTTCAGATCATGTCACTGCTTACAGGTCACGGAATAAGCCCTCCAATGTGTAGGATGAGGAATTGCAGGGACGGTGACAAATTGCTGCGTAATAGATGCCCCCTAGAGAATGAGGCCCGAAAGAGAGAGAGGCGTGAAATGCTTTACGAGAACGTGTCCAACTGAAAACACTGCCTTCGGAAAACCTGCATAGAGAAGTACAACTGATATCTCAAATACATGATATATGTGGTATGGGCACAACTATCCATAACAGAGTATACAATAATCTAGATTCGAGGTATGGTCGCAGCCATCTAGTGAGGATCGATAAATAGACTCAGGTATGGTCCCAGCCATCCAATGAATGAGTCATGTAACTAATCATAATAATCCACAAAATAGCAACCTTGATTCCAAACAGGAAAAATCTAGGGCTTTGCACTCCATCTTGACCCAAACAAAGTACAAGTTCAAGCATGTGAGTAAGTAAGCTGAAGTCAAACATGCAAGAGCATCGCCTGATTACCAGCCAATGATGAAAGTTGTTAACAGGCGCAAGAGGTACCACCAATAATGACAACGGCCCTCAAGGTACTATAGGTACAATCTACGGCATGTGAATCAATGAGTTGGCATCGAACACCAGTAGAATCACTCGATCGGAGGCCAATGATGAAAACCTCACGTTGAATGTGAAGAACCTGCCATTGAGGCATGCAGGCTCCAAGGTACTGGAAGGGAGTCTCTAGATCAGCTTCCTGGATAATGAGTTGAAGTCAACAGGAAGTGACCTTGATCGAAGGTGGAGCATGGTGTTTCCCACATCATCAATGTGAGACAAAGGAACATAATGTCTTTGTGAATCAGGATCAGATGAGAATTAGAGGAGGGTTGAAACTTTGCAGAGGTCAACTTCTCTTGAACATATCAACGACATGACAGTGGATTTGGTAGTATTTGACATCAAAATATCGAAGGTCATGATGACAAGGAAAAGAGAAGATGAGAGGTCAAAAGGGATCACCCAAACCCACAGAGGCAAGTGAAAAATAAGATGAGATGTCCCCAACCCGACATGAATGCAGACAAGTGCCATGTTCAAGAGCGACATACTGCTGACATGACAATGATGCTGGTTCCATTTTCCCCACCATTTTTGGTGAGTACCTCTTTATTTTTACACAAGCTTGAAGAGGATACCATATGCTTGCAATATAAGTCTATCCTAGTACATTTAACAAGCCCTAGGAAGGAGAAACTCGAATATCATCATTACGACTGAATCCGATGTCATCAGGATTTAACGAGTTTGACAAAGGAAGAACTTGATGTATTTTCATATTTAGAGAGTTTGAAAAGACAACGGAAAAGTAAACTCCAACAGTCCCTTTTCGTAAATAGTTTCTCAGACCCGAAAAGGTACAAAACTATGTCTGAGAAAACCTCCTAGTCACGATAGGCTAGGGTATTCCTTTTGCGTAAATAATCTATCCCGGCCCGAAAAAGGGGTAAACTTATACTGGGTAGATGTCATTTTGTGGCGACTTTAATGAGATTTAAACGACAAGGGACTCAACAATATTTTCATGTTTAGAGAGTCAGAAAAGAGCTGAAAGATGACTCCTCCTGGAGGAACGAGTGGTATAAAGGGTAGCAACTGGTTCCGGTGATGGTGGAACTGCTCAGAACAAGTAAAGGTTAAGAGGCTGGCTAACAAGAACACTCATCATAGCAGTTCCTCAGGAATGGGTGAAACAACCAAGTGAAGGAATATGATTGGCGAAGCAGATGGTGACGATAGAGTGAGAAAAGCAAGGTTCATCTAGCAAAAATAGGCTGATAAAATTGCGATCACAAGAGGTAAAATGGGAATGGTTTCATTTTTATACAAGCTTGAAATCAGGAAACTCTGCTTGAAGTTGGTTTCATTTTTACACAAGCTTGAAACAAATATAAATTATGCTTGAAACCAGTTTCATTTTTGCACAAGCTTGAAATGGAAACAAACTATGCTTGAAAAATTAAGCATGCCCCCAGCATGGTGACTCAATTCGAGGTACATGCCCCCCAAACTTCAATCCATATGAAAGTTAGATGGACTAAAGGTTCAAATTACGAGATCAAGAGAAAGACTCGATTGGGATTTTACGAGATCTTATCAAAGACTTGAATTGAACAAAAACATGTTTCATTATTTTAACGAGGTTGACACATTAAAAGAACTATCCTCATAGCGACCTTGTTTCATGGTTTAAGGAGCTTGGCACAAGATAAGGAACTCTGCTTCGACAACCATGTTTCATGGTTTAAGGAGCTTGACACAAGAAAACAAACTCTGCTCCGATGACCTTGTTTCATTTTTTAAGGAGCTTGACACAAGACAAGGAACTGTGCTCCGACCAACTTGTTTCATTTTTTAAGGAGCTTAACACAAGACAAGGAAATGTTCTCTGACCAGACCTGGTTTCATTTTTGAAGGAGCTTGACACAGCAAAAGAACCATGCTCCGACGACCTCATCATAATGAATAAGAAGTCATCGCTTCTCAGATTTCCACTCCCGAGGGAAGGAAAACATCCTAGAAGTCAAGACCCAATGCCCCTAGCACCTGATGCACAATGGCACCATCATTGAGTACAGTCACGGGGTAGGTAGCCACATAGTTGACCTATGGTGGGGCAAATACAATGGGTGGATAAAAGCCAGGAAGGGATGATGGTGGGCTAGTTGCCACATTAGGACCGAAGAACGAAAGCTAATCAATGGTCACGATCCGTCCTTCATGTGGAAAACAGAATACATGAAAAAGGGAGGAGACAAGCGCTCCCATGGCATAGGTGTGATCGTGCCCCAAGAGAAGATTGAAATCCAAAGGGCCTAGAACAACCATCACATCCATATGGACAGTTTAACCTCCCAAAGTAATAGGTAACCTTGGAAGAATCCCTAACGGTTGACTCGTTCTTCTTTTAAATGCCAACAGATTCTGCGTAATAGGCACAAGCGGCGGCGAGCCAAAATCTTGCCAAGTAGTTGAGGATAGAACACTAACAGATTTTCCTTCGTCTATAATGGTGTTGGGTACGACTAGACCAAAAGCCTGTAGTGTGATTTGGAAAGGCATATAAGATGGAAGGCGGTATCCTGCAAATGGATTCCAATCGAAGGAAGCGACCAAACTACTCGTAGGGGCTACCATTGAACCGAGATGGTCTTCCCCTAGTGTTACGGAAGAAGGAGCATCCTCCACAACCTCCATCTCGAAGGTGGGAGGGGTATCCTCGGGGACCTCCATCACAGGAGGCGAAGGAGCAACTTCTTGAGGTATAGGGACAGGAGAATCTTTCTCCAAGTCCGAAGAATCTGAAGAAACCAGAAGGAAATGGGGGGTTATGAGGTCCACTCTCAACGGAAAAGACCTGGTGCACCGTAGATAGGGCCAATTCAACCGATCCCACGACCAATGGTTGGTCGGGGATGGATTCCTGAATTTGATTTTCCAAGGGAGCGGGATTGACCAAGGATGACTCTTGACCAATCGTAGGATCAGCTGGTGGAGGACTCAAAAAAATCCGTTTATAACCAGCCGGGAGGCATGGTGTAGAAATGGTTGAGTTGTCCAAGACTCTCTTGGCTTCATCCATATACGAAAAAAGGTGAATGGCATGGTGCCCTTCACACAACTTAGAGGGATTGGCAAGCTCACCCTGTTTCTTAAGAGTTTTACCAGCACTAGTTGAAGACGTGCCCCCAACTTGACTCCCAGAAGCCAAGGGCAATGATGAGCGACCGTTGGACCATACTTCGAGCACCTTGGGAATGCCAGGGAAATCTAGAAGAAGATGGTTCCTTGTGCACAACATGCAGGGTAACTTGACTTTCCGTGGAGGGTTGGGAGGTTTATTAATGAAATAATTCTTAGGTGCAATAGCCGCAGAGTTAGCCTCTCCTTTATTAGAATTATTCTTCTTTGTCTTCTTCTTCTTCTTCTTCTTAGCCACCTGGTTACTTGAATCCAGACTTTCACTAGGCGAAGTAGAAGAGGAGGATGCAGAAACAGGTGAAGAAGGGGAGAGGTCCACCTTGGAATCAACATGACGTTGCTCAGGCGGAGGAACTGATTGACCAGTAGCCGAGACATCCGAGACCACAAAGGTTGAAAACAACCAAACAGGCAACCCAACATTTAACCTAGGAAGGGACAACGTTGCCATATAAGGAGCATCAACATTTCCAAAAGGAGGAAAATGACCAGGATTCCCATCGGAGGGTATTCCTTGGTTGGTGAACTCTAGAAAAGTTGCCATCAACAACTCAAAATCGCACACGAGCTAAAAACTGAGGCACACAATCAAATGACCAACAAGCAAACTCTAAAAGGGCATGTGATCGCAGGTGATTTATTTTACCACATCGAAACTTAGAAACTTCACCGTTTCATGTTTTAAGAGTCGAGAAATGGATGAAAGGTGACTCTATCTCTTTCAGTTTTGAAGCAAGCGTGAAAGGACAAGTGCTTGGTGATATTTTCAAATTTCAGGAGTCAGAAAAGATCAAAATGACTGCTCAGGAATTCTAGGAAAAGGGTGTACCAAATAATTGTGAACTGCAATATACACCTTGGTTTCAAAATGAAAGAGAAATCAACCAAGGACTTAACGTACGTGCAGGAAATATCCCCGAATGCTGTGTCCGGTGTATCACGGGTATAGGGTGGTAGACTCGGCTTCCTATGAATAAAGGATAGAAACCTAGTGTGGTCTCCCTTTATATACGCGATGGTATGGGGAGCACAAGTCCATACTAGTGCTGTCTAAATCCAAGAGGCGAACAACAGCTACTAGGTTTAACGACGTCAGAACACATCTCTAGACTAGACGTCTAAATATTTCGTTAATGTTTCAATGCTGCCTTAGTGTAAATTGAATAAATTTTAATGTTAATCTTCAATTATGTTTCAATTTTCAGGCCCTAGCGAGCGTTATGTCTTAGAATCTCCTAAATGCACACTACATGAGAAAAGAAAACTTTTCAATTCGATGAATGCTATCTAGTTAAGGGAAGAGCTTAAAACAATGATGCAACAAACAACAACAGTGAAAATGAAAACTCTCCAAACTAGATGAATTTCACTATCCGAAAGTAATTTCAAACATTCAACAATGCGAATAATGCAATGTAATTTATGCAAAATCCTCTTTTTCGAAAACTATGCAATTGTAATCTATGCACAATTTCCTTTTTCTTTTCAAATGATAATAATGCACTCAATGCATTTTTTGACGAAATGAGAATCTACTTAATGCATGCTTTTAATAAAAGAGAATGCAATCAAAGTGATTTCTAGTTTTCAATCATTAAACAATGTAATTTAAGTTCAATGATAAATCTCAAAAAATACTTTTCAATGCAATGTGATCTAATGCATTTTAATGAAAAGCAAACTATGAGATGAAAAATAAAGGAACGCAAATCACCTTAATGAAAGATGAATTCAAAAGAGATGTAAACAAACACTAAGAATTCAATCATTGTTTCAAACACTTTTTCATGAAATCCCTCAAAAGGCAACAAGACACATGAGGTCAAACACAAAGAGGACTTCCAAAGCAAGAGATCAAAACAAGGCATTCATTCCCTTTTACATCAAACAATCATGGAAATAAGACATTTCAAACAATGATCAATGTAATCTACACTCATACAGTGAAAAGACCGGAAGGGAAAGACATACTGGTGAAGGATTTAGGGAAAAAATCTCAATTTTCACACACCCTGAAATTGGCACGACTTTTGTAGGTGAAACTAGCGCCAACTGGCACGACTTGCTCACTGATAACTAGCGCCAATGGCCAATTTGCGTGGGTTGCTAACTGACAACAAGCGCCAATGCCTGAAAATGAAAAAACAAAGAATTTCTCCCAACCAAGACCAGACTCACCACTTCAAGAAGAATCTCCAAGACTCAAATGAACCATGTAATCTAGGCTCAAAGCAAGTTAAAGCAGAATTCGAATGAAGAAGAAGAAAATCACTCAAATAACGCAATAAAATGATAGACAACCACCAAACGAATGTAGATAAGCAATCACAAAGTTGACTAAATATATAGAAACCAAAAACTCCCACGAGAGGCTCGACACATAATAGCACCTAGATGCCCTAGGGCTAGAATGTAAAATCGATAGAAACAGGCAAACAACCAAAGGATGAAGGTCACAGTCAGTCAAACAAGTCTCCAAAACACTCAATAAGTCATAAAAATGAAACCAAACACACATTTCAAGCTCAGAAAGCTCAAAACAGAGTAAACCCTAGCACCTTACAGGATTGGCGCGACTGTAAGGCGGAATCTAGCGCCAGAACAGGATTGGTGTGGGAAAAACACTGGAAACTTGCACCAATTGGCATGACTGTCAGGATAATAAGCGCGCCAGTCAATTTTACTATGTAAAAATAAAAAAAATAAGAAATCCAAGAAGAAGATCCGTGCGGTTGAAGCTCAAACCAAAAGCCAAAGACACGAAAAGAGCCAGCCAAAAGAGCTGATCAAGCAAGCAAAGTCAAGAATCGACCAAAAGACAAGACAATACTCCAAGTGTTCAGTTCATAAACTAGACCAGAGATTTACTGAAGATGCATTCATCTATTTTCGCTAATGTATAGAAAGAGCATTTTGAAGGCTATCTGGCTAACTTCAGGCTTCATCTGTAGTTTATAAAGAAAACAATAAGCTAACTCCCCAGTGGAGTCGCCAATTTGTTGTAGAGGTAAATCCCCTCTGCGAAAAGAGGCGATCCCTACTAGCCCAAATTGGGTCTAGCAACAATCATATCACGCTAAGGTGTAAGTTCCTAATTGCAATAAACCAACTTACGAAGAAGTCCTACCTCAAGTCCAACGCTGTTGTTTGTAGAGAATATGGTGCTCCTGTTTCCTTGCTCTAGTAGATCACAATCCTCTCGCTTTCCGCGATCGAACACCTGCACACAGAAGAAACACGACAAACACAAGCGTAAAACCCGATATATGAAATTATGTATCAGTCAGAGAAGACACAACTCATTATCATAAAGAACAAAACGAGTGGAACCATAACCAATAGTCACTTATCATTAATCATACAAAGGAAAATACAACCTGGCTTTGACGCTGAATCCTCCTTTGGCAGCTCGTCAGTAGAATACATCTCGGTAAATCTTGTCGGGAATTGGGACAAGCCTCTCTCTTCGATCGTCAATCTCCTTGCTATTGATTTGGCATTATGAGGACTATCAAGCCTCTTGCAGCATTCTTTAGGCTATGAAGGCTCTTGGAGATTCTTGGAGACTAGCTTGCAAAGGGAAATGGCAAGCTTATATAGATGGTGGAAGGGGAGTTGGGATCCCTACAATCATGGGATTAGCCCTATCCTCAAGGAAGCTTCCATGAGAGGTGGAAAACCACTTCCTCTACATGGAGATCCAGAGCCAACCTCCCAACTCAATTTAGAGACCAGTTTAGGAATTGGTTGGAGTCAATCTTTCGCTATTTATTTTTAAAAAACACCCTTTATTAAGAATGGCGTGAGTGCAACTCTGAGACAGAGCACCAATTGGCGAGCCCTCTTTGGAAGATTTCCCCCATTGGCGTAGGTATAACACTGTCTAGTCGCGCCAAGGATGAAAAGGCTATTTTTAGAGTTTTTCGCAAGGAGTTGTATTTAGGGGAATGAATTTAAATGTCTAGGGGAATGCCATGAAAGTGTTTTCAGATCATGTCATTTCTTACAGGTCACGGAATAAGCCCTCCAATGTGCGGGACGGGGAATTGCAGGGATGGTGACAAATTGCTGTGTAACACAGAGCAATTTATAGTTCCTCCATTTGCAACCATCACTTGACATTCTGGTGTTGGGTATAGGAAACAATTCAATTCCTTGGCCACCTTACAATGAATAAAATTATGGGTGCTACCTGAATCAATCAACACTATTACCTTTTTCTTCTTGATATCTCCTTCCATCTTGAGAGTTCGAGGAGTGGTAATTCTTGTGAATGCATTACATGCTATGGTCAGACTCATTTCTTCTTCTTATAGGGTTTCTTCCTAACGTATATTCTCTACTTTTGAAGTTTCTTCTTCATTTTATTCCTCCTCTTCACAATCTATGTAAAATAATTTCTTCTCAGTGCACTTATGACCTTTAATGTATTTTCTATCACAACTGTAGCAAAGCCCTTTTGATTTTTTTTCTTCCAATTGTTGTGGTGTCAACCTTGTAGGTTATGGAAGTCTAGGAGTAGCAACACTTCCATTTTTATAGATGTGAGTGGTAGGCTTCCTTGTCGCCATAATTTTAAATTCAATTTTTCTTGCCAACCTGAATTCCTTCTCCCATGAATTAGGTTCCCAAATGCGAACTTCATGTTGGATGTTATCCTTTAAAGCCCCTATGAAGACATCAATCCTCTGTTCCTCTGGAATATCAGTTACCCTTATATTCAATTTTTGGAAGTCCTCAATGTGCTCCACCACTAAACCCTTTTGTTTCAGATTTATCAATTGGATAAAGAAGCTGTTGCTCTTTGTATCCTCATAATGTCCTATCATTTCCTCCGTAAAAATTGACCAGGTGACAATTTTTTTACGGGAGCAAAGCCATCGATATCATACAAATGTATTTTGTTCTAAATGTAAAGTTGCAATGTGTACTTTTTGTGTGTTTTGCACATTATTGAGATCAAACTATTGCTCCATCTATAGTATCCATGTTACGGGGTCCTTGCCATCAAACTTCCTCATATCCATCTTTGGCATATGGTGGTTCTTCCATCCAGCATTAGAGTTTATGAATTCATGATTAACATTTATTTTGTTCTCATCAAGAGTTTCCTCTACTATCTTTTCACCATTAGGAAACATTTCTTGTATCAACTTTTCCAAGCCTTCGATGTCTACTTTTAGATATTTCTTCATGTTTTCCATGTTATCTTTCATTTTTTCATCGATCTTAGCTTCCATGTCATTCATCTTAGCTTCCATTCCCACTTCCATGCCATCCATCTTAGCTTCCAAACCATTCATTTTAGCTTCCACACATTTCTTCAAACGAAATTTATTTCCATTCATTTTAGACTTCCACAGAGCTGACCTGATCTGGATTCTTCAAGACAAATTTATTTCCAATCTCCCACAATGACCTAATTATGCACTGGTTCAGTAGGGCGAACTTGTACAACTTGCCACGTGTAACTGTTTTCTCCTTTGGATCTGAAATTGATAGAAATGAAACTACAGTAATTTTTGTTCCCATAAATTTTTACAGAATTCCAATCCGATGGTCAGAGAGAGAATTATGAAGATTTTCCCACGATCATCTCTTTGAGATGAAATTCGGGATCCTAAAAAAGAGTTAAATTTCATAGATCATATCTCCGAAAATATTGTGAACCAAGCTCTGAAATTTTGCAAAGATGTTCCTCAGGATTTCGGCTTCGCGCTCTAAAAATTTCAGGTTATAAACCTTCGTAAAAAAAACGTTATAGCACAAATTCCATGATGACCTGTTTTTTGTAGCAAAACCCTAGAATCCAAAGCTATGATACCAAATGTTGTGAAACTAGCTCCAAAAATAGAAGAAAAGAGATATCAATGCCTTAGAAATAAGCCACTTCGAGGGGGCAACTTCCAATACATTACATGAATGAATAATTCTTGGATGATACAAATGAAAAAACCTCCTTTCTATACATAGGAGTCCATGGGGCCACAATGTAATCCTAGCCGACCTAACAATAATAATTTAAGGGCACAAAAATAACAATAAGGGGGTTACACTAACAATAATAAGGGACTATACTGGTATTATAAGGACCCAACAGCCTTGGAAAGAAATTTCACCCACAGGTTACTCTGGTTTTCCATGTATATCCTTGTTGATCTTCTTGTGCAGTTTCCTGTAGGACGATGGTGCCTGCAAGCTCGGACTTCGATGCTTCTCTCCCTAATGGCTCCTATGTGTTATTTTTCTCTTACTGTGTCGAAATTCTCAACTAATTGGTGATAATGAGGTACAAATCAATTTTATGGTCTTTTAAACTAAATTTGGAGAGGGGTGTTGACTCTTACTTAACATAAGTTTTCCTCTTTCAGATTGTTGGTCCCACTCTAGTTAATGATTGCAAAACCTTCTAGTCATCTCTTTGTACTCATTCACTACCTCTTGAATTTATTTTACTTTCCTAGGTGGCATGTACCTATTAATTTTCCTTCAATTTAACTTTACGAAAGTGGCCAAGTTAACTAGCTACTATTTTGCCTTTTAAGTCTCTAACCATCGACATTAAACTAGTTTAGTTGTTATGAATGCATAGAGAGAGGTGAAGGGCCATACGTGAGCCTACCTAGTGCTGGTGTGTTTCAAAATGAACTGGTGCAAGGAGATGGAGCTTTTGGTTGCTATCATGATCTTCCTCTTTCTCTCTTTTTTTTTTTGTTTATTTTTTGAGCAGCTTCTTTTTTTAGTGAGCTCCTTATTTCCAAGTGAGATTCTTAATATTTTTTTGTCCTTTATTCTTGCAGCTGATGCATGGAGGTATCCTGGTGCATTTTTTGGTGTTATCATTTTCCTGGAATTTGATGGTGGTCTTTTGAAGCCATGTTCATCAAATTTTCTTCAGATTTTGGCCTTGTTGTGCCATACACTAAATTGCTACATGAAACTTTCGAATTTCCTGTAACATTCTTCTTTTTGCTTCGTCTGGCTTCAACTTGCTTAGAAATGAAGGGAAATATTTTATGGAGGCCATGAATGGAATCATGGAATGAATGGAGAGGTGGATAGGTAACTGGATAGGTCTCATGGCAAGTTAGAGATTATCTAGCTACTAATGGCGCAACTTAGGGTTTAGAGAGTGAATCCTTGTGCATGGAGTGAAATGATGGGCTAGGAATGGTAGTTACAGGTAAAAAATAAATTATAATTCTTTCATTAAAGTTTATAAATCCTTGAGAGAGATCATTCCTTTAAAAATAATTTTCCTATATCATTTAAATGAGTTTCTTGTAATGCTACAGGAATCTCGTCGCTGCTAGACTTGCTTGTAGAAATTACAGTCAGAAGACAAAATGAAGTTTTCTGCCTATTTGAGGGGTGAAATGGATGAATGGGTGCATGTTGGAGTGGTTCATGGAGTGTGTAAGCAAGGGAGAAGGAGAAGTGAACAAAACCCGCTCCTCTAGATCCAAAAACCATCTTTGATCAGTAACTTGCAAAAGAAAAAAAAGTGAGTTCATATATATCTTTTTTCTCTTTTTTCTCATGTTTCTTTATTTTTTCTCTCCATTTTTGAAGGAAATTGGGCTGTCTCCATAGAGGTTTTCAACCAACAGACCTACCTTAGGTGCCTCAAAGAGGTTTTCAACCAAGGAGTTTTTTTTTTTTTTTTGCTTCTCCAGTATTTCCTCATGGATTTTTTCAACCCTGGAGTTGGCCTTAGGTGCCTCAAAGAGGTTTCAACCACGCCTCTTTATTTTATATATATATATTTTTTTTTTAAGGAGGGGGAGGCACTGGAAACTATGGATTCTCCCATGAGATACCTCTCCCTGTTTATGGAATTTATTAATTATTCCCTACACAGGGGATTTTTGTATTCTTTAAGCCTGTAACCATTGACAGGTAGGGGAATCCCATCCTCATCTATGGTTCTGATATGAACTATGCCATTACCATAACTTTTTTCCATTTTGTAGGGTCCCAACCATACTGTCATCAGCTTTCCTTTGAAATCCTTTAACCTTGAGTCATACACCAATGCCCTATATCCTTCTTGAAAAGTCTTTTTCTTAATGCCCTTGTCATGGCATACCTTCCTTTGTAGATGAATCACTTCTACGTGAAGGATTGATTGCATCCTGAACTCATCCAATCCATTTAATTGTAGCAACCTCTCATGTTGGGCCTTTGATATATTTAGGTCTAACTCAACTTCCATCCTTATCGTGTTGAACTCAAATTCTATTGAAAGAAAAGCCTCCTTCCCATAGATCAAGACATAACAAGTGTACCCTGTTGTTGTTTTTTAAGTAGTTTAGTAGGTGAAAGTAGCTTCCACCAATATTTCCATGCAATATTTTATACTGATGCTCACAACCTTGGTGATGATATTCTCCAAGGCTCTTTTGGTCACTTCAACTTGGCCATCTACTTGAGGGTGATAGGAAATGGAAGTCGTATGCTTTATCTTGTGCCTCCTCAGAATATTTTCAATGAGATGAGATGTGAATTGTTCCCCCCTGATCACTTACTACCTCTCTAGGGTAACCAAATTTTTAGAACACATTCTCTCTCATAAATTATTCTACCTTTTCCTCCATTGCTACCTTCACAACTTTTGTTTCAGCCCACTTTATCAGGTAGTCAGTGTAGACTATGATATACTTTTTCTGGCTAGATGGTGGATCAATGCGTCCAATGAAGTCCATGCCCCACCTGTCAAATGGCTCCAGAGCCACCTGAGGGTGAAAAGGAATCTCATCCCTTTGTGTAGGTTTTCTCATCGTTTCGCACCGGTCACACTTGCTAGTGTATATTATAGCACTCTAGTGAAGGGTAGGCCAATAGTACCCTACCTCCAAATATTTAAAGGTTTCCCTTTTTGCAGCAAAGTGGCCCCCATAAGGGCTATCATGAAACGCAAAGAGGATATCAAAAACTTATTCCTCCCTCACATATCTTCTGATAATTTGGTTAGGGCCTAAATTGAAGAGATTTCCCCCAATCCAGGTTAAAGGGGTATTTTTTCTGATGATCTTTCTTTTATCCTTGGAGGAGAGGTTAGGAAAGAAATTTTCAGCAACCTAGTAGTTAGCTATGTCAGAAAACAATGGAGAGAGTGCTAAGATAGAAAATAGGTTTTCATCCATGAGTTGGTAATCCACCATTCCTTCTTCATCTGTAGATAAAACTAACCTGGATAAAAAACCTTCAAAAATATTCTCCTTTCCAAGTTTATCGATAATTGTTAAGTCAAATTAATGTAATAGTAAAATCCATCTAATTATCCTATCATTAATATCCGGTTTGTTCATTAGATATTTTATGGCTACATGGTCAGTGTGTACAAAGGTTTGATAACACCTGATATAATGTCTAAATTTTTTTAAAGCATGGGAAATGGCTAAAATTTCCTTATCTATTACAATATAGTTGATTTAAGCCTTAGACAAGTTCTTACAAATGAAATAGTTTGCATAAGTTAATTTTTCTTCTAACTCAGCTAGGGCTTCCCTCGTAGCTTTTTCTAATGCATCTGTGTGGATGTGGAAAGGTAGAGTCTAATTTGGACGTTGGAGAATGGGGGAAGTAGTTAACTTTCCCTTAATGAGCTCAAAATATTATTGACAAAGACTGGACCAAGTAAACTCAAACTCTTTGGCCAACAAACCAAATAGTGGCGAAGCCATCTTACTGAAATATTTGATAAACCTTTTCTAATATCCAACTAAACCTAAGAAAATCCAGACATCTCTCTTCTTTTGAGGAGAAGGTACGCTCTTGAAGATGGTGATTTTCTTCGGGTACACCTGTATTCTTGCTTGGGAGATTGAGTGTCCCAAAACTACTGTTATTTTAAAGAATTCAAACTTTTTTGGGCTCAGGGAGAGATGAATCTCAGTGGATCTTCTAAACACTTTTCCCAAATTTGAGAGAGCTTCCTGGAAGTCATCCCCATAGGGTTTGAAACCTTCCATGTATATTTCAACTGAGTCATGGACTAGCTCAGAGAAAATGCTCAAGATAACTCTTTGGAAGGTAGCTGGGGAATTGTACAACCCAAAGGGTAGGACTGTGTAAGCGACGGTACCCAAAGGACATGTGAAAGTATTATTGTCCTAGTATTTAGGGCTAGTTGGATTTGGTTATACCCCTTGAACCCATCTAAGAAATAAAAGAACTTCTTTTCTGCAAGGCCATCCAGAAATTGAGTTATAAAGGTAAAATGGAAATAGTGTTTCTTGGTGGCTTTGTTGAGTTCCTGATAATCAACACAAATATTCCATTTTCCATTCTTCTTCGGGACTAGGAAAAGAGGAGATACCGACTCACTGTATCATATAGGATGAATGAAACCTGCATCCAATAATTTCTACAGTTCTTCTTTGAATATGTATTTACAGCTGGGTTCAGCCACCTTTGTTGTTGGCTCACAGGCTTGCATCCTTATTTAATGTAAATATTATGTCTACACACCGAGGGATGCCCCCATTTCATGTCCTTGTAGTCCCAAGCATATGCATCTATGTTTTCTTTCAAAATCTGGCATAGGTGCTATTCTTCTCTATATGAGAGGTTTGAGTTAATTTTCAGTGATTTGGATGGGCCAAATTCCACATCCTTGGTGGTTTCAGAGGTTGAATCAACTTAGTGCAATTCCATCCAAGGGTGGCTTTCAAATTCTTTTATTAGGTTTTCAATCGGGCTATGAGTGGGGGAATGGTTTTGAATGACTTGGTCGATGAGTTCATCTTCATCAAGTTATCCCTCTATAAGAACAACATTTATATTACAAATGAGGTGGGGTTTTGTGTTATATAATTCATCTTCTTCTTCATCCTCTTACCATATAGGTAGATCATGGTTAATGGAAGGCTCGGCTAGAGGATATAATACCAACTATTTAGATAAGGGCCCATTCTTAATAGTAATTTTTATGGACCGACAGCTGATATAAGAATTAGAAATGGCTAATAAGGGTCTCCTTATATTGAGAGGATATCCATTGAACTTGGTTTCTGGCTAAAGAATCAGGAAATCTATAGGATACTCCCAAGAGTCAATTGAAACCATAAGTTATAACATCCTCAAAAATTCTTTCTGGAGTTACTGTAGACCAATCTGCAAGTTGTAGAAACATTGTGGTTTTCCTCAAAGTCCCTTGGAAGTTGAGTTTAAACATAGTTTCCTTGGACATTTTATTGATGGAAGCCCTGAGATCAATCATAGTATTGGGTACTATGACACCATCTATGTGCATATCTACAACTGGACTAGCAGGGTCTAGGTACTTTGGGAAGATCACCCTTCCCAACAATAAGTGAGATATATGTCCTACTACATTGATGGTTGGGGTATATTTCTTCTTTCTCCTAGGTTTCTTGAAGAAATTTTCCTTGATGAGCCTATTGTAAATAGGGACATCCTTAATGGCCTAGAGAATGGGTATTTTTACACACAAAATTTTCAGTTCTCCCAGAATTTCGATCTCCTTTGGGGTGTGCTAACTGGAGTGGATCAAGTTCTCAGGAAAAGGAGGTTGTTTGATATGAGTGTTACTTTATTCCTTTTCCTCCTCAACCTCTACAAGTGAAGATGAAGGGTGGTTGTTTGTGAGTACTTTTCCCGACTTGAGATTAATATCTTGTATCTCCACAACATAAGTTGGATAGGATGTCTATCCACTGTAAACCAATTATGTCTATTTGTTGTTTGGTTTTGGATTGGGTTGCGCAGACATCTGAGGAAGCTTGGGTGGAGAAGCATGAGTAAGCTGAGGTTGAGGTTGGGGTGGAGGCATTAGAATGGGTGGTTGATTATGTTGAGGCCTCCACCCCTGGGATGGTTTATTCCACTGAGATTTTTAAGGAACATAATGTTGAAAGGGTTGGTTCACAGGCTGAGGATGATATGGAGGGTCGTAAGGCCAAGTAGGAGCTGTAGGTGAGGATGGAGGAGTGGGGGTGTACAAGGATTTCATAGGTGCATTCTTATTGTTGTGATAGTAGGAATAAGGTGCACCTTGCATACCCTACAGATATGCCTGAGGGCCTTGAGGCCTTCTTTGGTTGATGAAACAGAGTTTCTCTGGTCCTACTTTCCCATATTGATATCTAACTTTGAGTCTAGGTAAGGAGGGACACTTGTATGTGGCATGATTATCCTCACAGACTAAGCAAACCTCTATGACATTTAATGGACATTCATTTCTAGGGTGTTTTCTAGTACATCTAGGGTAGAATATAGCCAACACTCCTTTTTATTCCTATTTATTTCTCTTGATATGAATTGTGTCTATTTGCAAGGAAAAGGTGTGAATAATGTCACTCTGCAAGTCCTCCAACATATTTCCAATCTCATGCTTGATGGAGCTGGAAGAGGAAGAGGTATTGGTTGCACATTGGCTAGCTTTGACTTAATTCCAAGCTGCCCTAGAATTGTTTGTGAAGACAGTTTTTATTGTATCATAAGATAGCTGGTAGATATCTCCTCTTGATAACATATTGAGGGCTTCTATCACCTCCTCCCTTATCCCTCGGAGAAGTAATAGTTTAAGTGATCGAGGACCAAGGGTACAGTTGCATATTTATATTCTAATTGGAACCTCTCTTCATATTCATCTAGGGATTCATCAGGCTCTAGATTCATCCTGAATATATCCTCTTTAGTTTCTGTGGACCTACCATATTTCATGTACTTGTTGTTGAAGGCCTCTTGTATCTGAACCTAGGTAGTGATGATGTTCCTAGGTAGACCCATGAACCAATGCAAGGCTACATCCTTAAGGGTGGATGGAAATCGCTTCAGCTTTTGATCATCTAAGGCATAGTCGTAGGTCCTACAAACAAAAAAAAATTCAAACATGAATGTATCGGGGTCCTCAGAGGTAATTCTATGGAAATGTGGAAGGGCCGAGGGGCTTATTTTTTTCATTTTAGTCTCCCAATATATGTCTCTAATGGGAAAGACTCCCTAGGCTTCAATTTCAACCATGGTTTGAATAGGAGAAAGAAGGTTCCTCTGGTGACACAATATCTTCTTCTTCCCTAATATGTTCTTCAAAAATTTCAAAAGGCTCACCTATGGTGTTGGGTGTGGAGCCTGATTATCTTGTTTATTTTGTATCACAATGTTGGACCCATGTACCTTAATGGGGCAGCAACAACACCCGTAATTAAACACTGCCTGGGGGGTCGGGGGGGGGGGGGGGGGGGGGGGGGGTTTGTGATTTTATGGAGCCCCCCTTGGCGGGGGGTTTCGAGGGCAGTGTTTAATGTAAAATTGCCTTGTAAAAGTATAGTAATTTCTAGTCAATCTGGGTCGTTCATTAGGCGAATGATCTAGTGGTAGAACTTATGTTTAGTTTATGGTTTTTTGCCCTAGAAGGCAACCCCTCGGTTTGTATGAGGGTATTGTATTGTAGCTGTGTAATTTATGTGTATTATCAGAGTGAGAAACAGATTGGGAGACTATGAGAGAGAACAGAGGATATTACAGTGTATCTGTTGTAGGTTGTGTCTCTTCATTTTGCTGGATAATATAAAGGAAGGACTGGCTGTTTGAGGTGGATGTAGCCTAAACTAGGTGAACCATATATATCTGTGTCTCTGTGGTTTTATGTGTTTTATGTTATTGTGTTTTCTGCATATTTTATGTGTTGCATTGCTCTGTAATATATAATTTTCTAACATATGGTGTGTTCAACCTGACAATCACTGAAGAAGAGTGAAGGGTGACTATGTGGCGATGTGGGGTTTTTTGGTAAAAAAATTCCTTGAGTATCCCTACTTCTATGACACGTGAAAATCATATTTTATTTTTTATTTTTCAAGAGTTATTGAAACAACATGCAAAATTAAAGAAGAAAAGAATGCTTAAACTAAATCAAAGAATCTACTAGACACATCCCCCACAATGGCACCAAAAAGTGGTCAGCCTTGGTATTGCACCAAGAGTGCTTCAACTCTTATAGGCTACTCTACTTTACTTTATAAACCCAGGGTTCATGCAAACTTGGAGGTGACAGTGCTATATACACAATAGATGAATTCTACTCATGTCATCCTTCTATAAGTTCTATGAAAGGGTGTTATTTCTAGGGTCTTTGAATGAATTCTTCCGCACTTTTGAATTTAGAACTAGAGCTACAAATGATTCAAAGACATTACTCTATCAGTAAGAAAGAACTATTCTCAAGCAAGAAAATATGTCTAGTTAATCTACAATGAAAGAAAACTACAGATTAAGCTATGGAAACAAATGGAAGCAAACTAGGCATATTTCATGAAGTAAATTTCTGAATTTAAATTGCATAAATAAGAGTAACCTAATCACACATTGTAGGGCCAGATAGATAAACACACTTTTTCTACTTCATGTTCTAATTATCATGCTTTTACTCATGCATCTAATCATGTTCTAACTATTCTTGTAAATGCATTGTTTTGCAGCTAGGAGGAGAAAGCGCTAAGGTGGTTTAGGAATTCTTGAACTCATCAGTGCAAGGATGAAGGTGTGGTTTTAGTAGGCCTAGATGAGGTGGATGATGGTTTTTGGGCTTAAGGAGAGGCCCAATAGTGTTGCTTCAAGTGATGTTATAGCTTTCCTGTAGTGCTACAAGAAAGTCCTGAATTGCCATAGGAAAGAGTCTAAGGGAAATCCGAGGCCAAAAATGGTGGAGAAAAGCATATGGGAGGTGGAGTAAAGGTGTTTTTGGATGAGTGAAAGGTGTCCAACCCCTTGTCCAAGCTTAGAAATTCTTGATAAGAACATCTTGCCCCTCTAGGGTTTTCTCACGGTGTGAGGTGAAAGATCTGAAAATAGGGCTGGTGGCGATTTGATGGAAAGAATGTTGACGATGGGTGAAAAATGAAGCTAAGGGTACTTGTGAATTACTCCTTTTCTATGCTACTTAAACCTGCAAGAAAAATACATGTTCATGCAAACAATATTGACAAATTGATAATGAAGGAAATGGAAAAGATGAGTTGAATTTGGAAAGAAAACCTACTTCAAAATTTAAACATAAATCTAACTCAACATTCTAAACATGTTCATGACACTACAACAACCTAGCTATTATTTCCATGAAATCATAAACTAAAGAGAATATTTGGCCTGTGGAGAAGGTATGCCCTCCTCAAGCTCCAATGACAGAGATAAGAGAGACAATATTGACACACATATTTCTAATTTATAAAATATTCTACCAACATTTATGCAATATTAATCTACAATGAAGACAAATGGAAGAAAACAAAAAATAGTGAATTGAAATGTAAGCAAACTAGCTAAAAAATCATAAAGAAAACTAGCTACAATGACATAAAAATAAGCATGAATACATAAGAGGGAGTAAGGCCAATGGATTGGGTCCTAACCCAAAATCCCAACCCTCTAAAACAAAATCATTGAAGCATAATCTAAATACTGATCTTATTGTAGAAAATAATCTCATTACGTAGTCATAAAAGACTCAAATACCTATTACAAGAGCTAAGAGTCTATTAGCTTCCTTCAAATTTTGAATCATAATGAGCTCTTGCTCAACCTTATTTAACCTAGAGGGTGGCTACCAACAACTCCCTAAAAATTAGGTGATGTGTTCACTTTGACTACAAGAGAAGTGGAGGTTTGGTGCACTTAATCTTGAGTTTGCTTGGTTTCATTTGGGAGTTAAGGAGTTTTACAATCCCCCTAGAATCTCTCCTTTCTATCTACTTCGATCTTTAATTGAAAAATATTCTATCCTGCATTTAACTCATGTTAGGCATTCGAAGCATGACACGCCTTAATCACCACCTACACTAGTAACATAAGACCATAATATAATTAAATGTGGGAAAAATAGACTTAATAGGGCTAAAATTTGACAATTAACCCCTCCAATGTACCTAATGATGGAGCTCATCAGAGATATTGGTGCACTCATTGTAGATAGCGAGGGCATTTATATGGTTTTGTACAATGTTGCGGATATGTTGTGCATCCTCAATAATGATTCCAATCCAAAGCACATCAGAGGCAATAGTTTTCAATGTTAATTTCAATGAATGGATAATGCAAGCTGCCCAAAATACTTGTGGATATTTAGCTTTCACAATCATGCTAGAAAACTTGCAAAAAAGTGCATTATTTGTAATGATTTGCACACAATAATCAACAACTACATATTCAATAAATTTAATAAACAACTCACCCATATATTGTGCATCCCTATATTGTCCAAGTGCGTCAGTGATTTCAATAAAACTAGACCATTAAATGAAGACACCACGAAGTTGATGAGTGGGTAGTGTGTTGGATCTGTCCATCCATCTGAAACAATGCTAACCCCAAATGTTGGCCATGCTAATTTAATAGGCTCAAGCATTTTTTCCAACTCTTTATTTGCCTTCGTCAACAATGTGGTTTTAAGCTTCTCTGACCCACGAAGCACATACCCTGATGGAGCGATTTGAGTTGGAGCTTGAAACATCTCAATAAATAAAGGTGAGTGTGCAACATTTAAGGATATGAAGTTATGAGATATATAAAAAAACCAATGGTAAGATCAAGCTCTTCTCACTTCTCTTTCTGGAATATCTTGTCTGTTGGACCAAGTGAAATTTCCTTTGTTTTTGTTGCTTGTCCTCCACTAGAAATCTCAAATGGGGACTTGTCGCTGGTATTCCTTAGGAATGGAAGGTGATCATCATTCTTGTTTTTTTTTTTTTGGCAGCCACATTTCCACACCAAAAAATGTTGTCTTCCCATTTCCTTGCTCTCTGCTAAAGACACCTTTGTACAAGCTGGAATTGCACAACTTGGTAAAGACAATAATTTATCTTTCACATGATAATATGTGCTCATGAAATTATTGTGGAAATAAATACATTTACAAGAAATATTGCCTCCTCCCTTAATCTTGCTACCTCTCCCTACCTCTATTGTGACGTATTTCCACAATGGATATTTATGGTCTTGAGGTTGTTGTCTTCCCTCAACATTTGAAGTTCTTGTTGCAGCCCCACTTTTAATAGATGGAACATTTGCAGACCCTTATGGAATAGAAACATGATAGTCATCTCCAATGGGGGAGTTCTTCCCCTTACTTTACCCCTTCCTTGATTCCCATGATTGATCCATGAATGATGTAATAAAATAAAATAAAAATGATAGAATCTGTAAAACATATGCACATGAAAACCAAAAGCAAAAAAAAGCGAGAGACAATGCCCTTAAAGCCATTTCCCTCAACCAAAGAATTAACCCTCCTCTGCCATTGGCTAAACTGTTTCTTGTTCCTACAAAAAAATAGAGATACAATGCACTTAACACCCTTTCCCTTGACCAAAGCATTAGGCCTCCTCTACCACTGGCTCTATTACTGCTTGCTCATGTTGCTTGAATATCCTTGAAAATTCTCCCTTTCTCCTTTCTACTCCTTGATCCTTGCTCCTCTCTTCACTCAAATAAAACACAATGTGATTAAGATGAAGCAAAACCCCAATTTTGAAAGCTATCATACCATTTTTCTGTAGTTCATGTCTGATGGATTGGGAAATTATCGTGTCCATACAAGACACAATCAAGACATGATTGTGGCTGGTATGGACATGATCGAACATGATTTTTCGGACATGAATCCGTACGAATCGTGTCTGATTCGATGGATTTGGGAGACATGGGGGGATGATAAATACAATTTCTTAGATATGTATTATTAATATCTATCAGTGTGTTTCAACAAAATTTACTAATATGGTTTTGCATGTAATTGATATACGTTTATCAATGTTTATCAACCACATTTATTCACGTGGTTGTGATAGTACCTACGCTCCCACCAATCACTTTTCATTTGCATCTCAAAATATAATAATATATGCCCTCGTCCCATTACCTTTCATTTTCATCCAAAAATATCATAATATTCTAAATTAATCACTGGGTTGACTAATCAATTTCCCTAGATGTCAATGACCAACATCTCTAAAAGTAATATTTGAAGAAAATATATTGAAATTAATTTTGGATTTCAAAATAAATACCATCACTGAAAACTATCTTGTGCAAGATGCAATATGTTGAGTTCTTTTATTCTTATAAATTACTAACATCTCGAGATTAATATCTCCAGAAAATATAATGAAATTGTGTATGGATCTTAAAATAAATACTGTCATTGACAACTATCTTGTGTAAGATGAAATATTTTGAGTTCTTCTGTTCTTATAAATTCTAAGAATCATATATTTGATTGTGAAAGATTTTCGAGCCTAGCATACTCGAGACTGGTAAATAATTGATATGAAACTCTAAATTATGCACTAACTACATAGTTACCAAATCCGAATTCAAATATGATATGGTACAGAAATAGTTGAATTCAAATTTTTTTCGCTAATATACTTTAAAAAAAATCACTTATATGTTTCAAAATCTATAAAATCTACTTCTAATATAGATACCTCTAGCTTTTGTTTGCCCTACTGTCTCTCTTTATGTTGTTTGAAATATAAAATGCAATATCTCATTAAGCTATATGGAATATAACCTGCAATCTAGTAATGTTCTTTTACCAATTTGGAAAATCAATTTCCTTTTGCCAAGAATTCGTTCGATTCAACAAATGAATAATTCAACCAAATTGAACGAACTCGCAACTATTAAAATTCTTTACACCAATTCGGACGAATTTGATAATTATGAATGACTATACTGAAATTACAATGTATTACATCATTGAATCTGGTAAATATGACTCGCTACATTGAAATTAAAATGCATTACAACGATTATAAATTTTGGATGGGTATAAATTTTTTATGGGTGTCATTTAATTTTTTAATATAAGGTTATAAAGTGTAAGTCAATGTTCAGGATTGTTGGAGAATCTAATTCTAATCATCTGTTAACTTTCATAATTGTCCATTCATTCAAGTGTCATAGTTAGAGTTTAATCTAGTTAAGTTGAGTCCGAGTTCAGTTATTTAATTTTGATGTCTCTTATATAATCTATTTAATGTTGATGGCTCCTATATAATCTAGTTCAGTCATTTAATGTTGATGTCACTTATGTTGGAAGTATTAATTCCAACTGCAGAAAAGGCACAGCAGAAGGATGACAAACTTTATTTGATGGTAAAATGGTAAGACAACAGTAGTGGAAAAATCTTGTTTGGAAATCCGCACGCTACCTCCATCATTTAATCTTTCACCTGCCCGCATTAAAATCCACCAACCAGTTTGACTTACCACATTTGTTTTTGAATTGATCACACAACAACACCATTCCGGGGGGCAGCAAGCTTGAGCCGGGAAGAGGAAAGATGACCCATCAGAGAGGGTGGTGTCACCTTCCTCTAGGCCAATAAAATGAGTTCTGTAGGGTAAAGAAATGGGCATTGACAAAGTATTATAACCCCATGGAATGTGGAATGTGAAATGCATAATGTTATTTTAAAAAGTTTTTTATTTTCTGTATATATGTTTTATTTGTTTTTCTTTTAACTTTGGTTATATATATATATATATATATATTGTAAATATATTATATTTACAATATATATATATATATATATAATTATTGTAATGAAATTTAAAATAAATACATATACCGTGTGCATTGTATAAAGCATATGCCGGGAAGAGAAGATAGAAAAGGAAGCACATTTTGACTATGTATTGTAATTTGTTGCCCGAAGGCATAAAACAAAAAGACAGAGAGCAGCAAAGTCTGTGTAATTTTTGAAAGACAGTGTGCGCAAAACACTGTTTGAAAGAGAGAGAGACAGTGAAGCGGTTTTTGCAGTGTTGCGTGTGTAGCAGCCAGATAATTTTTTTTATGTAAATCCAGAACTTCGTTCTGAAGAAAAAATCTCATTTTGTAATAGATTTATATGTTTAATGAAATAGAAATTTTTTAAGGCATATCTGTCCGCAATTTCTTTTTAATCTCTGTGTTGAGTTGAGGAATTGTTTTATTCCTCTGTGTGTTCGAAATTATCAGAAATTTCCAACATGGTATGAGAGCTAGTCTAGGCACTCAGTGAGCGAATCAGAGATCGCTCTTCACTGAAGAAGCTATAAGAAGGTTTTTGAAGAAGATTTCTCTAGTAGAGAGAAAGATTCGGTCTGTTTACACAATCAAAAGAGTTTGATTGTTTCGTTTGTTTTTAAAACACAGTCAAGAATATTATCATGTTTGCACAGCTACAATGGCAGCAATAGGAACCAGCCTGATGAATCCCCAAATTCCACAGTTTAACGGGAAGAACCATGAATATTGGGCAATCATGATGAGAGCCCTGTTTGCTTCATAGAATATATGGGAGCTAGTTGAGAATGGCTACCCAGAACAATCAGACGCAACAGCGTTGGCTGCTTTGACATCATCAGAAAGAGACTTGTTAAGAGATAATAGGAAGAAGGAATCCAGAGCCCTCTTCTATATCTTTCAATCAGTGCACGAGAGTATTTTCCCAAGGATTTTAGTAGCAAAAAATTCTAAGGAGGTGTGAGATATTCTCAAAAAGTCCTATCAAGGCATGGAGAAGGTGAAAACAGCAAAGCTGCAAATGCTGAGGAGAAATTTTGAAACTCTCTGTATGAAATATTCTGACACCATAGACTCATTT
Source organism: Pinus albicaulis (assembly GCA_034641835.2). Taxonomy (NCBI): domain Eukaryota; kingdom Viridiplantae; phylum Streptophyta; class Pinopsida; order Pinales; family Pinaceae; genus Pinus; species Pinus albicaulis. Next base: position 1,244,114,222 of record CM076579.1, read on the forward strand.
TTCACTCATGTGATTGGGTTGGTTACCCAAACAAGTTATCATGGAGAGACACTTGAAGAAATAAGAATAGTGGAGAAAATCTTGAGAAGTCTACCCTCAAGATTTGATGCCATAGTAGTGGCAATAGAAGAGACAAATGATCTCTCACTATTTACAGTGGATGAGCTTAGTGCATCCTTGATGTCTCATGAAGACAAACTGAATAGAGGAACATATTCCTCATTGGAATAATCTTTCAAGACTCAAATGTATTTTGTCCGAGGCAGAGGTCAAGGCAGAGCAAACAATAGAGGAAGAGGAAGAAACCCACAGAGAGGTGGAAGGAATAGCCCTGCAAGCACGAGTGGAAGGGGCAACAATCAGAACCAGAATGAAGGCTCAAGCCAACATCAAGCTAATGGACAAAGATATGATAAATCCCAAGTCCAATTTCATTATTGCAAGAAATATGGGTACTATGCCAATGAATGTAGGAAAAATAAAAATGACATGAATAATGGTCAGAATGCTAATTTTACAAAAGAAGAAAAGAATCAGAAGAATGTGCTGTTAACATGTAATGTAGCACAAGATAGACAAGATGATGTATGGTTCTTAGACTCAGGTTGTAGTAATCACATGACTGGAAACATAGCAATGTTTTCCAATATAGATGAAAATGTTAAATATGAAGTAACAACAAGGACTGATAGTAAGGTCTCTATCATGAGAAAATGAAGAGTAGGTATCCTGGCAAGAAAAGGAGAACATAAGTTTGTGCCAGATGTATATTATGTACCTCGCTTGAAATGTAATCTTTTGAGCATTGGACAAATCATAAACAAGGGCTACAATGTATTCTTTAAAGATGATATGTGCATAATTATGGAAATACCTCCAAGCAAGAAAGCCATTGCAGAGATATAGATGACAAGCAATAGGATTTTTCCTCTGAAGCTCAGAACAGACTTGAAGGAAAAAAGAAATGTAGCAGTTGTATCACAAGAGGTATTTCAAGAGAAAGTGAAAGATGAAAACTGGTTATGGCACTTGAGATTTATACATCTCAATTTCAGAGGCCTGAACTTGTTGCACAGAAAGGGAATGGTAAAAGGATTACCACTGGTTGAGAAACCGGACAGCCTCTGTGGAGGTTGCATCTTGGGAAAACAACACATAGAAAGCTTTCTAGCAAGGAAGAGTATAAGGGAAAAGACACCCTTAGAGATTGTCCACTCAGATTTGTGTGGACCAATGCAAACTCCATCTTTAGCTAGCAGCAAATATGTTTTGACATTCATAGATGATTACACTAGAAAGACATGGGTGTATTTCTTGAAATAGAAGATCAAAGTGTTTGAACAGTTCTGGCACTTTAAAGCTCTTGTTGAGAAGCAGAGTGGGCATCACATCAAAGTGCTAAGAACTGACAGACGTGGAGAATACATCTCCAAAAATTTGCTACGTTTTTGTAGGGAGAATGGCATACATAAGTAGTTTACCACAAGGTACACACCTCAGCAAAACGGTGTTGTAGAAAGGAATAATAGGACCATCATGGACATGGTCAGAAGCATGTTGAAGGAAAAACATTTTCCCAATGAGTACTGGGATGAAGCTGTCAATTGTGCAACGTATATCTTGAATAGATGCCCAACCAAAGTTGTCACAAATAGAGTTTTGGAAGAAGCATGGAGTGGAAAAAAAGAAGTTTTTCACTCACATGAAATTTTTTGGATGTGTGGCTTATGCACATGTCCCAGATCAAATGAGAAAGAAGCTTGACAGCAAAGGGGAGAAGTGTATCTTTGTTGGATACACTGATGAGTCCAAGGCATACAAACTCTATAATCCATCGACCAAGAAAGTAATAATAAGAAAACATGTGCAGTTCATTGAAGAAGAAGCTTGGGATGGAAGCTTAGAGAAAGTAGTGAATGTCAAGACATGTGTGTCTCACGAATAATAAGAGGAAGGGACAACAAAAAATAATCCCTCCTTGGTGGCTCCTCTTCCACCACCATAAGCACAACAAACCACACAATTATTTGGAAATAGAACAGCCTTGTGAAATCAATGAAGTGCTTCTTCAAGCACACCACAGGGAACTGAAACTCCATCGAGTTCAAGTGGAACTCTAAGTACACCAAGAAGACCGAGATTCAGAAATCTGAGTGAGATTTAGATTTATGAATAAGGAGAGGTAAATGATAATGCTAGTCTGAACTCTTTATTTTCTTTGTATTGTCATGTTGATGACCCAATTCATTTTGAAGATACTGTAAATGAAGAAAAATGGATTGAAGCAATGAACAAAGAGATTGGTGCAACAGAAAAGAGTAATATATGAGTTAGTGGACCTCCCTAAAGGTAAATAAGTCATTGGAGTAAAATGGGTCTATAAGACCAAGAGCAATGCTGAAGGCAAGATTGAAAAGCACAAAGTAAGACTTGTTGTCAAAGGCTACAAGCAGCAACACGGAAGAGACTATGAGGAAAATTTTGCACCGGTTTCAAGGATGGAAACAGTGAGAATATTGCTGTCCATAGTAGCACAAGAGAAATGGAAGGTTTACCAAATGGATGTGAAATCTACATTCCTGAATGGAGTGTTGAAAGAAGAGGTATATGTTGAACAACCTCCAGGCTATGAGATTGAAGGCCAAGGGCACAAAGTATGCAAGTTGAAGAAAACTCTTTATGAGCTGAAACAAGCACCGAGAGCATGGTACATTAGGATAGATGCTTACTTGACTGAAAATGGATTTGAGAAATGTGATGGAGAACCCACACTCTATATAAAAGAAAATGATGGTAAGATTATTATTGTTGTTTTATATTTTGATGATTTAATCTTTACTGACAATGAAGTTTCTCTCGTTGTTGATTTTAAAGAAGTCATGAAAAGTCAATTTTAAATGACTGATTTGGGTTTTTTGAGATATTTATTTGGAGTAGAAGTAGAGAAAAATTAAAATGAGATTTTTATTTCCCAAGAAAAATATGTTGAAGAAGTGTTGAAAAAATTAAATATGCGGAACAGAAAGGCAGTTATAACTCCAACTTCCATGGGGTTAAAATTGAGCAAAGAAGATCACATCAAGAATGTTGATCCGACATTGTATAAAAGCATAGTTGGCAGCCTTATGTATTTGACTACAACTAGGCTGGATATTATATATGTTGTAAGTTTAATTTCTAGATTCATGGAAACACCAAAAGGGAATCATTGGCAGGAACCCAAGAGGATTCTAAGGTATGTGAATAGAAGGAAGGGGTATGGTATTTCATACTCCCCATCTGAAAATTTTAAATTGATTGGTTATACTGACAATGATTGGACTAGAAGTGTAGATGACAGGAAGAGAACATCTGAATATGTGTTTCATTTGAGATTGGGAGCCATTTCATGGGCTTCTAAGAAGCAACCAATAGTTGCTTTATTAATAGCAGAGATAGAATATGTGGTAGCAACAGCAGTAGCACACCAAGCACTATGGATAAGAAGAATTCTCAGAGATTTATGTCATGAACATGACAAAGGAACAACAATTTATTGTGGACAGAGGAACAATTTGCTGATATATTAACGAAACCATTGGGGCAGAAGAATTTTAATTATCTCAGGAAATGCATGGGTATGCAAGAAAACAACAGTTGTAATTAAAGGGGACTGTTGGAAGTATTAATTCCAACTGCGGCAGACGCGGAGCAGAAGAACAAGAAACTTTATTTGATGGTAAATTGGTAAGACAACAGCGGCAGAAAAATCTTGTTTGGAAATCCACACGCTACCTCCGTCATTTAAACTTTCACCTGCCCACATTAAACATCACCAACCGGTTTGACATACCACATTTTTTTTTGAATTGATCGCCTATCAGCACCATTCTGGGGGCAGCAAGCTTGATCTGGGAAGATGAAATATGACCCATCGGAAAGGGTGATGTCACCTTCCTCCAAGCCAATCAAATGAGTTCCATAGGGTAAAGAAACAAGCATTGGCAAAATATTATAACCCCATGGAATGTGGAATGTGAAATGCATAATGTTTTTTTTAAAAGTTTTTTATTAGCAGCATATAATTTTTTATTTGTTTTGTTTTAAACTTTGGTTATGAATATTATATAATATATATATTGTAAATATATTATATTTACAATATATATAATTATTATAATGAAATGTAAAAGAAATACATATGCCTTGTGCATTGTATAAAGCATATGCGGGGAAGAGAAGATAGACAGGGAAGCACATTTTCACTGTGTATTGTAATTTGTTGCCCGAATGAAGAAAAAAAAGCAGAGAGACTGTAATTTTTGAAAGACACTGTTACAAAACACTGTGTGAAAGACAGAGAGACAATGAAGTACCTTTTGCAGCAGTTTTTGCAGCGCTGCTAGAGAATTTTTTGTGTAAATTTTGTGTAAATCCAGAACTTCTGAAGACAAAATCTCATTTTGTAATAGATTTCTGTGTTTAATGAAATAGAAAGCTTTTAAGGTATCTGTGTGCGCAATTTGTTTTTAATCCCTGTGTTGAGTTGAGGAATTGTTTATTCCTCTGTGTGTTCCAATATGAAATTTCCAATTATTCATCTTTTTGACATTTTTATATTATCTTCTCTTTTACAATGATCCTTTCTTCAACTAATAAATCATAAAAGTAAAATATTTCCACGAACTGATTTAGATTTACCCTTGCTACCGTAACACCTAACTGAAAATATAATAGCATAACTAATGCTATTGTCAAATTCTACAATTTGAAAACTGATTCACAGTACCTGATTCGACGCATTATCAAACAAGAACTGGTAGTCCCTGCCAGATAGAAAAGTGAATGCGGATGCCAAAACATCTTTGTTATATTATCCATGGTTGATTGATTGGTTGGTATTTCGTTAAAAGTATTCAATGCATACTCAATTTACTTATAATTTGGATTTATCATTTTTTATTAATAATAAACTTCATTGCAAATAAACGAGCTTGACAGTCCAAAATTATTTTTTAATTGTCTGTTTATATTTTTTTTAATAATATATGTTAACGAGTTCATGGAAAATAAACAAGCTTAGTCCAAAGTAAATTTTTAATGATGGACAGTCCAAAATACTCAATTTACTTTTAATTTTCTGGATTTATCATTTTTTATTGATAATATACTTCACTGCAAATAAACGAACTTGATGGACAGTCCAAAATAAATTTTCAATTGTCTGTTTATCAATTTTTTTTAATAGTATGTTAATGTCTTCATTGAAAATAAACAAGCTTAGTCCAAATTAAATTTTTAATTGCCTGTTGCAGATACATTCATAATTAGGGATAGACCGTTCGTGATTAGCTATTATCTCTAAATATATTATATTATGCCAGTTACAGAGATTTTATTTCTCAATATATTATATTATTTCAGTTAACTGAGATTTTATTATTTTATGCATATAGAATAGTATTTTAAATTCATTAGCTTTTAAAAAAAAAAAGCTAAAACTAATGTAATAGTATCTTCAAATTCATTTGATTTTTAGAAAATTTAAAAATTATGAAATAGTCGGTTCAAAATTATGAAATAGAAAATTATTTTAATCATAATCGTCTTAAATGGATTGGAATTCCTGTTATTCAATTTAATCTGATAGTTAAAAATCAAATACAAGATATAAGCTAAAATGAAAGTTTGACACATACCAAATAACATCTAAATAATTATTAAAATAAATTGTGATCCTTCTACTAAAAATTATGTTCCACAATTAACTCATTACATAAATTCATGATTACCTATGAAACGTTCCTGATTAGCTATTATATCTCTCAATATATTATATTATTCCAGTTAACCTAGATTTTATCTCTCGTTATATTATATTATTCCAGAGACTTTATGCATATAATTATACTGACTAAGATCTAAGCAATATTGGAATACTATCTTCAAATTCAATTCATTAGTTTTTTAGAAAAGCTAAAAAAAAAAATATGAACGAGTACCTTCAAATTCATCAGTTTTTTTTGAAAACTTGAAAATTGGAATAGTATCTTCAAATTTAATTCATTAGCTTTCTATAAAACCTAAGAAAATATGAAAGAGTATCTTCAAATTCATCAGTTTTTTTGAAAACTTAAAAATTATGGAATAGTGTTTTCAAAATTATGGAATAGAAAATTATCTTAATCATTATGGAATAAAAAATGATCTTAATCATCGTCATCTTAAACAATTTTGAATCCCTGTTAATTAATCGTTCATTAGCTTTTTATAAAACTTAAAAATTATGGAATAGAAAATTATCTTAATCATTATGGCATAGAAAATTTGAATTCCTGTTAATCAATTTAATCTGCTAGTTAACTAGTATTTTCTATTAAAACTTAAAAATTATGAAATAGTGTCTTCAAATGTATGGAATAGAAAATGATCTTAATCATGATTATCTTAAACAGATTTAAATTCTTGTTATTCCACTTAATCTAGTTAAAAACCAATATTTTAAAAATTATGAAATAATGTTCTCAAATTTATGGAATAAAAAATTATTTTAATCATGACCATCTTAAACCGATTTAAATTCTTGTTATTCAATTTACTCCAGTTAAAAACCAATAATTTCTGTTCAAACACATGGTCTTATAAAGCAAGAGGCCAAAATGAAAGTTTGAAGTATACGAACTAAAGTCTAAATAATTATTAAAAAAAATGTCAACCTTCTACTAATCACTATGTAATTGCACTGTATGGTGCTCACAACTTTGTGAAACTAATGTATTCTACTTTAATTGCCAAACTAGAGTATTCTACACCAATTAAGTTTCAAGCAAAATATATTAGACTCTAATTTCCAAACTAGAGTATTCTACACTAATTCGGAACTAGAGTATTCTATACTAATTCAGTTTCGGGCAAGAAATATCCGACTCTAATTGCCAAACTAGAGTATTCTACACTAATTCAGAACCGACGTATTCTATACTAGTTCAGTTTCAAGCAAAATATATCTTGAACTATCATAAATGAACTTGAACTTCACATCAGCTTCTACGTTTCTTTAATGATAATAATAATAATAAATATTTCTTAAATGTTTGAACTATTTCTAATTGTTAGAATAGTGAGTCGAAGTATTTGTACAAATATAATTTATACAATACAAAGTCAGAGTATTGGTTAAAATATAATTTGCGTTGCATTTTACAACTCCAGAAAAATCATTAAATTTATATGATACAAAGTCAAAATATCTGTGCAAATACAATTTATCTCTAATTTTTAGAATAGAGAGTCGAAGTATTTGTACAACTATCATTTATACAATACAATGTCAAAATATTTGTTAAAATATAATTTGTAATTTTTATAATGGAAAGTCAAAATAAATATAATTTGTATTGCATTCTACAACTGGAGAAAAATCATATAATTTATATGATACAAAGTCAAAGTATTTATGCAAATATAATTTATGTTGTATTTTACAATTGGAAAAGAGTCAAGAAATATATAATTTATACAATACAAAGTCTCAAAGTATATATAATTTATTCAATACAAAGACAAGGTATTTGTGAATATATAATTTGCGTTGCATTTTACAACTGGAGAAAAGTCATATAATTTATATGATACAAAGTCAAATCTGTGTTGTATCAAAGTATTTGTACAAATTATAGTATTTGTTCAAATATAATTTTTTTTAAAAGTTTGATAGCGGATTGACCCGACAGAATATTTTTTTTCCTTTCATGCAAAATTGAAAAGTTTGATAGCGTAAAGCTTGATAGCGTATTGACTAACAATTTTTTTTTCTTTCATGGAAAGTTTGATAGCTTGATAGCGGATTGACCAGACAAAATAATTTTTTTTATTTTTATTTTTCCTTTTATGAAAAGTTTGATATTTTTTTATTTTAGGTTTGATATTGTTATTGGCGAAGCAACTTTGAATAAGATGAAAAAGAGAAAATCATAAAGCTTGCTTATTACTATAATTGGAATAAGCTAAAATATTACTGGAATTGGAATAAGATAATATAAAAGTGCTCCTACCAAATTGTGAGAAACCAAATAATGAGAAACCAAAAACGTTAATAAAAATTACAATTGCACCTCCTCATTCTCCTGTTTCCAAATATATTTGATCCTTGTTTCCAAATATATTTGATTTTTTAAATAAACAAGTCAGAAGCCCACAATTACTTCTGCTTGTTCCTAGGAAAAGAGTTTTCTTGCACGTGTCGGAGTGCAGCGTGCAGCGGCAGCGTCAGTGTAGTGTAGAAATAGGAGACAAATTAGACTTCATTATCCGCTATGTATACTCAAAATTCAGTTTGATACACAGGAATATAGCACCTGCATTTATTTCTATAATATCTATCAATACCGGGTTAAAATGAAAAAAATAACAATAAAAAAGCATGAACTAAGCAAACCATTATGATCTGCTGAAGAACATGAGCAATAAAGGGCAACAGGTCATTCATACTTTTTAAAAGAACAAAACAACCTCGTCACAAGCAAATAGTATGGCATTTACTTCCCATGGGTTCGGTTTCTGTACTCCCAAGGACTTAAGTATGGCATTTACTTCCGAAGGACTTAATTTTTGTTAGAAGTTAATGGAGAATAGGTGTATTTTGTTATGTGGTTATGATTTTGCTCTTTATTTGACATTCAGTTCCTATTAATTAGGAATTTGTTTTGTCTGATGTATCTATTTAATTCTTGATGCTTAATGAGAAACTCCAAGCGAGTGCATTTGCTGGTGGGAGCTCCTGGCGATCAGCACCTGTGAGCTCCTGTATGTTTGCCCAAACTTCATGTCTTCTGCATTTGTTGACATGGTATCAGAGCTCAAGAAGAGCTGAGAGAGGCTGTGCGTGAGGCAAGCCGTGAAGGCGAGTTTGGTGGTCGTTCTCCAAGCTGCGTTCTCTGTTCACTGCGTGAGGCAGATCCTGTGGCCGTGAAGGCGTTTTCTAAGGCCGTGAAGGCATATTTTTTCTGGTGGCGTTGTTTGGAGGTGAACCAGATCATAAAGCATCCTAGATCGGACTTGCTGGCACCGTGAATGGATAGATCGTGAAGAGGCCGAGTGAAATGCCTGCACCAATAGATGTTGCCAGTTGTGTTGCCTCTTGAACAGTTTTACGACAATCAACTGCGTCACTGACACGACGATCTAGAAATGTCCAAGTGTTCCTAAATTCTGGTGAGTAATATGTCAGCGTGTAAAGTTCTGTGGCTGCATAAATTCCTCCTAGAAGGGTACGCTTGGCATACCAGTCAAGATTTGTTGATCGGTCACCAACAACATGCCAAATTTCATCCATTAAAATAGCTCTTTGCTTAAAGCTTGTTGGAAGATTAAGTGGATTTGCCTGAATGCTTAATTGGAAATTGCTCGGTTGTTCAGTGGAGTAAGCCAGGGAAGAGATGCGTTTAAATGCTGGAGGAATTAGTTGCAGGTGAAGTTTTTTAAAGCACTGGACCTTGTTCTGCACTTGTTGTAGACTTTATCAAGCCAAATCTTGGAAGCTTTGGCCGATTATTTCAAAATCTTCGGTGAGGTGGTAAAGGCTGCTTTACAAGCCATTCTGGATGCATTTTATGTAAGCTTCTTGGTTTTTTGTTAGCGATTTGGCTCAAATTGGTTGGAGCTTTAGCCGGTATTTTAAATGTTTTCTTAAAGGGGAAGGTTGGGCAATAGGGCTGCGTTGATCCGTTGTTTGAATGATTTAACTTGAATCTTTCGAGTATTGCAGAAGGAATTTTAACTTTCCACCAAAGTCTGGGCTGATTTGGCTTCCTTTTCTGGAGAAGCTAATTTGAAGGCCATATTGACGGAAGATGAAGTTTTTTGTAATTTCTTTGGGCATGAAGAGGCCGATTCATTGGAGTTTCCATTGATCTGTATTACAGAGACTGTATACTGTCTTGTTGGCTAGCGTTACGATGGTTAGCAGCTAACATTTTTCTCTAAGTGGAAGGATTCTGGATGATGTTGGGTTCTCTCGGCTAAATATTAAAGAATTTGGTAATATTCTGGAGGTTTTCTAAAAAATCTCAGGATATCCGTGGCTTGCCCTGTTTTTTTTTTCTTTAATCTGTAGGATTTTCTTTCTGTAGCTTGAAGATATTTAGCAGCTAACAGTTTTGTGGCAGTCGAGGGTGGTTCATTTGAAGTTGTTGGAGTATTTTTTTTTTTTTTTCTTCAAGATGAATGCTCAAATGGCAGATTACCTAAATGAAAGCAGCAAATTGGATGGTTCCAATTACACAAATTGGAAATTTAAACTTCAAACTTTGCTTGAGGGTCAGAATACCTATAGCATTGTCATTGGCGATGAAGGTAAGCTGACTGTTGCAAATGGTGGAACGAATGAAACAATTCAAGAATGGGAGAAAAGGGAGTTGAAGGCAAAGGTCCTACTAAAATTGTCAGTTAAAGATTGCATCATCCCTCATATTCGGGATTGCAAGACAATGAATGAGATCTGGACAACTCTCAAAGACATGTATGAAATCAAGAACACCAGCCGAACCTTGTTCCTCAGGAAGAAGATCCTCTCAATCAAGATGGAGGAGAATGAGTCTCTTTCGTCATTCTTATCCCGGATAAAGGAAGTTAAAGATAAACTATCTGATATCGGTCAAACCGTGGCAAATGATGATCTGGTGACAATCACCATGAACAGTATGACAGATGACTATCAGATGTTTATAACTGGATTGAATGCAAGGGAAAAGCCTCCATGTTTTGAAGAGCTTACTGGAATTTTTCTATGAGAAGAGGAAAGGAGGTTGTCTCTCAAACCTCAAGATCTAGATCTTGCATTAATAACAAAGTTCAAGCCAAAAGGGAGAGCGATGGCTGATCAGAGGAGGGGCAACACATCAAAAATGACATCACAAGGTATGACCTCGTATAAAAATGACTCTGCTCTTGAATGCTTTTATTGTGGTAAGATAGGCCATATTGCTAAATTTTGTCGTAAGAAGAAGGCAAATCAAGAGAGGTACAAGCAGAGAAGGCATGCAGGTCATTTGACGGATGCAGATGCAGATACAGACCCAGATCAGAATCTGGATGTTAGACTATTTATGGCCGAGGCTGACACTGCTACTGAGGAGGATGAATCAGATATTTGGTTCCTGGATTCTGGAGCCTCCTCGCATATGTCAGGTAAAAAGCAATGGTTCAGAAATTTTAAAGAATCCAACTCTAGAGTAAAAGTTTATCTTGGAGATAATAGCGGGTACGAGATCAAGGGACATGGAGATGTCCTTGTTACTCTGCCTGAAGGTAAGATCAGGAATATATATGATGTGTGGTATGTTCCTGGAATTAAGAAGAACCTGATTTCTGTGTCAAAGATTACAGATCAGGACCTCAAGGTAGAATTTTTTAAATCTCATTGCATTATTAAATATTTGTTGAATCAGATGAATCCCATTGCTACAGGTATTCGCATAGGAGGACTCTAAAAATTGGATGTGAAAAGTACGCCTCAGCAAGCCTTGATGTCGTCAAATAAGTCTGTTGAAAATTTGTGGCATCAGGGACTTGGGCATATTAACTTTGGTGATCTCTTTCTGCTGCAAAACAAAGGTATGGTAGAGGGTCTTCCTGTTTTGAAAAAGTTGCATATTAATTGTGAGGCATGTGCGTTTGGTAAACGGCATAGAGATGAATTTCCTGCCGTTAAAGATAGAAAACAAAGGGATACACTCGAACTTGTACATACTGACTTATGTGGCCTGATGCAGACAAGGTCGTTAGGGGGGGCCTATTATTTTTTAATCTTTGTTGATGAATGTACAAGATTCACATGGGTGTATTTTCTTAAACAGAAAAGTCATGCTTTTGAATATTTCAAGCAATTTAGAAACATGATTGAGAAGAAAACAGGAAAGTTCATCAGGATTCTTCGATCAGATCAAGGGGGAGAATTTAAGAAAGGAGTCTTCATAAAATATTGCAACGAGCATGGGATACAACAGCAATTCACAACACCTTACACTCCTCAGCAGAATGGAGTTGCTGAGAGGAAAAATAGAACACTGGTGGAGTGTGCTCGTAGTATGTTGAAAGGTAAGAATCTAACCAATGGTTTTTGGGCAGAAGCTGTTAATACTGCAGTGTATTTAAAAAATAGGAGTCCCACTAAAAGTCTTGAGTATAAAACTCCTTTTGAAGCATTGTTTGGCTTCAAGCCTGGAGTAAGTCATCTTAGAGTATTTGGTTGTAAAGCTTTTTCACATGTTCCCAAAGAGAACAGGAAGAAGTTAGATTCAAAGGCCATTAAATGCACGTTCATTGGATACTGCAGTGACTATAAGGCTTATAAATTGTTTGACCCGGCTACTCACAAGGTGTTTCTCACTAGAGATGTATTATTTCATGAACAGATTGATGATGGAAATCCTGTCCAAAACAATGAAGAATGGCATGTGCCTTTACTCTTAGAAGAGGATACTGAAACAGGAGTCAGTCAGCAGTAGGAACAGAAGCAGGAACAGAAGCAGGAACAGCAGCAAGTACAACAGCAACAGGATAATGTGGAGTTCAGTCCACAAAGGGAAAAAACAAGCAGAATAATTGAACCCCCACCACTCAGAAGATCAAGCAGGCCAAGACAGTTACCAGCTCGATATAGGGATTGTGCGCTTATGACTGGTATGTTAGACATTGCAGAACCTTCTAACTTTTATGAAGCTAGTAAAAGTCTTGACTGGAAGAAAGCAATGAATGAGGAATATGAATCCATCATTAAGAACAATACTTAGGATCTAGTAAAACTTCCTGATGATAAACAACCCATAGGTTGCAAATGGTTATTTAAGTTGAAATTTAGAGCATATGGGTCTATTGATAAACATAAAGCAAGGTTGGTGGCAAAGGGATATTCCCAGATAGAAGGTATTGATTTTGAGGAGACATTTTCCCCTGTTGCAAAATTAAACACTATCAGAATGATTATTGCTTTAGCCACTAAACCACATTGGAAAATACATCAATTAGATGTTAAGTCTGCTTTCTTAAATGGTGATTTAAAAGAAGAAATATACTTAGTACAGCCTGAAGGATTTGTTGAGAAGGGAGAAGAACATCTAGTGTGTAGATTAAAGAAAGCTTTATATGGTTTAAAGCAGGCACCTAGATCCTGGTATGAAAAAATTGATTCTTTTTTCCTCATGAATGGTTATGAAAGGAGCAAAAATGATCCCAACTTATATACCATGTTTAATAATGAAGGACATATAGTGGTGATTTCCTTGTATGTATATGATTTGATAATAACAGGAAGTGCAGACAATCTCATTGAAGAAATCAAGCAGCAATTATCACAGAAATTTGAGATGAAGGACCTTGGAGAAATGCAATACTGTTTGGGTCTAGAAGTTTGGAGAGATTCAAGTCAAACTTTCCTGTCCCAGGGTAAGTATGCAAAGAGTCTGTTATCCAGGTTTAAGATGGATGAGTGTAAGCCTTCATGCATACCTTTACAGCAGAATAGAAAACTTCAAATGGATGATGGTTCAAAATATGCAGATGCAACATTGTACAGACAATTGGTTGGTAGTCTTATTTATTTGACTACAACAAGACCCGACTTAGCCTATGCAGTGAGTGTTTTGAGTCAGTTTATGACTCAACCCCATGACAGTCATTGGAGTGCAGCAAAAGGAGTATTAAGGTATCTGCAAGGAACATCAGATTTTGGTATTTTGTATTCTCACTCATTTGATGTTAAGTTGACAGGTTATACAGACTTTGATTGGGCTGGAAATCTAGATGACAGAAGATCAATTACAGGTTATGCCTTCAACATTGGTTCCGGGGTCATCTCTTGGTGCAGCAAGAAGCACCATACTGTTGCTTTATCCTCGGCAAAATCAGAATATCAAGCTATGTGTGCAGCAACATGTGAGGCAGTTTGGTTGTGTAGACTTCTCCAAGATACAGGGGAAGAACAGATAGAAGCTACAATCATCAATTGCGACAATCAGAGTTCCATCAAACTGGCTTACAATCCTGTGTTTCATAAAAACACTAAGCACATCGACACTCAATTTCATTTTGTTAGGGAGAAAGTGCAGTCCAAAGAGATTTCTGTAGAGTATTGTAATTCTTGTGATAACATGGCTGATATATTCACTAAGCCACTAGGAAGATTGAAGTTTGATTTGTTTAGGGATACATTAGGTGTGTTTAAAAATCCCTTTCTCCATTAAGGGGGAGTGTTAGAAATTAATGGAGAATAGGTGTATTTTGTTACGTGGTTATGATTTTGCTCTCTATTTGACATTCAGTTCCTATTAATTAGGAATCTGTTTTGTCAGATGTATCTATTTAATTCTTGATGCTTAATGAGAAACTCCAAGCGAGTGCATTTGCTGGTGGGAGCTCCTGGTGATCAGCACCTGTGAGCTCCTGTATGTTTGCCCAAACTTCATGTCTTCTGCATTTGTTGACAATTTTTTCAGTATGCTTACGCCTTTTTCGTTAGTTCCTGATACAAATACCTTTCTATGTCATTTAGAAGTTACATTATTTGATCTAAATATATTTTTCACTCATTTTTCATTGTCCAGCATTTATAGAATTTTCATTGTACATCAATTTAATATTAAATTTGTTGATAGTTTTCATTGTACATCAATTTGATATTAAATTTGATGAGAATTTTCATTGCACGTCAATTTGATATTAAATATGTTTTTAACTTATTTTTCATTTTCATTGTAAATCAATTTGATGTTAAATTTCATGAGAATTTTCATCCTACAACAATTTGATATTAAATATGTTTTTAATTCATTTTTCATTATCAAATAAATATGTTTTTAACTCATTTTTCATTATCAAAGTAATTTAAAAAAAATTATATTAAATATGTTTTTAATTTATTTATAATTTTCATTCTAAATCAATTTAATATTAAATTTGACGAGAATTTTCATTGTACATCAATTTGATATTAAATATGTTTTTAACTTATTTTTTTATTTCCAGCAATTTTAAAGAGTTTTCATATCATTTGATATTCTTAAAATATGTTTTTCACTCATTTTTCATTGTGAGCAATTTTAAAGAATTTTCATTGTACATCAATTTTAAAGAATTTTCATTTTCATTGTACATCGATTTCAATTCTTTAAAAAAAGTTATGACATGGTAAATTCCATTGAGTCACAAACTTTCATTGTGCAACAATTTGATATTATTTAAAAGAAGTTATGACAATGTAAATTCAATTGCCTCACAATTAAATTTAAATGTTCATTTGTCTTCGTAAGTCTGTGTCAAATTTCTTTTGTTTATACTTTTGATCTAAATACGTTTTTAACTCATTTTTCATTCAGTAGCAATTTGATATTTTGTAAAACAAGTTATGATAGTGTAAAATCAATTGACTCGTACCTCAATTTTAGCTTGTATGTGCAAGTCTCTCTTAACTTTATCATCTATGTAAATTCAATTGACTCATACCTCAATTTTTAGCTTGTATTTGCAAGTCTTTGTCTCAACTTTCTCTTGTCATGTCTACGGTCTAAATTTGTTTTTAACATATTTTTCATTGTTTCTCTTGTCTTTGTAAGTCGGTGTCAAATTTCTTTTTTTATACCTTTGATCTAAATATGTTTTTAACTCATTTTTCATTAACTAGCAATTTGATATTTTGTAAAAGAAGTTATGACAGTGTAAACTCAGTTGAATAATACCTCAATTTTAGCTTGTATGTGCAAGTCTCTCTTAACTTTCTCTTGTCTATGTAAATTCAATTGACTCATACCTCAATTTTTAGCTTGTATTTGCAAGTCTTTGTCTCAAATTTCTCTTGTCTATGTCTGTGGTCTAAATATGTTTTTAACACATTTTTCATTGTTTCTCTTGTCTTTGTAAGTCCGTGTCAAATTTCTTTTGTTTATCCCTTTGATCTAAATATGTTTTTAACTCATTTTTCATTGAGTAGCAATTTGATATTTTGTAAAAGAAGTTATGACAGTGTAAACTCAATTGACTCATACCTCAATTTTAGCTTGTATGTGCAACTCTCTCTTAGCTTTCTCTTGTCTATGTAAATTCAATTGACTCATACCTCAATTTTTAGCTTGTATTTGCAAGTCTTTGTCTCAACTTTCTCTTGTCTATGTCTATGGTCTAAATATGTTCTTAACACATTTTTCATTGTTTCTCTCATCTATGCCAGTGATCTAAATATGTTTTTAATATTTTTAAAGTTTGTCTCAACTCTCTCTTGATATTTTTTAAAAGAAGTTATGACAATGTAAGTTCAAATATCTATATAAATTCAATTGACTCATACCTCAATTTTAGCTTTTATGTGCAAGTCTTTGTCTCAACTTTCTCTTGTCTATGCCTATGGTCTAAATATGTTTTTAGCATATTTTTCATTGTTTCTCTTGTCTATGCGTATGATCTAAATATGTTTTTGATATTTTTAAGTTTGTCTCAACTTTCTCTTGATATTTTTTACAAGAAGTCATGACAATGTAAATCAATTGACTCATACCTCAATTTTATCTTGTATGTGCAACTCTTTGTCTCAACTTTCAACTTTCTCTTGATATTTTTTAAAAGAAGTTATGACAATGTAAATTCAATTGACTCATACCTCAATTTTAGCTTGTATGTGGAAGTCATTGTCTCAACTTTCTCTTGTCTATGATTGTGATCTAAATATGTTTTTAACACATTTTTCATTGTTTCTCTTTCTCTTGTCTATGCTTGTGGTCTAGTCTAAATATTTTTTTTACACTTTTTTCAATGTTTCTTTGGTCCATGCATGTGATCTAAATATGTTTTTGATATTTTTGAAAAGGTGCAAGTCTTTGTCTCAAATTTCTCTTGTCTATGCCTGTGACCTAAATATTCTTTTAACACATTTTTCATTGTTTCTCTTGTATATGCTTGTGATCTGAATATATTTTTGATATTTTTTAAAAAGTGAAAGTCTTTATCTCAACTTTCTCTATGCCTGTGATTTAAATATGTTTTTAACACATTTTTCAGTGTTTCTTTTATCTATGGATGTGATCTAAATATGTTTTTGATATTTTTTAAAAGGTGCAAGTCTTTGTATCAACTTTCTCTTGCCTATGCCTATGATCTAAATATGTTTTTAACACATTTTTCATTGTTTTTCTTTTCTATGAGTGTGATCTAAATATGTTTTTGATATTTTTTAAAATGTGCAAGTCTTTGTCTCAACTTTCTCTTGTCTATGAGTGTGATATAAATATGTTTTTAACGCATTTTTCATTTTTTATCTTGTCATACTTTCTCTTGTCTATGCCTACTTTCTCTTGTGATCTAAATATGTTTTTAACACATTTTTCATTGTTTATCTTGTCATAATTTCTCTTGTGATCTAAATATGCTTTTAACACATTTTGCCTATGTGTGTGATCTAATTATGTTTTTAACACATTTTTCATAAATATGTTTTTAACACATTTTTAGTTATTTATGGTCTATGCCTGTGATCTAAATACTTTTTTTTACCCAACTTTCTCTTGTCTATGCCTATGATCTAAATACATTTTTAACACATTTTTCATTGTTTCTCTTGTCTATGCCTATGATCTAAATATGTTTTTGATATTTTTTAAATGGTGCAGCCTTTGTCTCAAATTTCTCTTGTCTATGCCTTTGATATAAATATGTTTTTAACACATTTTTCATGTTTTCTCTTGTCTATCCCTGATCTAAATATGTTTTTAATATTTTTTAAAAGGTGCAAGTCTTTATCTCAACTTTCTATTGTCTATGCCTATGATCTAAATATGTTTTTAACACATTTTTCATTGTCTCTCTTGTTTAAGCTCGTGATCTAAATATGTTTTTAACACATTTTTCATTGTTTATCTTGTCATATTAATATGTTTTTAACACATTTTTCATTGTTTATCTTGTGATATTAATATGTTTTTAACACATTTTTCATTGTTTATCTTGTCTATGCTTCTGATCTAAATATGTTCTTAACACATTTTTCATTATTTATCTTGTCACGTAAATACATTTTTAACAC
Source organism: Pinus albicaulis (assembly GCA_034641835.2). Classification (NCBI taxonomy): domain Eukaryota; kingdom Viridiplantae; phylum Streptophyta; class Pinopsida; order Pinales; family Pinaceae; genus Pinus; species Pinus albicaulis. The sequence continues at coordinate 1,244,132,265 of CM076579.1, forward strand.
ATTTTTGATAAATATGTCGTCCTTATAATCTAAATATGTTTTTTATATTTTTTAAAACAAGTTATGACAATGTAAATTCTTAAAAAACTCATTTCTCAATTTTCTCATGTATTTGTAAGTCTTTGTCTCAACTTTCACTTATCTATACCTGTGATCTAAATATGTTTTTACCTCAACTCATTATTCATTTTTTCTCCTTTTTAACTCATTTTTCACTGTACAACAATTTAATATTTTTTAAACAAAATTATGATAGTGTAAATTCAATTGACTCATACCTCAAGTGTGTAAGTCTGTGTGTCAAATTTCTTGTGTCTATATAAAAAAAATTATCCAAATTAAGAAACCCAACATACCACATAAGATACCACCCAAACCATATTAAAAAAAAAAAACCAAAGTCCATAGACAAAGAATGGAACACCATTGCAAAATCCATTTTTTCCTCTGCCCTTTGGAAGAATACTTGCGGAAACCATATTTAGCTTTGACTTTGGATCAATGGCTATACAATAAAGTTAAAAGAGAAGAGATTCAAATGATATTTTCTTCTTTCTTCCCATTACTAACCCTACTACGATCATGGAAGAAAAGAGGGGCTGCATTAGCTCTACTAGAATCACGGAGGAAAAGAGGGGCTGCCTTTCATCAAATATCAAATAATCGTGGAAACCGATATTTAAGCAAGCAGAGATATGGCAAAGATACAAATACAAAATTGACATGCTGCGAATACCCTGAAGGATAATGGAATAGACACCTGCCATGCATGCAACAAGTTGACATGCGTTAACTGAACAATTAGTCGTTTATATATATATTAATTTTATATAAATCTATTTAGAAATTTATTTAAATAAAATAATAAATTTAGCTTATTAATAATAATATGTTAATTTTATATAAATTTACATTTCATTTTATTTATTTAAATAAAATAATAAATATATACTAAATGTATAACCATATTTAATAATATTGGGGATGCAAGCACCACGTGCTCATTCTAACTAGTCTATAGCATGCAACCTACATGCTCCTTCTGTGAACTGTGCGAGCAACTTGTTTGTTTCAGGTGGCACTTAACGAAATTTGGTAAATATGTTGAACTTATTTGTTTATAAATTTGTCACCGGTAAGTAAGCTCAGTTTTTCTCCCATAATTTACATTCGGTTTTCCTCTCTACTCAGCAGGTACTCTGGCAAATCCTCCAAGGCACTGCTCTATTGGAAGGAGATAACTCCAGTCCCAAGTTTGATATAACTGAAATGTAGAATCAATTTTTTTTGGTCCTTTTAAATTCTCTTCTGGTTTTTATTTGATCAACCGTTTTCTGCATAATTTTTATTGTACCCTTTTGTAGTAGACAACACTAGACTTTCTCACCTTATAACTAGTGAAAGGAATTTCGTTACCATACGTGAACCTGAAGGTAAAGTTCCTTCTTTCTTTTACCTCACGATTTATTTTTGGAATAAGGTTAAAATTCCTTTCATTAGAGTTTTCATTTCAGAACGCTACAGTTATATTGCAGAATGAACGGTTGCTCTTATCGAAGGCATTACCAAAATTTCTCTATCATTGTAGTTTTTTCTTTGTCGAGATACGCATAGAGAGGGCCTCGGGCATTGATGTCTTTCCATGGCACAAGCTGGTGATGAAAAATAAGGTATGTTACTGTGATACTCCCGATGCATGCATACCGAGTGTTACATTCAAATGAGAAGCTTTGATGGTTTCATTGGCAGTTTGGATACATTTGTATGTGTAGGGTAAGAACACTAAGTTTAGTTTGTTTTCTCTGCTTTTCCTTTTCAGTGATGGATTAGCTTAGATTTTCATTCATGCATTCACGTGTTAACATAGATTTTTATCTTTTTGTACATTCCTTTTCCTTTTCAGTGATGGGATTAGTTTAGTTTTTCATTCATGCATTTGTTTAAAATACTCCCAATCACTGCCATGAATAAGCTGGAAGGAACCCACATTTAAATTGAATGTTTGTTGTAGGGAAAGACAAAGCACAGGATTTAAATCTGCAGCTGTTTATTCTACTTCACGCAATATCCATAAAATATCAGAAAACAGAGTAACCGAGCCATTACTCTGCGTTATTTCATTTCAAGTCGTTCACCTACTTTTCCATTTAAACCATCCACATCGCAAATCCTTTACCTTTCTTCTTTAATTGACTTACCAAAATTCTTAAGTTATAGCCGATACAATTTGATGGGACCCGCAACCCATACGGAAATTCCATACAAACTTTGTTCTCTTTATAACCTTACTTTTTGTCATTTCACACTTACGGCCATTTACAATTCACAGTTCGCAATACTTATCGCTTAGACCTTAACCCATCACAGTTATGTTATATAAATTGTGATGCGATAGTGCTATCACACATCACAATCACAAACATTTACATTTTCCGTTGTTGTGCCACGATTAAATGTTACAGCATGCAAAAATTTCAAAGTCGCGAAGTGTGATTGTTTTTCAAAGCCAAATCACATAAAATTTCAAGTCCAACATTTTGTGTTTCTTAAGCATTTCATGAATAAACAAGTTTTACGCCAAAAAGGAAATTTTTTTTTATTGTCCATTTGATCAACATTGAAAGGAAATTAATCCATCCGCTCCGCCATTTTTGTATAAAAAGAATATATTTTCATATTTTTAAAGAGATGAATGAAAAAATGAAGAATTCAATTTCCTCTCCTGTGTTCTCGCTCTTTGTCTGTGTGCAATTTTATTTCCACGTATTGAATTCTGTGTGTTGAAAGGGGTAAACGCATCCCTATGTTGTTTATTTTCAATTTTCGAACATGGTATTAGAGCAGCTTTAGGCTCTTAGTGAAAGAACGAGCTCTTTACTGAAGAAGCTCAAGGTTAGTTTGAGCAGCAGTTTCTCCAGCAGTGAGAAAGCTTTTTACATAGTCAAAAGGTTTTGTTTACACAGTCAATATGGAAGCAACAATCACAAGCTTGACAAATTGTCAACTACCACATTTAAATGGTAAAAATTATGATTATTGGGCCATTATAATGAAGGATATGTTTTCTTCATAAGATATTTGGGAACTGGTGGAGAATGGTTTCTAAGAACCAGTAGATGCAACAACATATAATACCTTGACACAAGCAAAGAGAGATTGGTTGAAAGACAATAAGGAGAATGACTCTAAAGCCCTCTTATATATTTTCCAAGCAATGCATGAAAGTATTTTCCCAAAGGTTGCAGTTGCAACAAAGTCCAAGGAGGCATACGATACCCTCTAGACAACCTATCAAGGCATGGAAAAGGTGAAGACAACAAAACCTAAAATGTTGAGAAGAGATTTTGAAATTGTTTGTATGAAAGAGTTTTATAATATAGAATCATAATTTACACATGTGATTGGGTTGGTTACCCAAATCAAGTCTCATGGAGAGACTCTCGAAGAAAATAGAATAGTTGAGAAAGTCTTAAGAAGTCTACCATCAAGGTTTGATGCCATAGTAGTGGCCATAGAAGAGACAAAGTATCTCTCACAGTTTTCAGTGGATGAGCTTCATGCATCATTGATATCTCATCAGCATAGACTTAATAGAGAAAAAAAACTTCTCATTGGAGCATGCATTCTAGACACAAATTTCTTTTTGTCAAGGTAGAGGTCGAGGAACATCAAACTAACAAAGAAGAGGAAGAAGCCCACACAAAGCTAAAAGAAGTAGCCCTACAAGCACTAGTTGAAGGGGCATCAATAAAAATCCAAGCCAAGGCTAAATCCAGAATCAAGCACAACGATAGAGGTATGATAAATCTCAAGTCCAATGTCATTATTGCAAAAATTATGGTCATTATGCAAATGAATGTAGAAAGAAGCAAAATTACATGGGCAGTAAACCAAGTGAAAATTTTACAAAAGAAAATCAGAACCATGAAATTTTGTTTTTATCTTGTAATGTAGCACAAGAAAAACAACAAGATATATGGTTCTTAGATTCAGGGTGTGGTAACCATATGACTAGAAACATAGAAATTTTTTCCAATCTAGATGAAAGTGTAAAATATGAAGTGACATTGGGAACTGATAGCGAAGTCTTTGTCATGGGAAGAGGGAGAGTATATGTTCTGAAAAAGAATGGAGAGAAGAAGTTCATGCCAGATATCTATTATGTCCCTAGTTTTAAATGTAACCTTCTAAGCATTGGATAACTCATGCAAAAGGGCTAAAATGTGTTTCTTAAGGATGATTTTTTCACAATCATGGATAAAACTCCAAGTATAAAACTCATTGCAAAAGCACATATGACAAGAAATAGAATTTTTCCTCTCAAGATGAGATCAGACTTAAAGGAAGGATGTGTTGTAGTAGCTGTCACACAAGAAATCTTTCGAGAAGAAGTGAAAAATGAGAACTGGTTATGGCATTTGAGAGTTGGTCATCTCAATTTCAGAGGTTTGAATTTTTTGCATATAAAATGCATGGTAAAGGGATTACCACTCATAGAGAAACTAGACAGCCAATGTGAAGGCATCATCTTGGGAAAACAACATAGAGAATCATTTCCATCAGGAAATTCAATAATGGAAAAAGCACCTTTGGTAATTGTCCACTCATATTTATGCGGACCAATGTAAACACCATCATCAGGTGGCAGTCACTATATTTTTACATTCATATATGACTACACAAGGAAGACATGGGTCTATTTCCTGAAACAGAAGAATGAACTGTTTGACCACTTCCGCCACTACAAAGCTCTTGTTGAGAACCAAAGTGGAAACTACATAAAAGTATTAAGGACTGATAGAGGTGGAGAATATATCTCAAAATACTTCCTACGTTTTTGCAGGGAGCATGGAATTTACAAGCAATATACAACAATGTATACACCTAAGAAAAATGGTGTTGTTGAAAGAAAGAATAGGACCATCATGGAAATGGAAAGGAGTATGTTGAAGGAAAAACATTTTCCGAATGATTATTGGGCTCAAGCTGTCACTTGTGAAACTTATATTATTAATAAATGTCTAACCAAAAGTGAGATGAATAGAGTTCCAGAAGAAGCATGGAGTGGAACAAAGAAATTTGTCACTCAAATGAGAGTGTTTGGATGTGTGACATATGCACATGCCACATATCGGTTAAGGAAGAAGTTGGACAACAAGGGAAATAAATGTTTATTTCTTGGATACCATGATGAATCCATGGCTTACAAGCTCTACAATCTATTAACCAAAAAAGTAATAATCAATACAGATGTTAAATTCATAGAATAAGAAGCATGGGATGGAAGTATAGAGAAGACAGTCAATGTGAAGACATGTATGTCTCATGAAGAGAAAGACGAATGGACTGCAACAAGTAGCTCCTCAATGGTGGCTCCTCCACCTAAACAAGCACAACAAAGCACACCACAAGCAAGAAATAGAACAATATTGAGAAATCAAGTAAGTTCTTCTCCAAGAACACCACAGGGATCAGCAACACCGTTGAGTTCAAGTGAAACTACAAGCACATCTTCAACAAATATGAGAAGACCAAAATTCAAAAATTTAAGTGAGATTTATGAATAAGAAGAAGCTAATAATAATGTTAGTCTAAATTCTCTATTTCCATTATATTTCCATGTAGATGACCCAATCCACTTTAAATATGCAATCAAATAACTGAAGTGGATTGAGGCAACGAATGAAGAGATAGTAGAAATATAAAGAAATGACACATGGGAGTTAGTGGACCTCCCACAAGTAAAATAAGTCATTGGAGTGAAATGGGTTTATAAGACAACACTACAATGAAAATACCCTCTAGTATATGCTTTTGAGGAACCCTTATAAAACTACCCCACACATCTGTTTCTAGCAGAGGTTACTAGAGGAGGTTGGTAGGCGGAGGTTTTTGTGGATGTTTTTCGTCTGGTGCGCTTATCATCATAAACCGCACCAGTGCGTTCAACAAGAGAAAGCACCAGTGCACAAAAAACATTGGCACACTGGACACTATGCGCTTCGTACACACCCGCCCAGTGCATCTTATTACGATATCGCACCAATGCTTTACAAATCTTCCACATCGGTGCGTCATAAAACACCGCACCAAAACAAAAACCACCTAGTGCGGTCTTAATCAACAACATGAGTGCACCTATAAAACCCCACGCACCGAAACAAGGTTAAATAAAAAAAATATGGCCAAAAAAACATGTTTTTCACTTTTCTCAGTTCTCTAGAGCTCTCAAGCTCTGGTGCAATTTATCCTGGTCTGAGTCCCCCTGACATTGGTGTTCCCATTGCACCCATTGCACGCACAACTACTGTGCATTTCCCACCAATGTTCAGCTTGAATTTTAAAAAATGATGGGCAAATTTTATTTTGCAAATTCTACAGCCAATATGCCTCCTCAACAGCTAAATGTATAGGTATTTTTCTTGCTTTTCCATAATTAATACTTTTAGCGGATTAGAATTTCAAATAACCTTAAAACTAACCATTTAAAACAAAAAAATAAAAAACTGTCACATGGTGCACTCAAGCCGTTCGGCTCGGACTGGTTCGTGATGCTACCTGTAAATTTACATGTCGCACCTAAACCGGTTCTAATGGTATCCACACTGGTTCTGGGGCAGTACAGAAGGGCGCATTGTGTTATTAATTTTTTTTTTTAAAAGTGCGGTGCGGTCGGTTACCCGGACGCACCATTGACCATGTGGAATAGCGGTAATGCGATGTGTTTGACTTAAATATCCACCCCGGGGTGGGTATTTTTGTTAGCGCACTGCATTTCGCATTTTGACGGGGTCAATGGTGTGGCCTGGTAAAATACTACACCCTTGACTATGTAATGATGTCAGGAGGTCGGTGCGCTGACCGAAATATACGCCTCGGGGCATAGAGTTTAGTCAGCGCACCGCATTCCTGACACCGTACATAGTCAATGGTGTGCTGAAAATTTTCGAGTGCACTGTCGTCGGTGCGGTGAATATCATTTGGTGCACTGCCACCAGTGCATGACAAAAAAAAAAGACGCACCGGAACTGGTGCATGCCTGTTTTTTGTGGCACACCAACTGCTTTCGTTTTATTTTTTCCAAAATTTTTTTTATATGTATATTCTTAAATACATGTCTCATTTAATAAAAAATTTGTATTTAATATGTCAATCATTCGGAGATGTGAAAGGAGATATGAGGGAAACAATAGCAACAATAGGCGGACCAGTATAACATGGTTCGCCTATGGGAGGCATGAGAGAGGGAGAGAGATGCGTACCCTTGCCCTATTACATCAGCTACATAGGGGCTCCTAAGGAACATAGGCGTCCTCAAGTTCTATGAGGAGGCTACTTCCTTAAAGGGCCATGGTCTATTTTTTAGACATCTTATCCATAGGTGGAATTCCCACCTACATACTTTCCGGGTTGGTCATAACCAGTGGTACACGCCCACTGAGGAGGACATATATTTCATTACAGGTTTATCGAGGAGAGGGGTGGATTTTCCCTCGTTCCCAGAGGTTCCAATTGGCTATGCAGTAGGGATTCAGCTAGTGTACTCCCAGGGATACACTAGCACACATATACTATCTCCTTAAGATTTTCAAGTCTCCAGAGGTTAGTTACATATTGGTGCATTTTTTAGTCAGGAGGTGAGGTGCCTCTCACTTCTGATTTCGACCATTTCACAGAACACCAGTAAAAGACAACACATTAGTTGCTCGCTTCTATTTCATATTGATTCCTTCGTACAGGAGCCATGACTTGTCAGGTGGTCTGCCATTTTTTTGTGGTAGTAATGTACAACCTTAGATAGATGTTGTGCTCATGCACAAGGAAGGGTCAACTTCACCTTTGCTTCAGAGCTTTTTTTATTACTTTTTGATAGGTTTCCAGAGATGAGGACTACTTTTTTTTGGCACCCTCATAGGTCGATGTTCGAGGCACAGACACACATGTGGGGGCAGATGATGCCCAAGAGGGGTGAGACTGTGTTTCCAGTGAGGATATCACATGATGCACTCATGTTTCTAGCCAGTGTTGACGAGCATCCCTTCATTATGGTCCCCTTTCCTTATGCTAGTTTGGATTGGCGAGGGTGTGCCAACATCCTCTTCAGAGATGATGAGCCACGGGACGATAGAGGTAATATTACAGTTCTATTTAAATTTATTCTAACATGTTCTTTAAATTGTTTTTCTTAAATTCTGTAATGAAATTGTCTAATTATTGTTCTGTACTTGTATATATTTTGCAGACATTGGGTATTTTGATGGCAAGGACATGCTGACACCACCACAAGATCTAAGTGTGGATCCTGATGACGATCAGGGTATTCCAGAGGTCAATCATCATGAGGAGGCCAGTGAAGAGAGACCTGCTCCTCCTGGTGCATTGGTACCACCTTTTGCTAGGCACAGTCGGCTTGATAGCAGATACATGATGGAGTTAGGCGACCAACTCACTGCATTTATTGTTGAGGCGGGCATCAGGCCCGCTAATATGAGAGACATACAGGCTGATGGTAGGCTGTTACATATGTGGAGAGGCATGACACATGACATTTACAACCTTATGTGGCATGCCGTAGGAGCTATGACCTTAGTTACGCAGCTGAGGAGGACCATTGCACATTATAGGCATGGTCGAGATGCAACAGATGTTCTACAATTCACAAGCAGTGACTCATCATCTGATGATCGTTCACCTCGTGCTACACCAGATGAGTATCCTCCACTTGCATCTAGCAGCAGTCATCATGGAGAGTAGGCTGGACCATCGGCCACGTCCAGTGAGTAGCTTGCAGCATCCAATAGTACTCATGATCATGAGTAGGCTAGACCATCGACCGTTGAGGCTGCACCATTGACTGAGCAAGCCTCAACTAGTACTACTATTGATGTTCTACCACGAGCACCTGATCCATGACATTTATATTACAATTGTATATTTCTGACATTATTCATATATGGTCCATGTATTATATGTTCATTTTGCAGTTGTACTTAATTTACATTTTGGTGATCGTAATGATGTGTATATCCTTAGGTCATGTTAGATATGTTCATTTAATGTGCAGCTTGTAGATAGATATATATGTAATAGCAGTTATTTCACATGCAGGGATGTATATTTGATGTTTGTGTTGTGATGATGTTATATAATGTTAATTGTGTTTTGTTAGATGATCATGATCACGATTGTGTTGTGATGATGTTATATAATGTTAATTGTGTTTTGTTAGATGATCATGATCACGATTGTGTTAGTGAATTTGAATGTGTTTTTTAGTCAAACATGATGTTTGTACGATGGTTATCATGAACGTGATGTTTATTAATTAATTTAATATTAAATGATCATGATATTGTAAAATTGTAATATTTGTAATTCTAATTGTATGTAAAATTCTAAAATTGTAATTATATTTGTATGTAAAATATTTGTAAAATTTTAACTGTATTAATGTGAAAATTTTAATTGTATTAAAGTGAAATGATTTTATTAGAATTTTTAAATTTGTAAATTTGTAAAATTTTAAATAATTGTAAAATAATAAATCTAGAATAATATGAATTATTGTAACATAATAAAGTTTTGAAAATAATGGAAATACATTCATGTCCATTAGAATTATCATTATTTTACTATGATATTACATACAAAAGAAAAGAACTTTATACAGTACGCCATTGTTTTTGAGATCAACACAGTTGCAAATTATCAAGTGAAATATTGATTTTAACATTAACACAATGCAAATTACCAATTAATTCAAAATACATATTATAATGTTTTGAAAAATCCATCTTAAAAAGTATAAATATTGTTGAAATAACACATGTACCATATCACTCTTGGTTCTCATGATCACCCTCATTATCTTCTAGCTCGCATGGCATGATAACACTGTTGTTCTGAAAAATATGATTTGATCTAGGTTCATTTCTCAATACAAACCACCAATCCCTATCCAACACATCCGGGTAAAAAAAACACCTGGTTGTATTGTTTGGAGAAAACATATGGCTCGTTAGCTTCATCCCACATCTTTCTAGAGTTGATACATATCTACCTACTAGAGTTGATACATATCTACCTACTATCTTCCTTTACATTATTCCGATCAAAGGTGTCCCACCACTTGCACCTAAAAATAACACATTGGAAAGAAGAGAAATTCACTTCAAGGATCTCTTGTATCTTTTCGACGTAAACTAACGTCCCTCGTACTAGTTTTTGATCACGATGGCTAGATCAACTAAATTGATCGAACTCGGCTTCCACTCCATAGTCTTGTGTGATGTTTCCAGCATCGGCATTTTCTGTCCAAAAATGGTGTCCATATGCCCACATAGATGGGAACAAATGCACCTATTATAAAAAAATAAAAAAAATAATAGTGTCATTTGTCTTATAATAACCTAATATTTAAAATACGAAATATAGATGTCTTATAAGTTTCAAACTTACATATAAATTAAATAGATTATTACCGAGTTTTTGCATTCAATCCCTATGTTTAGCGCTTCCTCTTTAACATGCAGGTAACAACCGGTTGCACTGTATTTCTCTCTGACTTGGTCAGCAACCCAACTGTTGGGGCATATTTTTGGCATATTTTCTTTTAAATGATCAGGATAAGGCACACTTCTATCATTCAACCATTTGAATTATTTCTTGTCATTATCCCATTTCATCCTCTTTTGTTCGTAAAATGCGACCCACGGGTGTGTCGCTTCAGAATTGTAAAGAACGAATTTTTTGCATTCACCGATGAAATCAAACCGACACTATATAGTACTTAGATATTAAAATATACATTATATTGAAACTCAACATGAATATTTACTTTGTGTAAATTTGAAAAATTATAAGTCGCTTACTCTTTATCAAGCATTTTTTTCCACTCGTTTGGAGCAACTCCCCTTCTCTTTTGTCTTCATCCCTTTCATCGTCCCAAATCACCGCACTTGGTCTATTGTTGATATGCTTGATGTAATAATTGGTATAATAGAAAGACTCATACGATATGTACCCTTCTGCCATAGACCCCTTGGGTTTCTCCCTTTGTTGAACAAAACCTTTCAATTTCTTCATGTACCTCTCTAAGAAGAACATCCAATGCCAAGAAACCACCCCAACTAATTCAACCTCATTTAATAAGTTGATTAGAAGATGAACCTGTAAGTCCATGAAACTCGTTAGCAGTTCCTTCTCAAACATACAAAAAATCTCAACTATCTCTTGACGCCACCGTGGAATGCTAGCCACATGAATCTCCTTTGACATGATCCAACATACAAATGCAGATAATTTAGATATGGCACGTCCTAGGTCTTGAGGGAATTCTTGTTTCACACACCCACACACGAACAAAGGATAATGACACTACAAAGCTATAAACATGTGCAATAATATACAAAATTAGTTATGTTTTATGATCCCCTCCTGGCATAAAATTTATTAATATAACAAATAATAAAGTCATGATTTTGACATTATACACACTCTTAGAAGATTCAAATGGTCATGAGATTTCAACCCCGAAAAATGGTCATCCATAGTGAAGCAACGCCATAGTGAAGACTCGTATGAAGTTGGCACCCTAACACCCATTATAACTTCCTTTTCCAAAGAAATATCGTATTTTTTTAAAATCCATGGGACATCACCTTCTTTGAAAACTATGAATTAGAGGGACCAACACCTACCTCTAATCCTGTGCTTTCTAATTGTCTTGGCCAATGTTTCTTTTTAGTTTTGAAGTAATAAGACCTTTCCTAATAGCTAATGTGTCAGTTTGTTTCGATGATATGCGCTTCCATAAAGAGGATAAAACATTTTTAAATATATGCATGGGATCTAATAAGCGGGTAATAGTAAGATGCTCCCATTATGGGAGGTTATAAAAGAGAGATTTCTTTTTCATCCCAATGAGAAATTTATCAACATAGGTGACGAAGCATTCTGTATCATCGAACATAGGCTCCCTATTTGAATCGAACATTTCTATGAAATCCTTCTCATCTCTCTCATATTCTCTAAGCCATTGAGCTGGTGTCGTTATTTGGGACCTTTGGGTTCTCTCTCGTTTACCATTGAAAGCAGATTCTGCTCTTCTGTAAGGGTGTTCTTCTGGGAGGAATGCCCTGGAGCAATCATACACTGGCTTTTGTAGGTCCTTGAACAATCTATCTTTCAGAGAAGGTCAACAACATTTACATCCAAAATACCCTTTTGTTACAAGACCTGTGATATTATTGTATACAATTAATATGCATGGAACGTTAAAGAATATCATGAAGACAGAACAATTACAATGAATTAAATAACTAATATGTGAAAGAATATGTTGCGTATATAAACAAATCAATAAATTAAACATGTAATTTACCAGAGAAAACTCCTAAGCTTGGATAATCATGTGTCGTGTAAGAACATATGCCATACAACACAAAACTCCTCTGCTGCGATGGGTCTTAATACATAGTATACATTTATCCCATCCCATAATTCCTTCAATTCATCTACTAGTGGTTGTGAGTGGACATCCATATTCTTTACTTGTCTTCTACCAGGGACTATGAGAGACAACATAAGATGTTCATTATTCATGGAAAACCATGGGGGGATATTGTTATTGATCACTACTACAGGCCAAATAGAATAGTTGGTGTGCTGGAGGGAATATGGGTTGATGCCATCCATGGTTATGCTGAGTCGTAGACTTCGTACTTCATCCTTGAATTTTTCGGGCCATGTATCCTCTATATGTTTCATGGTTATTGAATCAGTTGGGATTCGCATAACTGCCAACTCACTTCTGTGTGAGGCATGACATCCCTGCAACATAGCTAATTCTTTACAATGAAAGAGCCTTTGAATCCTTGGGATTATAGGCATGTGCCTCAATATCTTAAAAGGAGGTCAATACGTGATTTACCCTTCTTTTTTTATTTATCATACCTGTCATGCCCACATTTCAGACATATCTCTTTCTCTATATATTCTCCTCTATATAGAATACAATCATTTGGCCATGCATGATATGGTATGTACTCAACGCCCAACATTTTCAAAAATTCCTTTGCTTCTTCGCAGCTACCGGGCAAGACATTATCACTCGGAAGGACCTCATCTTTGAATAACCTGTAGCTGGTGACCATGGAAAAATATATTAATAAATGTACATTAACGCAGCCTATATAATTATTAGCGTTCATAAAATTTACCATTTGTAATGTTCATTGTACTGTACTGATTATATTTCTCAAAATTTATATAAGGGATGACTTTATAGTCATTTGAAAAATATGTCAGCGATATGAGCATCATCCCATAGTTGATCATCATTTTGGAATTCATCTAATGACATTGTCTCCATGGGAGTTGTATCACTTAATTAATCATCCATACCAACCTCCATTTGATTTCCTCCATTGCCAGCTTGTAAAGAACTACTATTGTTGTAGTCATTCCTAATTGGTGAATCTGGACGTAGAGGGAATTGAATCGGTGGTTGATTCAACCATTCTTGGTATCCTTCCTCTCCGACTTTTTCTCTTAATTCAGTCTTCTCTCGATTTTACATTGTCGTGGGGTGCAACAGAAGATGGTTGGTAGGTCGCTCATCATCACTAGTATCCTAATAATTAAAAAAAAGTATTTGAACATGATTAGTACAAAATATATGATATCAATTAGTAACCACATTGACAATATTGCATGATTAATTGGTTTTTCAATGTTGAAATAATTGCATTAATAAATATATCGAACAATTATAATTATTACCTTCATTAATGTCCTAGGATTATGGATAGAAGATGCAATATTGTTACAATTGGCAGGGTGAAGCGGCTGTCCATTTTCATCTACCAAATGTGCCTTGCAACATGCTTCTCCTGATAAGGGCTTCCGACATTTTGGAGCTGACGTTTGAATATTTTGTGCATCTGAACATGATTCTGAATATACGTGAACCTGCAAATTTGTATACATTATAAATTTAATAAAGTTGTACATGATTGACATGGATAAAAAACATAAATTCAATTAGATAATGAAAAGATAAATAAGAATCTAAAGTAAATATTACGTCTCAAGATGGATAGGGAGAACTCCATGATGGACTTTGAGAAATGTTATGGAACGAGCTGGATTTTGAAGAATTTTCCATTCGATATATTTATGATATTTTCCCCTTGCATTTGAGAAAAATCAACAATAAATTTTGGTGCACACACCTAAAAGTAATTTTGATGAATTAAAAATGGACTTCTTGTTATCAGTGCTAATTTTGGTTAATGCGCACTGGTGCTGTGATATAAACAGACGCACCGATGCAGTGATATTAAGTAACGCACCGATGACAAATAACTGCAAATAAAAAAAACGCAACTCTATTTTATTTAAGTGAAGAAAAAGTGGTAAGTTGAAAAATGGGCGGCAAAATATTTTTGAAAAGATAATTTCATAAAACAATTCTATAAATACTAAACACTTTTCATTATTTCACTAATTTTGCAAAAAATTTCAGCCAGAGATTTGCAGGAGACATACCTGGAGCAAAAAATCACGAGAGCACTATGGAGCAGCGAAATGCGTTCGAACAGAACTATTTAGACAATCATAATTCCAAACCTCTGGTGATTCAAACCTTGTAGCATAGAATCTCAAATGATCTCGTGAATAAAGTTTTTTTCTTTCTTTCTTTTTTTCTACAGTTTTTTTTGTGCAGTAAGAAAAAAAATTCATTTTTTTTTCGTTTTTAGAAACAAAATAATAATAAAAAAAATCCATTTTTACCCTAACCCCTATATTCTTTTTGTTTCTGCCCTTTCTTTTCCAAGTTTCTGTGATTTCAAAATTAGTGCTTTTTATTTTAGATTTATAGGGTTTTTGTATTGCTATATATAGGCCTAAGACATCCAACACATGGGATGACTTGCATAGTTAGATCCCAATCCATGTCAGCTCTTGCGTGAATTTTTGAATATATATATATTTTTTATCGGTGCACTCTGTGTAACATAGCACACCACGAAAGTATTGTGATAATTTTTTTTTTTTTTTTTTTTTTTTGAATTAGTGCGCCATATGTAAAATAGTGCATTGATACACTATTTCATTATGGTGCATCACGAATGCATTGTTTCACAAAAAAAACAATTATTGTGTTAATCGGTGCACTATATGACATATAACGCATCATACTGGGTGCCCTAGTTGATAGAGAGCACCGTATGGTGGTCCTTTGTTCGCATGAGGCGTTTATGCTACAAAAGCTAACACTGGATGATTTTTATTATTTTCTCTGTGTTAATCGGTACGGTGGTGAAGGTGTAATGCATCAGTGCTTCTTGTTGACATAGAGCACTATGTGGTCTATTATAATGTTTGTGCAGTGCGTTTATAAGACACCCATGCACTGACGTCGGTACGTACACCATGAATGGCACACCGATTTTTTGAGATATTTTTATTTTACTTGAAAAGTTAATAGTTTATTTATAAAATATATTAATGAATGATATGGTACATGTTTCAGAGTGATAAAGAAATGGATGACAATAGATCAAGTAACAAAATAAATGATAACACATCAAGAAAAGAAAAAAATGCAAGTTCTTTATAAATTCTTTACAAAAAAAATTATTTTTGAATTATATGTAAGTTTAAATAATATGTATTGTTTATTGTGTATCATGCAAAGCCACAAAATGACGAAGCTCGATAAGATTATTTCATATCTAGGACTAGAATAGCGTAAAAACTTGATGGAAAAATTGTAAAAGGATGAATAAGGTGAATGAAAAAATAATATCGATCCAATATGCATTTATTTTTTTAATTTTCATTAATAATATAATTTACATTATTAGATAACATGTATCAAAAAATATATTAATTCACATCTGTTTAATGTTCTACAAGGACCAACAACCTAGAAAATGAATGTTGTTCTAAGAAAAGAAAAAAAATAGAACATGAAACTGAAAATGAATTTCTCCTTAGCTCATTTGGAGTGGTGTTGGAGGTTAACGAAAGGGGGAAAAACTTTTACAAAAGTTCGAGGGATCTAGTGGAATGAATGTATAGAATTTCTTTCCACTTAAAATACAAAAATCAATCCAATGATTCCAAGAAACAAATTTTAGCTATACTACAGGAAGAGTTTCCAGAGAATTGGTCAATGAGACATGTCATACTTTTAATAGAAAAAATGCACAACAACAAAAAAGAAGGAATGAAAAAGTAATATTGCTTTAAATGTTTGTTTAGAATTATTTATAAATATCACTTTTCCTATATTTACTTTTCATATGAATATAAAAATTAAATAGTTTATTGTCATGTTACATTTTCAGGAAGATTATGAAAATTTAAAAATATGAACGAGATGATATTAAAAATATGCCAGTAGGAATGTCCAAAAATGTGTACAAGGAGATGGTCAAAGAAATGGACAAAATTGCATCGTAGGAGGAGCTATCTCAATGACAATGTGCTTGAAATGTATTATGTAATCATTGATTTTTCGATCATTGGGTACAATAAATAAACAATTTAGCACTAAATATTAATTTTGAAGTTTTTTCTTGGAGAAACAAAAAGAAAACGGAACCCATTCAACGCATCAAACAGGACAACAAGAAAGAATATGGTTGATATCTGAGTTTGTGAGTAATTGTTACTTCCTTATAACAACTTAACTAGATTTCATTTTTGTATTTTCTAAGTTGTTTTACAAAAATCACCATTGAATGTCTTCAAACATGTGCTAACATACAAAGAAGAACCATTAGACGAATTAATTGACATTGGGTTAAATATGGGTTGTGAGTATATGTTGGCATATCAGAAATTAATTGTGGAATTTGTAAGCGTCTATCGATCTTGTTTTACTTAGCTACGTCTATAATTAATAGAACAAATAAATATTTTATATTAAATACATGATTTTTTATGGGGTATAAAACTTGCAAGAAGCAAAGTATGGAACTATGCCAACAGATGAAATCTTAAAATACAGCATACTACATGGTTTTGAAAGAATGTGTATATTTCATGAGTCAATTGTTGCTATTCAATGCATCAAATAGGACAACAAGGAATAATAGGGTTGATATTTGAGTTTGTGAGTAATTTTTACTTCCTTATAACAACTTAACTAGATTTCATTTTTGTATTTTCTAAGTTGTTTTACAAAAATCACCATTGAATGTCTTCAAACAGGTGCTAACATACAAAGAAGAACCATCAGACGAATTGATTGACATCGGGTTAAATATGGGTTGTGAGTATATGTTGGCATATCATATATTAATTGTGGAATTTGTAAGCATCTATCAATCTTATTTTACTTAGCTACGTCTATAATTTATAGAACAAACAAATCTTTTATATTAAATACATGATTTGTTATGGGGTATAAAAATTGCAGGAAACAAAGTATGGAATTGTGCCAACAGATGAAATCTTAAAAGATGGCATACTACATGGTTTTGAAAGAATGTGTATAGTTCATGAGTCAATTGTTTCTATGGCATGTCATTTATTTTTTATTTACATTTATTTATATTATTTAATATTTCAATTTTCATTATTATCACCAATGTATATACACTCATTACAGTTTATTTTTATATTTGTAGATGGAAGGTGAATAAGATCAAGAAAAAAATCAACACTGTGAACAAAACATTCCTGAAAATAACCCAAGTCATGGAAGTAGCTCTAGCAGTGACAACAGTTCAAGCGAAGAATGATGATCACTATGTTTGGATATCAAAGCAAGGCGTTGTATTTTATGAAATATTTGTCTATGAAATCAGACATTTTGTTTAATGTAATAGACATTGTGTCCCAATTGAAAGACAAAGGGATACCAACAACTGTCCCATTTTGTATGACAAATATTGTCTTATTCATATATATATATAATAAAATATTTTTTAATTTATTCTATTGCGTTCTCCATTGTCACTATGAAATGTAACACCACTGATTAAATTTATAGATAATTAAATATTATAATGACAAGATGTGAAATTTGATGATATGATATAACACATTAATCCAAACATCACATTCAAATGCACTAATAAAAAATTAATTCATATGAATACTTTTTAAGATACGTGTCATCTTTTGATGAATAATGAATTTTAAAAAATCAAAATAATTATGATATGATATAACAAATTAATCCAAACATCACATTCAAATGCATTAATAAAAATTTAATTAATATGAATATTCTTATAAGATGTGTCGACTTTTGATGAATAATGAATTTTTAAAAATCACAATAATTGCACTATCACAGGTCGATGTTTCTAAAAAATAAAAAATTAACACTGGTGCATGTCAGTTAATATACACCGGTGTGTTTCTACGACCTATATGCACTGCACAAATATCAATACCATTTTTTAATATCAGTGCATTTGTGAGATATTGCGCACTGGTCTATTTATGTGAGTCTACACACCGGGGTATTTGTACGACCTGGGCGTCGTACAAATACCAATATGAATTACAACAAATAATGCATTTTTCGGATATTGCGCACCGGTGTGTTTCTATAACTCGACATACCAGTGCATTTAGACAACCTATGGGAATTTCACAAATCCCAAGACCAATTAGAACGACCCCGTGTGTTGTATCACCAACACTGCGCCTCGGTGCAATTTTATACCTTGACGGCCCAGTGCATGCACCTTCGACGGCCCCGGGCCACCTTGTAGATGACACACGCCGGTGCATTGACACCTTCGTAGCAAATCAATGAAAAAAACATCCATAATAACCTCCGGCCGCCCATTTTTTTTAGTTGTGTTGAAATTCCATTAAAAGCTCTGCCAAAGCCTCCATAACCATAAATGGATATTGTAGAAAATATTTTTTTGACAATTTTGGCCAATTTTATAACACTAAAAACCTCCTTTATAACCTCTGCTAGAGGGTCCTTTCCTTGTAGTGCCAAGAGAAACATTGAAGGAAAGATATAAAGGCACAAAGAAAGCCTAGATTCCAAAGGCTACAAGCAGCAACATGGAAGAGACTATGAGAAAACCTTTGCACCA
This sequence comes from Pinus albicaulis, assembly GCA_034641835.2. Classification (NCBI taxonomy): domain Eukaryota; kingdom Viridiplantae; phylum Streptophyta; class Pinopsida; order Pinales; family Pinaceae; genus Pinus; species Pinus albicaulis. The sequence continues at coordinate 1,244,151,347 of CM076579.1, forward strand.
GTTGCAAGGATGGAGATAGTGTAGACACTGTTGTCGATAGTAGCAAAACAAAAATGGAAAGTGTATCAAATGGACCTGAAGTCAACATTATTGAATGGGGTGCTAAAGAGGAGGTGTATGTTGAACAACTTCCTAGATATGAGGTAGAAGACCAAGAACACAAGGTGTGTAAGTTGCAGAAAGCTCTTTATGGGCTGAAGCAAGCACCACGTTCATGGTATAATAGGATTGATGCTTACCTGATGGAAAATGTGTTCGACAAGTGTGATGGTGAACCCACACTCTACATCAAAGAAAATGGCGGTAAAATTCTTATTTTTGTTTTGTATCTAGATGATATTATTTCTACAGGAAATGATGTTTCTCTCATTGCTGATTTCAAAGATGTCATGAAAAGTGAGTTTGAAATGACTGACTTGGGGTTATTAAGATATTTTTTGGGCATAGAAGTAAAGCAAATAGAAAATGGAATTTTTATCTCTAAAGAAAAGTATGTTGCAGAAGTTTTAGAGAGTTTTAAAATGCAGAACATCAAGACATCATCAACTGCAACTATCATGGGGTTGAAGTTAAGCAAGGAAGATCATAGCAAGAATGTCAATCTGATATTGTACAAAAGCATGGTTGGCAGTTGTTAAGTCCCTATATTAATAGTGTAGTCCCTTATTATGTTAGTGTAGCCCCTCTTATTTTTATTGTTGTACCCCTGTAACCCCCATATTGTTATTATTGTGCCCTTACATTATTATTGTTAGGTTGGCTAGGATTACATTGTGGCCCCACTAGGATTATATTGTGGCCTCATGGACTCCTATATATAGAAGGAGGTTTTGGTCATTTGTATCATCCAAGAATTGTTCATTCATGTAATGTATTGGAGGTCTCCCCCTCGAAGTGGCTTATTTCTAAGGCGTTGATATATATTTTCTTCTATTTATATAGTTGGTTTCACAAAATTTGGTATCAAAGCTTTGGATTCTAGGGTTTCACCGCTTCAAACAGGTCATCGTGGCATTTTCGCTATAACTTTTTTTTTTATGAAGTTTTAGAAGTTGAAATTTTTAGAGTGCACAGCCAAAAGCTAGAGGAACATTGACGCAACATTTTAGAGCTTGGGTCACAATATTTTCGGAGGTATGATCTATGGAAGTTATGGATTTTTGTAGGCTTCTGAATTTCACTTAAAAAGGTCATCGCAGAATTTTCTTTATAACGTTTTTTCTACGAAGGTTCAGAAGCTGAAATTTTTAGAGCATGAAGTAGAAATCCTAAGGAACATCGTTGCAAAAATTCAGATCTTGGTTTGGAATATTGCAGGAGATATATTTTGTTCAATTAGGTCCTTTGCAGGCTCCCGAATTTCATCTCAAAGAGGTGATCGTGGGAAAATATTTATAACTCTCTCTCTGAGCATCGGATTTGAATTCTATAAAAATTGGCTACAATTACACGAACTGTAGTTTCCTTTCTATCAATTTCATAGCCGAATAAGGAAAAACTGACACATGGCAAGTCGTACAAGTTCGCTCTACTAAAACAGTCCATAATTAGGTCTTCGTAGGAGATTGGGCACAACTTTGTCTTCAAGAATCCAAATCAGGTCTGACCTATGGAATTCGAAAGAGAATTCAGAGGGCTACCTCAGTGCCAAAGTTCAAAGGACAACACTTATTTGAAGGACAGGGGCATGTTAATTCCATATATTAATAGTGTAGTCCCTTATTATGTTAGTGTAGCCCCCCTTTTTGTTATTTTTATACCCTTGTAACCCCCATACTGTTATTATTGTGCCCTTACATTATTATTGTTAGGTCAGCTAGGATTACATTGTGGCTCCACTAGGATTATATTGTGGCCCCATGGACTCCTATATATAGAAGGAGGTTTTCATCATTTGTATCATCCAAGAATTGTTCATTCATGTAATGTATTGGAGGTTGCCCCCTCGAAGTGGCTTATTTCTAAGGCGTTGATATCTCTTTTCTTCTATTTTTGGATTTGGTTTCATAACAACAGTCTAATGTATTTGAATGCAACTAGGACTAGCATAATGTATGCAATAAGTTTGATATCCAGATTCATGGAGACACCCAAGGAGACACATTGGCAATAATTCAAGAGAATATTGAGATATGTAAATTGAATGAAGGAGTATAGTTTTCTATACTCCTCAGCTGATGATTTTAGGTTGATTGGTTACACTGATAGTGATTTGGCTGGAAGTGTTGATGACAGAAAGAGCACATCAGGGTACGCTTTTCATTTGGGATCGGGAACCATTTCATGGGCTTCCAAGGAGCAGCTAATAGTTTTATTATGAACAACAGAAGCTGAATATGTAGCAACAACAACAACAACATGGCAAGAAGTTTGCATGAGAAGGATGTTGAGGGATTTATGTCATGAACAAGAGAAAGGAACCACAATTTTCTGTGATAACAGTTTAGCAATTTCATTGTCAAAGAATTATGTTTTCCAGAAGAGAACAAATATTATTGATGCCAAATACCATTTCATAAGGGAATTAGATAATAATGGTGAAATTGTGTTGTAGCATTGTAGGTCAGAGGAACAATTTGCAGATATCCTCACAAAGCCATTGGGACATAAAAGTTTTGTTTATCTCATAAAATGTTTGGGAATAGTTAATGGCAGTAGTTTTGATTAAGCGGGAGTGTTAGAAATACTCCCAACCACCGCCATGAATAAGATGGCAGCATCCTACACTTAAATTGAACATTTATTTCAGGGAAGGACAAATCACAGGATTCCAATTTGTAAGTGTTTACTCTACTTCACGCAATTTCCGTAAAATATCAGAAAATAGAGTACCCAATCCATTTACTCCGCGTGATTTCATTTCCTGTCGTTCACCTACTTTTCCATTTAAACCACCCACATCGAAAATCCTTTACCTTTCCTCTTTATTGCACTTACCACAATTCTTAAGTTATAGCCGATGCGATTTTATGGGACCTGCAACCCATACGCAAATTCCATACAAACTTTGTTTTTTTATAACCTTACGTTTTGTCATTTCGCACTTACCGCCATTTACACTTTGCAGTTCGTAACACATACCACTTAAACCTTAACCCATCACAGTTATGTTATATAAGTTGTGATACGATAGTGCTATTGCACATCACAATCACACAAATTTAAGTTTTCCGCTATTGCGCCACAGTTAAATGTTCCACCATGTAAAAAGTTAAAAGTCACGAAGTGCGATTGTTTTTCAAAGCTGAATCACATAAAATTTCAAGTCCGACATTTTTTATTTCAGAAGCATTTCATGAAGAAATAGGTTTTATGCCAAAAAGGACATCTTTTGTTAATTGTCCGTTCAATCAACATTGAATGGAAATTAATCTGTTCGCTCCACCATTTTTTGTATAAAAAGAATGTAATTTCATATTTTTGTTGAGATGAATGAAAAACTGAAGAATTCAATTTCCTCTCCCATATTCTGGCTCTCTCTCTGTGTGCAATTTTTTTTCCACGTATTGCATTCTTTGTGTTGAAAGGAGGAAATGCACCCCTCTGTTGTTTATTTTCCATTTTCCAACAACATTCACATGTTAACTTAGTTTTTTTTATCTTGTTGTACATTTCTTTTCATTTAACCATGTACTGTGATAAGCTTGAGTTTAACCTGTATATCGAGGTATCAATAATCGTTGGTCCATGTCGTGGGATGAATATGGTTGGATATTGTCCTGCTTGCCACACATTTCCTCTCCTTTCCTAGGGAGAAGTCTTTATAGGTAGGGAATTTCAATGTAGCGTGTAATGTGACAAGATGATATCGGTAAATATGATACTGGTATGTCAGTTTATGATACCCACAATGATGGGTCTTGATGAGGACATGAATACAGAAAGAAAAATTCATAAAACCCAAAGCTTGTAACCCCAAGAAAGTTGAACCAGTGGTTCAGTTATCTGACATCGAAGTAATATTTCGAAATAATTTTCTAGTCAACCAGGATTGAAGTAATATTTTGAAATAAATTTACATGGTTTAGTTTGATTCTTCAATTTCAAAATATAATATATCATGGGGCTAAGGGGTATATTTCATGTGATAGGGGCCAAGTATTATACTAGGACCCATATAGACATGTACACACATTCTCTTTTGTATGCGGTTAGATGTAACTACTCTCATTCCCACTGACTTGCATAGTCTAGATTACAGTTGAATCACTATGCCTTACTACTAAATGCAGGAAAGCTTTTTCCCATGCAACTAGTGGTCAGTAACAATTTGTAGTAATTTATAAACATACTAAGAATTCTTAGTATGTAAAATAGCATAATGAATTTGGTATGGGTAGGAAAGAAACAAATACACTTGTAAGGGTTTCCATAATTCGTTACAGTAAGGGAGAGAGGGAATACTTCCTTACAGGTAGTGGAGAAAAGGGAATAAGTACCTCGTTACAAAGGAATACTTCCATAAAGACCCAAAGTGATCCCTCTGTCTCACTCCCTAAGAATCTACCCCCCATTTTCCACGGAAATCCAATTGACTTACCACAAATTTTCACTTGTCTTTGCTTTCTGTTTGTCTCAATTTTTGTCTTGTCTATGTTTACCATTAGTTTCTACTTGTATGTGCCCTTTGTCTAAATTTACATATATTTATTCATAATTATCAAAATTTACATATAGTTATTCATAATTATCTAATGTCTTTGAATCATTAAATTATATCTACTCACAAATGAATCAATAAATTATATCTACGGAGAAAAAAAATATATAAAAATATATAGAATTATGCTCAACTTACTAGTTTCTTCTGCAATGTCTTTGAATCAATTAATTATCAATTACTGTACAAAGGAATTATATGTACACTTCAATTATCAATTATTGTAAAACGGATCAATCAATTATCCATTATGGTAAAAAGGGATTATATGTAAGACTACAAGGAAAATATATGAACTATGCCTAAATTACCATTTTTTTATCCATAATTTACTTATCATTTTGAATTTATAAATTATGTTAATTATCTATCTTTAATTTACTTATCATTTTCTACAAGGAAAATATATGAACTATGCCTAAATTACCAATTTCTTTATTCCTAATTCACTTATCATTTTGAATTTATAAATTATGTTAATTATTTATCTCTAATTTACTTATCGATTTCTCAGAATTCATAAATTATGTTAATTTACTTTCAGAAATTTATGAACTATGCTAACTTACCAATTATCAATTTGTATTTTAGAATTTAGTAACTATGCTAACTTGCCAATTATCGTCCATGGGTCTTGGTTAAATAGTGATGCCAAGGCTGTTATAGCACTCATCATAGGTTCAATGGGTTGTTATAGCACTCATTACAGGTGAGTTGTTATAGCACTCATCACAAGTGATATATCTGGACATGTTGATGAAGATGCAATTAAAAAAAGAGAAAAACAAAAAGTTCTACCAAAAAGTCTTATTTCTTCTCAACTATAAATCATTTCTTCTCCAAAGCATTCGTTCTTTGGAACATAGTCATTTATTCCATTCTTTAATACAAGGTGGTTGCCTTTACTTTGTTGCACTTCTTTTGAACTTTCAAGCCATAATGTAAAGAAATGAGATGGATATGTAAAACAATGAAATAGGTAAGTTCCTATTGAACTATCAAGCCATAATGTAAAGCAATGGAATGTATATGTAAAACAATGGAATGGATAAGTTCTTTGTGTCACTGCACTCCTATCCAGCCTTAAATCAAAGTAGTGGATTAGAAGCAAGTCGGTCGTGAAGTCTACTTTCAAACAGTAAATCAAAGAAGTGGATTAGAAGCAAGTGGGTCGTGAAATAGGTAGATTAACGAGTACTCGTGAAATGGATTAGAGTGTCCATAGTAGATGGTGTGTTAAAAAGCCACCATGAACATGGCAGAAGGCTACCACAACCATGGCACAAGGCTAACATGCGCGAGCTGCTCTCCGCACAAGAGCTGCTCTCTGCACTAGACACGATTTAACATGAAACTTTGGTTAAAGTTTTTTAAATTCACATCAAATTTGGTTCAAACAAGAAATCAAAATTAAAAGAAGAAAAAAAAAAAAAAAACTTACCTTGAATTTCTAAAATTGGCTCGAGACACCCGTGAAGTCTCCAATAAGAGGTGGAGTTCTAAACTTTCCTTAAATTTTAGTAAAAAGGAAAAATGGTGCACGTGAAGTCTCCAATGAGAGGTCGAATTCTCAACTTTGGTTAAATTTTGTGTGAAGCCAAATCGCCAGCTCAAACTTCTTGGTTATTGGTTAAACTTCTTGGTTAAATTTTAGTAAGAAGGAAAAATGTTGCGCGAAAAAATGGACTAATAAAGCAGATCCCTCCAATGACAAAAGCAGGGACTAATAAAGAGATCATTTGTAATATTTCCTTATAAGGTATATTACATCATTGTAATAGATTCTCTTCCTTGTATGTTATGCCCAAGCAGGGACTAATAAAGAGATCACTGTAATAGATTCTCCTCTAGTATGGTATGCCCTTGGTGGTGAAATTTGGCTGCCATGATATATCAGTATTTTAAAGCTTTCTTAAATGGTATTCTAACATTCTAATCAAATCCTCTGAAGAGACCAAATTTCAACTGATTGGAAGATTGAAGCGTCAGTACTTCAAGGTATCTTGCAGAAATAGAACGAAATCAAACTGAGACGATCACTAATCGGTTCTAATACGGTTGGAATAAAAGTATGTGAAATTAATTATTTGATCGTTAACACATTGACAAAACGTGTCCAATGCTGGAGAAGACTAGGATAAAGCTTACAGTGAAAACACAAAAATCCTTAAACAACACAAAACTAATGTTTAGCTGGAGAGGAAAATTGAGGTTGCCCACGGGCTTTTGTCTTTCAAAATACAAATTTGAGTAACAAGTTACACGCTTCAAAACTGTCAACGCTGTTGTAATTAGTTTATGGGTTACCGGAACATTGATCCTCGAATATGTAAACTACTTTTATTTAATGAAAGGAGTTTTGTATTTTCTGATTGAAAAAATCAGATTACACTCTTCAAAACTATATGTAAACTACTTTTATTTAATGAAAGGAGTTTTGTATTTTCTGATTGAAAAAATCAAATTACATACTTCAAAACTATGAGAGTTCAGAGGAAATGCCTTGGGAATGAATCTATATTCTGGGTTCTAAGTATTCTTTTAATTTGTAAACAGAGTTATAGCTTTTTCTAAACAATATATAGATTACAATTTGCAATCCTTTTACGTTGCCGCTCACGAGTTGGATGGTCTAGCTCCAAACGTCGTGAAACTCCGCTCCATTAATTTCAAATTCTTGTTGCTGTTGCCATGCAAAATCACTTTGAATGACTGGATTTTCATTCAACTGCCAAATATCATCCTCCCACAATAGCCCATAGGAAACATCCGTACTGTCAACATAATCATCCGAATACAAACTATTGGGCACTGAATCTCCATAGAGATAGCTCTGCATAATTCCAAATTCATAAGGATTGATGTGCTCTATGAAGGAATCAAGATTTGCTCGAGCATCGTCATAATAAGAGAAGTATTCTATATCAGACATCACTGATGTCGCTGCAGAATTTCCCTCTGCAATTAATTGGCCTTGCTTATTTGAACACATCTGATCAATATTGAGCTTTTCATCGGCGTAAGCGGACTCGTTATTTTTATTGGTTTTCGCCTTCAACTCAATATCAACTTCCAGAGGTTTTATATCTCCGCTGAGACTGATCTCGTCCTTTAGCACTTTCACAGCATCTGTGTCTTTAGTGTTATAATCCATATCGTCGATTTTGTCGAGAATGGCCGAGAGATAACTGTCATGCGCAAACGTTCCGCTATTGGTTCGCTTGGCGTCTGGGAGACACAATCCGCCATTCCAATGCCCTTCTCTCCCTCGCTTACCCTTAGAAACTTGTGAGGAGGCCGCCATCTCTGCAAACAAATGCTCTGATCCTCCTTCCATCGGGGTTTGAGAGTTAATGGAAACAGTTGGGTTATTAAATTTCTCAACGAGCCACCGCCTCATGGTGATCCCGAGACTTTTCTACAGTCTATAAATAGCTGGCAGTTCATGTATCACAAGAAATCCCGCATGATGTGAACGACCCCAACAACCACAATCCAACCTGTTGTTCTGAAAAGCTTTCTAGCTTTTGGATGCTTCGCAAGAACGGCATCGGTAATACCCACGAAAACCCACCTCTCAGTATGCATCATACTGCCGAAGCACGCAAGTTACCAGAGAAAATGAAAGTAACGTTGCTGTTTTCATTCATTCGGGTCTGCTTCCATCCGACACGATGCAACAGGGGCTGCGCTTGCCTTTTTTATGATGCTCGACAAAGGTCACTAGCTGTACATCTTTTGCTAATTTTTTATATCAAAATTTCAAGGAACCATGTGGATGAAATATAAAATAAAAATATTGCCATGAATATGCCTTCTGTATGTCTATTGTTAAAACGTTTCCATGCATTATTACCGAAATTTGGGTATTTTGCAATGAGTGGAATCCATTGTTCTGTACAATTATAATTGATCCAGCCATATAGAGAAATTTTCTCGACCATGCTCCCCCATGTGGTTATGAGAAATATTAATGCATACAGCGATTCTAACACCGAAAAAGGGAAAGATTTCTTCTATCATAATTTGTTTTTGAAGTACAATCCACCACAGTACACACCAAATCATATAAGCCTTCGTGTTAACGCAATTCCAAAGATACGATATCTAACTTGGCATTAGTTAAAAATCGAGATGGTATGGCAAGTACGGTATTATATAAATCTAACTTGGTGATACGATATCTAACTTGGTATTAGTTAAAAATCGAGATGGTATGGCAAGTACGGTATTATATAAATCTAACATGGTATTAGTTAAAAATCGAGATCGTATGGCAAGTAGGGTATTATATAAATCTAACTTGGTATTAGTTAAAAATCGAGATGGTACGGCAAGTAGGGTATTATATACTCAACGGTATTAACTATGTCTTAAAATTGTTCTTGGAATCTGCGGGCTAAAACGATTCGCTTAATTCAAAGCTCGATGTGAATGTGAAGCGATAGAATTCAAATCTCTTCAATATCTCATGAACTAGAGTTTATATAAATAGCTAAGGCTTGAAATCCGGAGGGCATCCATCCTACAGGTTCAATTTGTCTCCCTAAATATTTTAAGGTTTCGTAATTTTTCATGTGGTCCTTAGCTAATTTTGTTATATGATGTTAACATTGGGTTAAGCAATGCATTGAAATTTTGGATAATGCATGATGTGAAATTAGAATAAGTATTTAGAATTATTCACAACACCTAGTTTTATACCTAAGGAGTATAATTTTTTATAAATTAAATTTTTCAGTGAGATTTCGGTAATAAATTTTTTTAATTAATATAAACAATTCATTATATTTAGTGGGGATTTGGTAATATATTTTTTTTAATTAATATAAATCATTCATTATACTTATTAAAAAATTTGTTATAACAAAATAAGATAACAACTCTAAATACATATGTACATAATCATTATCATTAAATAGAAGTATAAAAGAAGGAAGGCAAGCTGAACCAAGTATTGAATATAGTTAAAGTCAATGCTTCAAAGTCATTTGTTATAACAAAATAATATTAATAATCTAAATATAAATATACATAATCATTATCATAACTAAAGAGTATAATTTTTTATAAATTAAATTTTTCAGTGAGATTTCGGTAATAAATTTTTTTAATTAATATAAACAATTCATTATATTTAGTGGGGATTTGGTAATATATTTTTTTTAATTAATATAAATCATTCATTATACTTATTAAAAAATTTGTTATAACAAAATAAGATAACAACTCTAAATACATATGTACATAATCATTATCATTAAATAGAAGTATAAAAGAAGGAAGGCAAGCTGAACCAAGTATTGAATATAGTTAAAGTCAATGCTTCAAAGTCATTTGTTATAACAAAATAATATTAATAATCTAAATATAAATATACATAATCATTATCATTAAATAGAAGTATAAAAGAAGGAAGGCAAGTTGAACCAAGTATTGAATATAGTTAAAGTCAATGATTCAAAGTCATTCAATAAGCTTATATCATTTGCAAATAAAATTTAGATGAGATAACCAGCATCAAATACACTTAATTTTGATGTTTTAAAGTAATTTTAATAAGTTTGTATCTTTTGAAAAGTTCATGGTATAGCTCAATTGACCATAGCTACCTCAATAAAATAAAATATCATAAAATTAGTAAGAATATAAATTTATTTTAAATTATTATTATTTATAATTTTTTATAAAAAAAATGAAAATAAGCATTAAATTAGAAAAAATAAACATTTAGCCTAATAAAGGGAGGCAGATACTTTAGAAAGTTTTGAAAAGATAAACTTAAAATTTAATTAAATATCAAACTTATTAATGCAAAAATTGATAAGTTTATAAAATTGACAAGTTTATAAAATTAGAGCATAAATGTAAAATAAGATCTTTGAGCCTTATAATTTTTTATTTAAAAAAAGTAGTAGTACATGTTAGTTCTAGTTAACGAATAACTATAAAATAAATTACTAAATGATACAATTTATCTGTTAAAAACAAGTTGGTAAAAATAAGTGATCATAAGAATAGTTTAATTCCTTTTAATGTCTAAATCCAATGAGCATAAATATGACATAAAAAATAAAACTCCAATTCTAAACAGGGTGGGAATATCACAATGAATTATAGAAACAACTTCAGTAGCTTAAAGGAGCTAGATGGAAGAGAAATGAGTAATAATTATTAATATAAAATTCAGTGTTACTCATAGAGGTAAAATATATAATAGGAAATAGGAATTTGAGATACTTTCAGACTTCTCCTTCAATTATCATAACTTTCTATGGAGTAGAGGATCCATGTAAATTGGGATCCCTATTGAATTTTTTATTCTTTTACTTTTTGAAACTTGGAAGTATAAATAATTCAAGGTCCTTGATATAAAAATAATTTTCTTACCTTTGATATATGAAAGATATGTTATGATAGAGCTTCTATGCATAGTTTTTTAAAATACTTCATAATGATGGAGTAGAAAGTGTTACTCTAAGTGGGAATTATATAATGCCATATCTATTCCACCAAATATCTATATAATATTTTTCTGTGTTGGCTTTCTAGCTCACAAAATTCAACTATCGTGACTGACAAGAACAACTGACCAATTTCAATCTCACTATCACAAGGTTAGGTTACTTAAATTACTAATTTTGGTAATTATGGAAACTAAATCTATGGACATGAAACTAAATATGGTACCTTAGTGCGCTAAGGATTTTCTATTTGTTGTTTCCATATATTATGTTTACACTGCACTTATAGTATCATCGTTAATGAATTATAACACATTGGAAAATATATTGAGATAAATGGATGCTACATACATAAGAGTGATTCATATTTTAGTAAAACTGAATGCACTTTTCAAAAAATAGATAGAACCACATGAATTAGGTAGCCTGGTATTTTCAATAATGAAAAAAGAAAAAAAGAAAAATATGTATAACAAGGAAGCTTGAGCAATTACATCAAACCTTTTTTATAGCGATGAGTGTAACCATTAGGAGTTGTAGGCCTACTCATATTATAGAGATAGAATCACTATTTATCCAACTGAATGATCTGAATGGAAAAATTATTTTTGTTGTGATAAATTCCTCTTAAGAATATAAATAAAGTGTTTGAGGATTATGAGGTAAATTACATGTTAAAAATGAGTTTTTATGTGAATAACTTGAGAAAATTAACATAAAAAAAAAACTGAACAGCAACATATAACATAAATGAACATCACCATAAACAATAACATAATAACACATGATGAAGGAGTTCACCCCGCTTGGGCTACGTCTCCTTGGTTCAACTTCCAATGGCTTGACCCTCTTTTATTATGCTCAAAAGTGTGATTACATATGTTTATAATGCTCAAAAAACTTTGAAATATCTTCCATCAGCTCCAGAATTATGCATTATGTAGACTCTTTTTGCATCAAATTTGGTTAAAAACTGAGTAAGTTATGACTTCCCCAAGTTTCAGCACTAAGTGCTCCACATATTCCACCAAATCTGGAAACATCCTACAATTTTTCCCTAAAAAGCGCTAACATAGTGCCAATTCCTCCACAAAGCAGGCGAATTTGTCAGCACTATAGTTTTTCCAATAATGGTTGAAGTTCGAATTTATTTAGTTTTTTAAATACAAAAAAATGTGTGGTTTGTTAGACCGCCTTCTCTGTGGCTTGAGCGGACACATGCCCATTGTTGGCATTAAACATTAAGGATTATGGACAATTGCGGGGGGGAGGGGGGGGGGGGGGGGGTTGGCACGGGGCTCACCTCCCTCCCATGGTCTTGCCCTGGGCGGTGACCAGGGCTGGGGCTATACCCCAACCCCCTCCCCCATAGTTGAACCGATATCACCACAAATTAAACCCGACATCAATAAATATTAAGAAAAAAATTCATAATGTATTGGTAATGACTTGTGATCAGTACTTGGATGTCATTGGTTCGACCCTTGCTCACTTCACTTCGACTATAAAAAAACATTTGGTGGTCCTAGGGCTACCACATGGCGGACCCTAGTTGGGCCACATGGCAGCCTGTGATTGGCCACCCAAACAACCAATTAAAAATTTCCATTTTGACCCAATAATAATGTGCCACTAGGAACAATATCATACGTCGATGGAGATCCGTTGAATACGACAACCTACCACTTTGCATGCCAAGTCAGTAATATGGACTACTGACTGGGTTGTCCCTGAATTTTTTTTTTCCAAAATTTTGTCTCTTTGACAAAGTGGACATAACGTGTTTCTGGGAGCATATGGTGTTAGGTTTTCGCGAAATAAGTTGTTCCAGTTGAATACATGGGTTCTGTGTGGTGGGTCGATTCATATCCCCCATTACACTTGTTTTAGCATAGTACACAGGCAATAATCACTCCTCCACACTACAAGAATTTTCACCCCAAAAGATCACTTTCAGTTTTTCAACAGATGAGGGCAAAATTCCCTCAACTTTCCAATATCGATCCATTTGTCCTTGCCTAGATTTGTGACTTCCAAATTCACAAACTTCCTTGTATATACCATTGTATATCACTTTGTAAAAGGGAAGATTGTCCACCACAATGTAGCTTCTATAGTTATTATCTGTTTTAATAAAAACAATTTTCTTTGTAGTTTTATTTGTTTTGTGTTCTCTCTTTTTTCTGGCATTCTAATTTTGCGGATCTTGTCAGATCCATTTCAATTTTTTTAGATCTTAGGGGCCTCCCCCAAGATCTGGATCATTTATAATTTAATCCAAGGTTTCAAATCCTTTAGAAAATCCAGGATTTAGAATTTTTACTTTCTCAGGTTCCTTTAATAGGCTTACTATTTCACATTCTGACTTCTAATTATGCTTCTCCTTTTCTATGACTTGATTATTTAGAGCATCTATGGCTATTTGTTCTCTTCCAAGCATATCTTGAGTTGAGTGATTTCTAAAGAAATCATTTTATTCTAAATCATCCATAAATTTACCTTTAGAACCATTAGTGTAGTTTTCAAATTCCATGAGTAGTTTAAGATCTTGATCACATTCTCCTTCTTCACTATCTTCATAGGTATAATAACTTTTCCTATTTTAAAATCGTCTCCTGTTACCTTTGGCTACATCCTTTCCCTTTTCATGAATATCTTTATGAGGAAATTTAGCAACATAATGACCCACTCTTCCACAGGAAAAATATTTGAAGGGAAGCACACCTCTGAACCTTTCGATGCCAAGTAGAAGTTTTTTTACAAAATTTACCTCATCTTCTTTTGATACATACCCTAATTATTTTTGTTCTTCCTTTTCCTTTCCTTTCGCAATAGCTTTAAATGCGGCTTCTCTAACTTAAGACATGCCTCCTTTTCTCATTTCAAAAGCAGTCAGGAACCCATGAAGTTAAACAATAGTAAGGGTCTGCAGATCATGCTTCTCTTCAATAGCATACATGTTTGACTCAAATTCAGGAGTTAGAGATCTTAATATTTTCTCTACTAAAGTTGTGTCTTTTATGTCTTCACGGATATTTCCGATATGATTTACAATCTCATATAGACACAGAAAGAAACTAGCAATATTTCATTATTATGAATTCTAAGATTCTCATATTGAATTCCGAGAGATTGGATTTTAGCACTTTTTACCTTGAAATCGCCTTCATAGATTAGAATGATTTTGTCACATATCCCCTTTGTTGTATCTAACTGCATAACCTTGACGAATTCTGATTCATTTAGGCTTCCCAATAATGCATTGACAACTTTTGCATTAGTTTCATAGTTATTCTTTACTACTAGATCTATGGGAACTATATTTTGATATTGTTAACCTCGTTCAATAATTTCCCAAGCATCTGCTCCAAGAGACTGAATATAGGATATTGTTCTTATCTTCCATAAGACTAAACTGTTTATGTTGAAGAGTGGTGGTCTCATAGATGTTGTCCCATCCTGATTTCTCATCTTGGTAGATATTCCTTCTAGCGATCAAGAATATTTAGAAGGATCTGCTCTAATTCCAATTGTTGGGAAAAATACTGAGAGGGGGTGGTGGATCAATGTTTAAAAACTCACAAAAAAATTTCTTCAATTTAATCATTTCTATAGGCAACTCTGCTTATTCCAACTAGCATATGTACGCATCTTTCTTTAAAGAAGCTTTTTTACACACAGTTAACTTATTATTCAAATAAATTTTCATAAAATTTACTTAGACCAATGCATAATTCATTCATCATAAATCTAGTAATTTGTAAGTATGAGGAGTAAGAACAGATTAAATCATCAGACATAAGGAGCACACATGAACACTAGGATTTAAGTTGGAAACCCAATTTGGGAGAAAACTACCATTATTTTCGTCTTTGTCTTAAATATTTATTAGATAGAAAATTTCTTACAATATTCTACTGGTGCAAACTCATACCAACACACATGCACCCACCTGTAGAAGGCCACAACCTTCACTCATTCTCCTACTTCTACTAGAAGGGAGCTCAAACCCCCCTGATCACGTTTACCATCCACCACTAGAAGGGAGCTACAACCCCTTGATTTGATCACCAGCTCGTACTGGTAGGAAGCTTCGACTTCCACACTGAAGGCTTTGACCTTTAGAACCACTCCAAACCATGTTTCATAATTTTTCACACTAGGTCTAATAGATTTTAATTAAACACAACTCGTAGAAAAACTAAAACAGACATCAACCCAATTCGAACATAACAGTGAGATCATTGTAACTAGAACATAGAGCTAAACATAGACTTCTACATAAACACACAGAATTAACGACAACCTTGATCATTCATAAGACAAATGTATACGCTACTTTACTTACGGCAACCCACGTGTATACGTACTTTTTCTATGGAGCAGCCTTCACATAGATCCTAATATACTATGTTTAGAGTTCTAACTTAGACTTAGAATTAATCAGAGATATTTAGGTGTATTTTGTCAATTTTTACAGAGCCCTCATATAGTTAGTAGCATCAATAATTTTTCACTCAACCAATCAATATATTTTATAATAATCAACTAGCAGCAATAACACAATAAAAATTATAAGATATTTCCTTCAACATTCTTCAACAAAATCCTAGCATGCATACGCAACTTCCATAAGACAAATTTGTGACTGTACGTACTTCTTCCGAAACCAACTTGCATATAGATCTCAATATTTTCACTGAATATATACGCGCCTTTGTAGAGCCAAACCCAAATGTATATGCACCTTCGATATGTCGAACCCACTTATAGATTTATAAATAATTCAAGACTGCGCAACACTTCAGAACTACCAACTTACTCAGTTCATAACCTTTACTTCCACAAACATGCGCCATACCACATATCCAAACAAATCATAAACATATCATGCAAATACATATTCATTTCAGGTTGAGAGATCCTGATCCACCATTATCTTCATTAGTGGCTCATAATATTATATTTAAACAACTCATAAGCAGATCATGCAAATACATAGTCATTTCAGGTCGAGAGACATTGATCCGTCATTGTACTCATGAGTGAATCATAATATTAGATATATCTATTGATTATAGCCTATTCCATGTTGATATACTTCATATTTATGTATTCATTCAATTCACAAACTCATGCACCACTTAACACTATGATGTTCACCTCCTTATATAGTTTGAGCCTTAACCAATATCATGAGCCAAAAGCACAAAAGTTTCAATGGTATTCTTGGACATCATAAAATAACCATTATTGTGCTCAATATTGTGGGATATTGCCATGGTAAAGACCCCTGGTATTATAAAATTAGTGCACTATCTCATACGCGACTTTTCCTCTTCATACCCACGTGTATACACGATTTTACCTTTACCAGATCGCGTATAGTTCCTCAAATATATACTTTATCCATCTTTTGAAAAGTTTTGTCCCATCATTCTCACATTTTGTTCCATCATATTGTCACCTTTTAGCTTATCTAGAAGCCATATTCTTGGCCTTTTACAAGTGGGTTTCCATCAGGGATAACACCTACATTATAATGCCAAGACGAAATGAATATAGAAGGGAATGATGCTTGATTGAATATTTTTTATGGATACCTAAGTAGTTTGTAGACAAAAATAACTAATTTATACTCGTAATTAGCACATATATTTAGGAACAATTAAAATGAAGATGGAAAAAACAAAAGAACAAGGGAAGAATTTTTTAGGTCAAATAAAGAAATAAAGGAGAAAGGTCACAATGAGAAAAAATTCACATATATCAGGATTGTCACTATAACTATAAAAATTATTTATTAGAGCAAGGAACATGTTTCATAATGATGTCAAGACAAAGGTGAGTTCAAATATTCATACAAGAAGAATCCATATCCAAGAGGAAGCCAATAAACATTAACACAAACAAAGAGGTAAATCTATGACTCACATTAATGATGGGTCAGTTCATTATCCTTAGAAAATATCTTCTTCTGGTTTTAGAAATTATGGATTTCCTATAGAATGATGGAAAAAAATGGGGGATGTGCTAGTGATGTAGATGAAGGAGAATCTTCTTGATAAATGTTGCAGAAACCACATACTGTCAAACCTACATTCAAGAGAAAAAGGAACATAGCAGTACATTCAAAACCCTAAGAAATTGAAGATGTGTATAATAGATACATGAGTTGATGTCCTTGATGAAATTACCACTTGGGAAGAATTATTAATGGAACAAAATAAATCTATTGCATAAGAATCGGTTCATGATGAACCAATTATATTCGAAGAAGAATATGCGTCACTCCATGATGCCAAGTATTATAGATTCATGGAAATTACAAATTGCAAGAGTTTTTTTAACAAATAAAAAGCTTCCAAATAAATGGAATTTTGTAATTAATATTAAACACTTAAAACCTTTAGGAATTTCTATATTTCATTAGAGCTTGAGTGATGATTTTCCTCACTTAATAATTTAACCTAAATTGGAAAATTATAAATTAAGGAAAATAATAAAAGTTCTGGAAGTTGTTGTAAGTATGAGCTCCATTTTTAATGAATTTTTATCCCTGGTGGAAATTGATTAATTCTATGGAAAATAATCTATTTAAAATTCCAAAGTAAAAAAACATACTAATATATTTATGTGTATTAGAAAGTATGTTGCTAAAAATATAAACACAAGATCTAGTGTATCTTTTATGCTTAGGAAATTGCAATTCATTTAGGTACAATAACCAGCAATATTAGCTCCTTTAGTAAATATTTGCAAACAAATTTTGAAAATTATTTTAATATTTACAATAACGTAGTAAGAAACTTCATTTTAAAACTATATAATTTAGATGAGTATACAAGATCGAATTAATTTTTTCCTTCAAATAGTAGATTAAAGGAAATATAAGCTAGCTAGCTTAGAGGATAGACATCCTCTAAGAATCAATAGCCAAATATGACATTCTTGAAGAAAGGAGGATTTGTTTGTTTCTAATTTTTTTCATATGAGAAAATAACTTGTAGTTCCAATCATAATAAGGGATTTAGAATGGTTAAATAAAGAAAAAATGGAAATAGAACTAAATACACTCAAAATTGCATCAGGAAAAATGTTGAATGACCTTAAAATCCTCTAATTACACATTTATCGCTCAAATTTGTAAATTAAAATGAAGGTGAAATGGCCATGGAGTGATAAAAACATTGAATTACAAGAAATTAGGGATTAACTATTTGGAGTAGCTATTAAATAAGATATAACAATAACACCATTGTGAGAATATATTGACAATAGGTGAAGCCATCATTAGAATATATAACTAGTTGATTGTAATATTTGAGATTAAAATGATAGTTACATTAGATTAGCTTGTTGTCAAAGTTCTTTACACAAGTATTTTTGACAAGTGAACTAGTATCTCCCATCTACCTTTTCCTATTTCCACTTTTCGAAAATATAAAATATTTGAAGCATTTATTTTGGGCTTTGTTTCCTTGTCAAGGTTCAATCATCGAGTTTTGTTATGAAATAATTGTGCATGGTAGTGATTTATAGCATTTATCTTTCATTTTTCTAGGTTGCATCTATTTATGGTATGGTCCACCTAAGCCTCATGTCACTTTAAAGTGATAAATATATTTTAACATTTTAAGTGTCATGAATATTATGTAGTGATAACTTATCATAAGTATATTGGACAAGGAATTTGTACTAATTTATGAAAACTTTGTAGGGAAATATTGTAAATCTCATAATGTTTCTGATTTATAAGTTTATTAAACAAGAAATCTACACCATGCAGTTTTTTTTTTCTCATTGTATAAATAATATGAATCTCTTAAAAATTATTTCCAAGAATGATTGATGTTGATAAAATTTTCTATCTATTGATTCAAATGCTCATTTTTTACTTGTAATAGTAAAATAAATTATCATGCTCGAATGGATATATATATTTTCATTTATTCAAACACACACACACACACACACACATGATTTTATGAATGGATTTTTTATATATTATAATATAAGTTCTCACCTTCTTATGAAAAACATGAGAAATATCTCTATGGAAATGTGTATCATATCTCATTTCTATTGATAATATGTTATCAACTTATTTTTTATCCTTTAGAACTTTAAGGGACGATTTAATGTGGGGGTTTGAGTAAAGTGAAATGGGTATGTCCAAGTATATGAATAATCTTAATTTTATGTGAATGGTTGAGTTCATGTGAAAAGTAGAGGACTAATTCTATGTGGAAATAAACAAATTTTGAGGATTCAATCCATACACAATAAAAATAACTAGATCTATGTGGTAATAAAAAATGTGGAAGAGTAGTCTATACATGATTGAATCCATGAAAAATACAAAGGAGTAGGTATATGTATTAGGAAAAATACTTAGAGAGGTGGGGAGCATATGAATTTTTATTCTCTTAAGCTTTCAATTTCATATTCAGATTTTTGTATGCTACTGTCATTTATGAAACCTGTATGTGTAGGAAAATTCAATGAAGTAAAAATTTGTGTATCCAATTTACTTAATTGGTTAGAAATTCCATCAGTGAGTTAACTTAACCATTGCATTATTAATCTATTAGTCATCCAATATGCACTAAAGAATGGGTAAATTACAACACATAATCAACATACATAGAACACCAAGATTTTAGGTGGAAACCCAATGTGGGAGAAAACCACAAAGGTTGTCATCTCTCTCTTCTTATTTTATTATAAAGAAACAAATTCATTACATCTTATACTAACACGAAATATTACCATTGTGTAGGAACCCACCTGTAGGAGGCTGCAACATACACTCGTTCTCAAGCACCCACTAGAAGAGAGTTGCAACCCCTTGATCTTGTTTATAGGGTCCTACCAGAAGGGAGCACTTACCCTCTGAAAGATTTTATGAGGAACCACTAGAAGGAAGCTTTGACTCACTTACTCAAGGGTCCAACTGTAAACATACTTTGTGTATTACGTTTCATAACATTTCAGACTCGACCCACCTTTCTCAAACAAAAATAAAAACTTGTAGGTCACCTTTTATAAAATTTTCATACTAGACCCACATCAAAAATAATTCCAAACTAAATGAAATATTAAATCTAAAATATAATCATTAAAGAATTGTAAGCCAACTAAATCACTGTAACATCACCCCACTAAACATTGAATAAAAAAAATCGCTGAAACAGATAGAATCAATGGGTAACCAATCCATAAGGCATGCAAAACATCCTAATTAAGACATCATTGACTAAAAACAAAAGGTACAATAGAATGCATCAACGGTCATCATTATGCAACACTGGAAACCTTGACTAGATTTAATTTAGAATATATACACAACTGTGATTAAGAAGACATTCATATATATGTGTTTATCAAGTGCAATACCCACATAGATATATCAATGTAATTAAAAACAAATATCATAATATATATCATACTAAGTAGATATAGATCTACATATATATGAAATTATACAGAAACAAACCTACATACAAAACTTAAATTTTTGGGACCAACCATCGTTGCAAGCCACAACATATGTTAAACCAAGATCTCAATACACATCATTATATTTAGATCATACCATCATCATAGCTACTTATATAATCATTATATTTAGATCATACCATCATCATAGCTACTTATATAACATTATTAGCCACAACCATAAATATATAAAGAGAGTATATTCGTTAGTCTTCACTACACGTCCAAATCTTTCAGATCTGATCCATCTCCTTGCTCCCTCGTACACACCTATTCAATATCATATCACACATGAATAATCCATTAACTTACACACTTAATACCTTGCTCTCCATATCCTTATGTAGTTATTTCCTTAGCCAATACCAAGGGTAAATCCATTGGTAATTTTGTTATTATTTGTTGAAAGGATCAAACAAACATTTTCACCCTAATTACTATGGGAATTTACCATGGTAATAACCCCTCCTATCTAGATTTCCATGCTTCAGATTATGTATGTGAATTTTTCTGACAAGAATCATGTATTTACACAACCATTCTTCATAGGAACTGCATATACTTTTCATTCTTTACATTTTTCATCCATCTCTAACTTAAATTTCATTTCTCTGTCCATATCTACTGTAACATTTCTACCAATATTATTAGTAGCTGCATTACTTCCATGAACATAATATTATTACCATGTTTACATCTAGCACATATTCGTCAAGCATGTTTCCATCAAGAACAAAAGATTATATATAATGCCTACACTATGTGGGAGTAAAAACATGCATAGGATTATGTGTATACAAAATAAAGCAATGTGGGTAATTGATTCTTTGCAAAGGTAAAGTAATGCGAAGGTTTTATGCCATATAGGACGCCAAAGGTCAAGAACATGAGAAAAATAAAGAGGATAGTAAAATGAATGGGACCTCAAAGGAAGATAGTATAATAACATTTATTTTCAGAATTGGGCCAATAATTTGATTGGGAACAATTGGCTAATAGCAACGATTTTTTGGAAAGGCTAAAAAACATTTCAAGGAAAAAGGGAACAATTCTTTAGCAAAAGGTGTTTTATTTAATATACTTAATTATTAATAATAATATGGTGCTAATGTGAAATTCACTAATATAATAATTATATTAAAATATGATTAAATGAATTATTAAAATAACAACGTACGTAATTACACTTGTGAAAAATTTGATTTGTGTGGAGAAGGAACTCAACCATTGTGGAGAGGGTGTTTCAATATCTTTCTCTAACTTTCTAATCAAACAAGACTTTTGGTTTAAGTGCCACTTATGCTAAGAATATGCATATATAAAATTAGATGAAATATGTAATGATTATACTAGTCAAAGTCTTAGGCATATAGAAAATTGAACATAATCACTTCTAAATTGCTTGATCCAAACATTCATTAATTTACAACCTGCTTTCCTTATGAGAAATGACTAGTAATTTAGCAGTTTGTTTATGTCTAAAAATTGGAGGAAAATGTTATTAGATATAATTTGACCATGATAGGAAGCCATGTCCATTTGGATGATAATTTTAATTCATTATGCATAAAATAGGTTGATGAATGTAAAGGTTTTATCTCAGAAAAATATTTTTAATAATTTAATAATTTTCGTGGAAATTGATATCGTGTTTTTCCTAAAGTGAAGGTAAAGCCATAATTTATGTAAAGAAGGTATCAACATGACGTGTAACAAAACCAACAAATAAGAAATTGAAACATTGTACAAAGTGGATTCATAAAAGCTTTATTAATCTCACAAAAAATGTTTTCATGTGAAGCTTTAACACCACAAAATGGTTGTCTCATTTCATTTCATATTTATTTTAGCTTTAATGTGCCTAGGTATATGTAAGGGAATTTTCACACATTTCCATGGCTCTTTTATTTTATGTCCTGAAAAAATAACTCATTTATTCATATGTGGATAATTTTTTTTTGTCTTAACATTAGGTCTCTTGTAAACACACACCGCTTACATCCATAGACAACACTATGGATAAGGCAGAGTGGTTATTATAATGACCCGACTTTGAAAGTACAACTATAGAAATGGGGTTTAAATTTTTCTACATTTATTGAACTCCTAAAACCAGAAAATGGACCCATAATTGTGTTTATCTCATCAATAACTTTCCAACGATATAAATTTTACTACAGTCTGACTTCTGGATCAAAATATATGGTTATTTAAACTTTGGATTACTAACCTCTGCCATGTTATTCTAATATGCCACATTTCACCCATGTGGTGCCCACATGGCTATAGAAATCAATTCCATGTCATCTTTCATAGATTGCATGGCATGTCTTGTAATAGCTACCAACTTGACCATGCCACTTCAACTCTCAAGGGACCCCATATTTCCTCGGCATAACATTGACATAAATTTAGTAAGCAAAACTCCCCCTTGCCAATAAATACATACATACATACATATGCATGTATGTATGTATGTATGTATGTATGGTTATGTATAAGCCAAGAGAGTATGGCCTAGTAAAGTGGGACCCTCCTACCACATAATCCCAGGCATAAAACCCCCACACATTTCCTATATTTCTCTGCATAAACCTCTGGGGTCCTAGGGATGTGGGACACTAATCACTTCCCATGTTAAATTATGCCAATGTTTCTTCGTCCCAACATATAAATCCTGGAATATTCGCACAATTATCCCTTTTCTAATCAGTAGAGTGACCTCATCATTCTTAACCATCGAGGTGATTTTTGTTGATGTCATACCATCCATGTGTCATTCCATGAGTTGTCACGTCACTCTCCTTCCACAGTGCATTAGCTATGGGCCCTACCAAACTCTCGACCCTTGTTAAAATCGAATATTGCATTATGAAAAAAATTAGATCGCATTGCCTTGTAACATAGACTGTTAGTTAACTAGCCCCACCATGCCACGTTGTCCCAGGAGCTCCTCCCTGAGCTCCCTTTAAGACCTCTGAGGTACCAAACCTCGAATTTAATCAAATGGTGGAAGTACCTAGAGGCCATCAATGGTCTGCATCCCATGTTCTTACGCATCTGGCCACAGTGACCATTGGATGGTCTAGTATGGTTTATCACTATTACCACGAAGCCTTAAAGATTTTCAGATCCTGCATAATATAATATTAAATGTACCCACATTTTCCCGTGGCCTCTAGAGCAATAACATATGTGAAAATACATGCTATCTGATCAATCTATCCCTCCTAAAATTTACACAAACTCAACCTAGTCCATAACTCGTTGTAACTACATGGACACACACACACACATATATGTATGCCTATGAATATACAAAAATATGCACCTCATTATACCTTTTGAGATCACATGGTTTTAGAATGGCCTATAAACACCTGTATTTTTATGTATATTATATATGAAGGAGTGCTACCCCTCCTGATTTTAGCCATGACTCAGCATTGTGCAATAATAACACACATATGTTCTTATATACCACATGTACAATGTGTCCACTAAAATTATATTTCCCTTTCCTAACTTGTCCTGCGAGCTCCATGCATAACATTTGAATATATAGATATATATGTTGATAGTGCTATCGATACTAATATTAAGGGTAAGTACCAACTTAGTCTAGTAATGTATATGACTTTATATGGACATGATATATATCTTGAACTTATAAATGTTTATACCAATACCTAATATGGAAACATTACACAACACTTAGATTTATCCATATCCTAGTACTCAGGACACAAAGATAACCTTATAACTCAGGAAACAAGATCTAGATGATATAATGATTGCATAGAAGCCATTCAACGAAATTTTTTTCTAATAATAACAAATTAATTTAATTCATTCCAAACCATGTAAGAAAACCACATTTCTTATTAACACGGGAATCAATATCACTCCTCAATATTAATCAAGCCATTATTGATCAACATATTAACAAGTAGATATATCATTAAGTGCACGAGAAGATAAGAAGACACTTATATTTAATAATATAAAATTGGAAACTGATATAGGGGCTTCAACTCTCCACCCAGCTTTTCAATGCTCTACATTATGGCCTTTCATGTAGCAAGTCACACATGACCTAGATTCCAGAGCTTGAGGAGGATAACTCAAAGGATAAAATCAATACTACTAGCTGAAATAAGGACTCCACAGGACCAAACCCCTCACCCCACCAACTACTTATTTTAATTAAATAAAATATGGAATCCAATGGTCAACCACCTCCACCTACCAACTACTTAGTTTAAGTTTAATGAACTAAAATAGGGAATCCAGATGTCAACCACCTCCACCTGATAGCTATGCATTCCATAGGTTGAAACAAGGAATCTAGAGGCCTACCAGCCTCCACCCATTAGTAAAAAAACCAAATCAAAAGGTTCCTCACCTACATTCTTAAAAAAAACAAGGGAATGTAGAGGCATTTTACCTCCACCCTTAATCAAACAAGGGATTCCATGATATTTTCACCTCCACCCTTAATCAAATAGGGGATTCCATGAGATTTTTGCCTCCACCCTTAAATAACTTGCATGAAATGGTTTCTATAATGCCTGGGAGTCCAGAACACATTGTAACAAAACCTAAAAAAGAAGAACATAAGACCTCAAAACGCTCCTTACTAGGAATCCAAGAAGTGGGACTCCACTCTGGATATCAAGGGAATCAACAGATTAAACCATCTCCACCCTCTAGCCCATAAAGGAATCCAAATACTACCCCTCACCTGAGAGATATTATCTATCCTTCCAATGGACGATCAAAATATTGCTCTTATCTTTCCTTCCTGTTGCAACGTAAATATTCCTTTCTAATATGTTGAGCTCAAATTCCTATTTATTATCTATGCATGATCTCTTCATCACACTATAATTCTCTAAATATTTTCTCCCTTTATGTGGTCATATTTTCCCCATTTCTTTCCCATTCTTCTACTATGCTTACTCAGGTTTTCTCTGTACTGTCATCTCGTGTGTAGAGAGTGATTGTCCCTGATCCAGGTGGACATTGGTGGCCACCCTCCTATTCCACTTGGGTTCCCACCATTTTTTATTTTAGTTTTTTAGTTTCCTTAATTGTAGTACAGTTTACTATTTTTAGCATTTATTTGGGTCCTGAACTTCTAGAGTCATTTTGAGGCCCTAAATGACGTTTTTTTGCAAAAATTGGGAGCAACAAGAACCCTCTTTAATTTTTCACACATCAAAAGTTGTATAGCTAGGATAGATATTTCTAACAAGGTATTGTATGCATCAAACCAAAATTTTATGCCAAAGTTACATCCCTGGGAAGTTGATGTACCAATTTACCCAAACGGGGCCCATAGATTTGGCGTTTCATCTCATGGGGTTAGGTTTTTGGATGTATCAGGTTTTCTATTGTTTCTCAATAATGAATAAGCCCTCGAGCCTCATTGTAACATAGTTCATAGGCCTATGGCCACGACATATCTTCTCAGAGATAAGCTACCAACACCGTAGCTATTTTATTTCCATTATGTCTATAAACAAATTTTAGTTCCTAGATATTAATAAAATGGAGAGTTATTTCCACTGCATCTTTGTATTTTTGGTTATATGTGTATTTTTTTGCATTCCTACATAAATTTGGATTAGTGGTATCAGAGAAGATTACTCTTCCTCGATCCTTCTTTGCATGGCCCCAATGGGGTTTGGGTATGAGGAGTTAGGGATCGATCTGGTTGAACCTTTGCAAGATCAACCTCACAAGCCTGGACGACCACCCATGGGGGATGAAAAGAAATCTGAGGGAGTAGGAGATCCTATCAAAATATTTCTCTAGGAGGCCCTCGAAACAAAAGGAACGCGATGATGGATAAATTTTCCCAAATCCTTCAACGACTGCCCACCAACGGCACATCTGCATCCAACAACCACTCTAGAGGTGCAACTCCTTTTAAGGTACAACTAAACTATGAAATTCCCATATTTGAGGCACAAATAGATACAAACGTTGTAGATAGATGGTTGAATCTATTAGAATGATATTTCTTGGTTCATGACTTTTTTGACCGGGAGAAGATTATTTTCACACTCGTCAAATCTACTCCACATGTCAAGGACTAGTGGGAAACCTACTTTGACAAAAAGGACAAGGGGGAACCCTCTTTTTTCTCAACCATACCCACATGGAATTATTTCTGATACACCATCAAGTAACAATATTATCCCATGGGGAGCTATGAGGAGAAGTACATAAAGTGGACTATGCTGCGACAACAAAGGGATCAAGATGTGCATAAGCCGACGAATCTATTCCATACCTTGCACACAAAGTTCAGTATCGAGGATTCAAAGAAATATTTGGTGCTAAAGTACCACATTTTTCTTCACGGATACTTTCAATGTGAAATTGATTTCCTTGGCATCTCCATTCTTGGTACGACATACTGGTATGCTGCCAATATTGAGCAGAAATTCAAACAGAAGAAGCGATACTTTAGATCTGTGAATCAAAATGAAGGAAAAGGTGCTCGAAAACCACAGAAAAAAGAACAAAGCCAAGGCATGGTAGCCCAAGACAACCTTCCAAACAAACAAGAAAAGAAAAACACCTCAAAGCCAAAGAAGGACATGAGAAAGTGCTGTGAGTTCCATAAGAGCTCCACTCATAGCACGAGTGAGTGTCGGGCCAAACAGTCACTGGTGGCCGAGATGAGGGCTTATGAATCATATGCGTGATATGACTCTAAGCCAGAACTTGAAAAGGGGAATGAAAAATGGAATTATATTATTGACACAAAGCCCAACACCACTGTTTCCATCGCGAAGATCCAGAAGGAGGAACTGGAAGATACCGAGGAGGAGGAGTGTCTCTTCTACTCCCAGATGTGGGTAAATGGTTCCCTACTACAGTTCATTGTTGATAGTGGGAGCTAAAAGAACCTTATTTTATCACAGGTCGTGAAGTGGTTGGGATTTCCAACCATAACACACCCATAGTCGTACACCATTGGGTGGCTTCACCAAGGACGACATCTCTGCGTCACCCAGCAGTGTTGCCTTCCCTACAACATCAAGCCCTTCACGAATGAGGTATTATGTGACATTGCTCCTCTTGATGTTTGTGATGTATTATTAGGCCAACCATACTTGTGGAAGCGACATGATGTGTATGAGTCTCGGCCTCGCGTTGTTATTTTTACTTAGGGAAATGAGATGTACAGGATACCAGAGGTACCACCCGCTGCTGCTATCTCTTTAGTTACTACAAAAATATGAAATAAGCTCATTTCCAAAATCGAGAAATTTGTTTTCCTAATGATCCACCCTCAAGGAAAGAAGAAGATTGTGGCCATGACCTCCATACATGGCTCTTCCGCATGACAAAAAAAAATGGACAAAGTCATGGAGGATTATGAGGACATATTCACCACACACACAGGGTTTCCTCTGCACTGTCAAGTCAAGAAATCCATCGACCTGACGCCAGGTGCGTTGTTTCCCAATGGAAATTTCTGTTGGTGCTCTATTTTGGAGAATGATGAAATCAAGAGGAATATTTAGGAGCTGCTACAGAAAGGTCGCATCTAGCCGAGTTCATCACCCTGTGAGATCCTGATCATGTCGGTGTAGAAGAAGGATGGGAGTTGGAGACTATATATTAATCATCGAGCATAGAACAAGATCATTGTCTGGAATAGGTACTTGATCCCATGGGATGACCTTCTGGACCAACTCAAAGGGGTGAAATATTTCAGCAATATCGACCTGAAGTCTAGGTATCACTAGGTACTAATCGAACCTTCTGATGTGTGGAAGACTACCTTTAAAGCCAAGGAGGGCCTTTTTGAATGGTTGGTCGTGCCTTTTGGGTTGACGAATTCTCCTGTAACCTTAATGCGGCTGATGGATGATATATTGTGGCCATTAACCAATAATTTTTATTATTGTACTTGGATGGCATCCCAATCTTCAACCAGACTTGGGAAGAGCACCTTCAGCATATCTGACAGGTCCTCTAAACACTGCGACAACACAATTTGTGTGCCAATTTGGGGAAGTTCAATTCTGGCATGACCTAGGCTCAGTATCTATGATACATTATTGATCAATGGTGGGTGCATGTGGATCCAACCAAGATCCAAGTCATTTGGGATTGGCCAACCACAACCACTTTAAAATATCTTTGCAAATTTTTAGGTCTTGCTAATTTATATCGTAGGTTCGTGTTGGGATTCTCTCATATCACTTGGCCCTTGAGTCAACTCACCAAGGGAGGAGTGAAAGATAAATTATTTTGGATGGAATCTCAACATAAGCATTCATAGAGCTGAAACATCACATTTTCTCTGCCCCAGTGCTCACATTACCAGACTTGCAACAACCATTTGAGATCAAGACAGATGCCTCTGACTATGCTATTGGGGAATTTTTTACTCAATGAGGGCATCCAATGGTGTATCAATGCGAGACACTATCCAGTATAGTCTGCAATTATCCTACTTATGATAAATGAATGTATTCCATCGTGGAGGCTTGCTGATAATGGAAGAATTACATTTTGGGGAAGGAAACAATCATCCACATAGAATGATCACCATCAGAAGTGGTCCACATATCTACAGTAGTTTCATTTGAAGATCAAGTACAATAAGGGAAATGCTAATAATGTTGTAGACTACCTCAGCCGATCACAAATCATGGCGCTCACCACCATTCTCAACTCTTATGGGTAAGAGACTTCTGATTGGACACTTCTCTAGAAGAGAAATCCATAATTTGGCCACACATACAAGAAACTCTTGGATGGTATGCAAGTTCCAAATTTTCACCTTAAGGATGCATTTCTATGTCACCTGGGATAGCTTTGCGTTCCTTCAAGTGAGCTTTCCAAGATGATTTGGGAAGTGCACTACAGTCAATTCAATTAGAATTTCAGGGTCGAGAAAATAGTGGTAGTATCGCAAAAGTATTTCAATTGGCCTAACCTTTGAAAATATGTTAGGAAGTACATAATATCCTACAAATATTGTGCCATTTCCAAACAGACCATCAAGAATCAAGGCCTCTATACTCTGCTACCTACCCCTAGTCAACCTTGGGAATCCATCTCCATAGCTTACATGTTGGGCCTTCGTTCTACTAAGCATGGAAATTACTATGTTTTCGTGGTCGTCAATAACTTCTCAAAGATGTATATTATGGTGGCCTACAAGAAGAATATCATAGGAGAAGCCACTGCTAAACTCTTCATTGAATTAGTGTGGGTGCACTTTGGGATCCCACAGTCTATCATATCAGATCAGGAAAACAGGTTCCTCAGCACATTTTGGTCCAGCGTTTGGTCAATTCTAGGCACCAAAATCACCAAGTCCACATATTTCCATCCCCAAAATGATGGCCAGACAGAGGTCGTTAATAGGATGAGTGTACACATTCTGTGCATGTACAATTCCAAGCATCCATGCACATGGGATGAGAGACTTCCCTATGTATAACATAGTTATAACCAGGGTCTCCACAACCCAACCAAAAAAAACCCCTTTCAGTTGGGCTTGGGATTCCAACCACTATTTCCTATTGATGTAGCCATGCCATTTGTGGCTACTCAGGCCAATTCAGCTCATGTCCAATATAAATATGGCAACACCCACCAACATTTTCATGACATATTGGATAGAGCTAATGCTAAATACAAGAAATGACATGTTCAACATTGAGTGGCACACAATGTCGAGGTGCGCGACAAAGTGTAGCTACATTTGCAGAAGGAGCGCCTTGTCGGATCCCACCAAAAGGTTCACCCGCTCCGATATGGGTCATACACCATCCCCAAGGCTATAGGGGCCAATGCATTCGAGCTTAGTATTCCACCATTCCATGGTTTTCATAGCATATTCAATTTGTCCCTCCTTATAACCTAATTCCCATCTCTACTAGACACCTTCGATACTGTGTTATGAAACCAGCTCCAAAAATAGAAGAAAAGTAAGATAAACGCCTTAGAAATATGCCACTTCGAGGGGGAAACCTCCTTTACATTACAGAAATGAAAATTCGTGTATGATACAAATGAAAATACCTCCTTTGCATATATAGGAGTCCACGGGGTAACAATATAATCCTAGCTGACCTAACAATAATAATGTAATGGCACAATAATAAAAATATGGGGGTTACAGGGGTACAAAAATAACAATAAGGGGCCTACACTAACAACAATAAGGGACTACACTAGTAATATAGGGACCTAACATGCCCCTCTCCTTGAAAAAAGTGTTGTCCATAATGCTTGAGTAGCTCTCGATGCTTCTGTATAAAATTCTCATCCTGCCATCTAGAATCTTCAGTGGGCAAGTTATTCGACTTGCTGAGATACTCTGAAATTTATCGATCTTGTAGCTGTTGACTTCTTGTTTCCATGACTGCTTCAGGTCCCAATATTACTTTTCCTTCCTCATGAAGTTCTGGAAATAATGTCTGAACTAGAATTTTCTCATCTATAACCTTCTTTAAGCATGAAACATGGAAAATTGGATGCACTCGAGAAGAAGAAGGAAGCTCCAATTTGTATGCCATAGTACCAATATTTTGCAACACTTTGTAAGGACCATAGTACTTTGGCGATAATTTATTATCCTTATTATATTGCTAGAGGGAAATTTGTTTGTATGGTTGTAGCCATAAAAATACCCAGTCTCCTACATCAAAACTTCTCACGCAATTATGTTGGTATGACTGTTGTTTCATTCAATTTTGTGTCAAATTTAGGTTATCCTTTAAGATTTGGAGAACCTTTTGTTGATGCTCGATGTGATCTTCCACTCCTTGAACCTTAAAATTTTCTCTTAAATATGATGTGATGGATTGTGGATGATATCCATAAAGTGCCATAAATGGGGTCATTTTTGCTGCAGTATGGAAGGAAGTGTATACCACCATTTAGCCATAAGTAACCACTTGACCCATTGTGATTATTTATCAAATACAAAACAACAAAGATATCCTTCGAAAAATTTGTTCACTATCTCATTTTTCCCATAAGATTGAGAATGATAAGATGAGCTATGAGCTAGTTGAGTACCCAAACAAGAAAATAGTTATTTCCAAAAATTTCAAGTAAAAATGGGATCTTTGTTGCTTACAATAATATTTGGGTTTCCATGTAGCTTTTGAATTGTTTCCATAAATGCAGTAGAAATTGTACTTGATTTAAATGGATGATATAATGCACAAAATTCTGCATACTTGGTAATTCTATCAACTACCACCATGATGACACTCTTTCCTTCAGACTTAGGTAAACCTCTGATAAAATCCATTGAAATATCCTCCCAACGTGACATGGAATGGATAAAGGTTGTAGAAGACAGGGGTTCTTAATTGTCTCAACTTTATTTTGTTGGCAAACCAAACATTCCACCACAAAATTTTGAATATCAGATTTAAGGCCATCCAAAAAAAAAATCTTTCTTCACCCTATGGTATGTTTTTGAAAATCTTGAGTATCGTCCTAAGGGAGAATTTTGCAATTCCAAAAGAATATTTTCTTTTAGCTAGGTATACTTACAAATATAAAAGCGATCTTTGTACCATAAGAAATCATTTTTCCTACTAAATGTATTAGATGTACTAGGATCTTGCTACAAATTTTGAATGAGTGTCCACACTTCTTCATCATTTTTCCATTCATCCCTTGCTTATGTTATCCAATCTAGTTGGATAATAGAAATGGCACAAAGGAATGCTTCCAGCTCTTCATCCTTTCTTGAGAGTGCATTTACAACAACATTTAGCTTCCCTTTTTCGTAGACGATTTCAAATTCATAACCCAACATCTTTGTGACCCATTTTTGCTTCCGTTTTGAAGATAGTGTTTGTTCCAAAAATTATTTAAGACTATCATGATCAGTTTTTACCTTGAAGTGTCTTCCCATTAGGTAAGGTCTAGATTTCATTAGTGCATGTAGTATTGCCAACATTTCCTTCTCATAAACAAATTTCTGTAAATACTTTCCTTTCATTGGATGACTTTCAAAATCAACAGGTCTTCCTTCTTGCATTAAAACATCACCATTTCCATTTCCTAAGGCATCACATTTCACAATAAAGGTTTTTGTGAAGTTTGGCGTAGTTAAGACCGGTGCTAGGCACATTGCTTCTTTAAGATGTTCAAGCGCCTCAGTTTCTTCAGGAGTCCATAAATATGTATCTTTCTTTAATAATGTTGTTAGAAGTGCTACTCTTCTCCCATAATTCTTAGCAAAATTGTGATAATACCCTATTAACCCAAGAAATCCTCGCAACTCCTTTAGCATTGTGGGGAATTTCCATGCCTTAATGGCTTCAATTTTGTTAGGGTCTACCTTAACACTGTCGTGAGATACAATATGACCTATATATTCCACCTCTTACAATCCAAAGAAACATTTGGAGGTTTTTGCATATAATTGTTAACCTCCAATGTTTTGAGCACCTTGTCGACATGTTCAACATGATCCTTCCAAGACCCATTGTAGATTAGTATATCATGAAAAAATACTAACACAATTTTTAAGGGTTTGAAAATGGAATTCATCAACCCTTGAAATGTAGAAGGTGCATTGGTAAGGCCAAAAGGGATGACCAAGAATTCATAATGACCCTCATGAGTTCGAAATTATTTTTTTAGAGTGTTTTCAGTCTTCATTCTAATTTGATGATATCCGGAACGAAGATCCAACATGGAAAAATGAAATTCTCCTTGTAATTCATCCAATAATTTCTCAATCACTGAAATGGGAAGTTTATCTTTAATAGTGAGCTTATTGAGATCCCTATAATTTGGTCACATGTGCCATCATCCATCCTTCTTATGCACCAATACTACTGGAGTAGAGAAAGAACTTTGACTTGGTTGAATTATACAAACCTATAGCATTTATGAAATCATATGTTTGATTTTTCTCTTTTGGACATAAGGATATCTATAAGGCTTGATGTTTGGAGGAACACTTCCTGGAATCAAATGATTAGCATGATCTTGATCACGAATAGGTGGGAGGCCTTTTGGAGTTTGAAACACCTTGGAATTATTGTCTAATACTTTTTGGATATCTAGAGAAATAGATGATTCTGATGTTGGAACTTCTAGTGAGAATAATTGTGTAATTACGCCTCATTTCTCTTCATAAGCTTTGTCATGGCATTACAACTTATTATATTTCCCGGCTTCACTGTAATACCCCATAATTCAACTTCCTTTCCTTCCAAAAAAAAAATTCAAGAAAAGTTCTTGAAAATTAAAATATTTCATCCCCAAAGGTTGTAACCATTGTACTCCTAGTAAAACATCATCTCTTACCATTGGAATGGAAAGCATTGGACTATTCAATATGCATTCCCCCATGGTTAGCTTGATATTATGGCATTTTCCAAAACAATTTATAGTTCCTCCATTTGCAACCATCACTTGAAATTTTGGTGTTGGGTATAGGAAGCAATTCAATTCCTTGGCTACCTTACATTGAAAAAAATTATGGGTACTACCCGAGTCAATCAACAATATTACCTTTTTCTTCTTGATATGTCCTATCTTGAGAGTTTGAGGAGTGGTAATTCATGCCAATTCATTAGAGGATATGGTCAGACTCATTTCTTCTTACTGTAGGGTTGGTTTCTGGTGTATATCCTCTTCTTTTGATGTTTCTTGTTCATTTTCTTCATCCTCTTCATGTAAAATAATTTCTTCTCAGCACAGTTATGACCTTTACTGTATTTGCTATCACAACTATAGAAAAGCCCTTTAGTTATTTTTTCTTCTAGTCATTGTGGTGTAAACCTTGTAGGTTGGGGAAGTAGATGAGTAGAAATACTTCCATATTTATAGATGTGAGTGGTAGGCTTCCTTCTCACCATAAATTTACATTTAATTTTTCTTTCGAACCCGAATTCCTTCTCCAATGAATCAGGTTCCCAAAGGCGAACCTCATGTTGGATATTATCCTTTAAATTCAATGTGTAGACATCAATCTTGTGTTCCTCTAGAATATCAATTACCCTTATATTTAATTTTTGGAAGTCCTCATTGTGCTCTGCCATTGTACCCTTTTGTTTGAGATTTATCAATTGGCTAAAGACGATGTTGACCTTTATATCCTCATAATTTGCTAGCATTTCCTCCTTAAAAATTGACCAAGTGACATTTTTTTTACGAGATAAAAGCCATAGATACCATACAAATGTATTTTTTCCTAAATGTAATGTTGAAATGTGTACATTTTGTGTGTTTTTCACATTATCAAGATCAAAATATTTCTCTATCTATAGTATCCATGTTACACGATCCTTGCCAGAAAACTTCCTCATATCCATATTTGGAAAAAGGTGGGTCTTACATCAAACATTAGAGTTTATGAAATCATGATTATCATTTATTTTGTTCTCATCAGAAGTTTCATGTACTACCTGTTCACCATTCGGAATCATTTCTCGTATCAACTTTGTCAAACATTTTTTCAAACCCTCCATGTCTGATTTTAGATCATTCTTCATGTCTTCCATGTTAGCTTCCATGTCATCCATCTTAGCTTCCATGTCATTCTTCAAACCATCCACCTTAGCTTCCACACCTTTCTAAAAACTATCCATATTAGCTTCCACACCTTTACTCAAACCATCCATCTTAGATTCCATGCATTTCTTCAAAACTTCAATTTCATTTTTTTTTCTCTTTGCAATAGAGAAATTTAGTGATTTTTCTCTCGTAATTTTGATATAACATGTTGCACTTCTTCCTATTCATGAGTCATAATAGAGTATTTTGAGGGTTTAATGGGTGTTGAATTATTTTTATGGGGAATTTTAGAACCCAATATTAATATCTCTACTTCAATATGCCTTTGGAATCACTTTAAACTGATTTTTGAAACAAGACTTATGTAATTTGCAAAAAAATACACACCTTTTTCTTGATTTTGAGTAGCTTGATATTGAAACTAAATTATATCTATGATTTTAAAACTTCAATATCTAAAATTTGGTCCTGTAGTATCCCTCTGAATATTATTTCAAATTCCATGGGCCTGACATGATTTGGATTCTTCAAGGAATATTTATGCCCAATCTCCCCGAATGACCTAATTATGGACTAGTTCAATAGAGAGCAATTGTACAACATGCCACGTGTCATTGTTTCCTCCTTCGGTTCTGAAATTGATAAAAATGAAATCACAGTCCATGTGATTTTGGCCACGTTTCACAGAATTCCAATCTGATGCTTAGAGAGAGATTTGTGATTCTTTTCCCCGGGTCACCTATTTTAGATGAAATTCAGGAGCCTGCAAAAACCGTAACTTCCGAATATCATATCTATGAAAATATTGCAAACCAATATCTGAAATTTTCACATGACGTTCCTCACGATTTATTCGAAATGGGTTTTTTTTTAGTGTCTGAAACCTTGTAGAAAAATTTTAAAGCGATAATTCCATGATGTCCTATTTGAAGAAGCGAAACCCTAGAATCCAAATCTCTGATACCAAATGCTATGAAACCAGCACCAAAAATAGAAGAAAAGAGATATCAGTGCCTTATAAATAAGCCACTTCAAGGGGGAAACCTCCTTTACATTACATAAATGAAAAATTCTTGGATGATACAAATTAAAAAACCTCCTTTCTAGATATAGGATTCCATGGGGTCACAATATATTCCTAGCCGACCTAACAGTAATAATGTAAGGGCACAATAATAACAATATGGGGGTTACAAGGGTACAAAAATAACAATAGGGGGGCTACACTAACAACAATAAGGAACTACACTAGTAATATAGGGACCTAACACATTGTAGAACAACTCCCACCAACAAAGTTAAACCCAGACTGCATGGAATAGGCCACCACATATTGTATCATGGACATGCAAATCAAGAAAAATCGCCACCATAATATCCAACTATATTAAGTTTTTGAAGCTAGCCCGCTCCGACACCAAGGAAAGTAGTTCACCAGGGACCAATTTTAGCAGAAGTTTCCTCATCTCATGGAGGAACTCAACACAATTAGGACCATTAATTCCTAAGGGGCAAGGAAATTATATAGGTGGATATTGGTGGCCACCCAACCATTCCACTTGGGGCCCCACCATTGTTTCTTCCAGTTCTTTAGTTTCCTTAATTGTGGCACAGTTTATGATTTTTAGTATTTTTTCAGGTCATGAACTTCCAGAGCTGGTTTTGGGCCCTAAAAGATGTTTTTTTGGAAAACCAGGTGAAACATCGAAGTTCCTTTAATGTTTATCACTTAAAAATTTTTATTCCCCTAATATATATTTCTAACGAGACGTTGTGCATGTCAAACATATATTGTATGCCAAAGTTACGTTCGAAGGAAGTCGATGTACCAATTTACCCAAACGAGGCCCATATTTTTGGCAATTCATCTCCCTGGTTCAGGTTTCTGGATGTTTAGGGTTTTCAATTGTTCCATAATAATAAATAGGCCCTCAAGCCTCATTGTAACATAGTTCAGAGGCCTGTAGCCACCAAATTTCTTCTCAGAGATAAGCTACCAGCGCCTTGGCTAGTTTATTTCGATTATATTTGTAAACAAATTTTAGTTCTTTTATCTTAATTAAATTATTTTTTATTTCCCCTACATATTTTCATTTATGGTTATATGTGTATTTTGTTTCATTATTGCATCATTTTGGATCAATCCCACTCTTAATTTATCCCACTATGTTGTTTCGACCATCTAGTTGTTGCATGGGTGTACACTGTTTTATCTCGGTCACGGTGGTTCTATGATTTTACATTGTTATGGGAAGGATGTTGTTCCATCTCTCGTTCCACTTCACTTTGCTTGAATTTGGTTGTCCCCCTTCCTACTAGTGAAATCCATCACTCCTAAAAAAATTTCTTCTTTTCCTTATGGATTCATCTAAGGAAATCATTGTTCCTTTCTCCTTCTCCTTCAACTGAATTAATGGCACAATTAGCGCATTTAATTCCATAATTTCCATCCTCCCATTGATGTAATAAAACAATCAAGATGCATTCAATTATAAAGCATTCTCTTTCCTCTAATTCTACAATCCATGTGCCAATTTTAAGGCCTTTTAATTATTTTCATAAGAGACGAAATATTTACACTAAGTGGGGTTAGTGAGGGGCTTTAACAGACCCATCCCTCTCCAAGTAAACTACCATCAATATTATATAACTGGAAAAAATCAAAAAATTCTTTAAACCAAGCACAACATTTGGAGCTAACACAACTCTATACACATTATTTATAATCTATTTGCATTTTTTTGAACTATCAAACAAAAAATGACATGCTGTCTACATATGATCTGTTATTTCCGATGTGGCTTCCTTGGGCCTAAATTTCCTCCACTGCACTTTGAGTTTCTCTATTACTCAATTCAATAGAATGATTTTCCTCCGCTCAAGGATGTATTAAGGTTCTATCTTGAACTCTCCCTATAGGTATACATGTAACAAAAACCAATCATGTGTATTATTACCATCTTGTGTATATCTTTTAAGAAAAGAAAAATGGAAAACATCATGAAATTTTACTGTTGGTGGCAAGGCCAGTCTACCTGCTACTAACCCTATCCTTTGAATAACTTCAAATTTCCTACAAAGACATGGTTCCAACTTGTTACATGCCCCAATTTTCAAATAAATCTTTTTGGTAACAACTCGTAGATACACATGCTCCCAAAATTTGAAAACTTTATGTGTCTGATGCTAGTTTTCATAACTCTTTTGTCTATCATGAGCCACCCTCAAATTATGTTTTATAGTAATAATTTCTTCCTCCATTTATCTTAACATATCAGGTACAGTGAGGATCATCCTATTCACTAGATCACTCCATTTGATAGGAATATTGAAAATCCTCTCATAATGTACTTCAAACATGCTCATTTATAGTGATTCATGGTATCCATTGTTGTATGAAAACTCCACAATTATAAGATATTCCTCCCACTTCCCTGGCCAATGAATTGCATACATTCTTATCATGTCTTGAAGGATTCTATTTATCCTCTTTGGTTTCCCATCATTTCATGGATGGTATGCTCTTCTAAAAGCCAACTTTGTCCCCAATCTTATAAAAAATTCCTTCCAAAACCTTGAAGTGAATTTTTCATCTCTAATTGAGATAATCTTATTAGCAACCCCATGCAACCTGACATTATCCTTTATAAAAATTTGATCCACGTTAGTTTTTGTGTCACTAGATTTAAGTACTATAAATCAGACCACCTTACTCAACTTGTAAACAACAACCATACTTCCATCATGTTTTTTGGAAGTCCTTGGTAACCCTATAATAAATTCCATGGAAATCACTTCCCATTTCCATTTTGGGATAGAAATAAGATACAATAAATCAGTTGCGTTCTTGCCCTTGGACTTCACATGCTAGCATTATAAGCACTTGGAAATGAGATTAACCACTTCTCTTTTCAAATCAAGCCAATAATAAAAATTCTTTATAATTGTTAGAGTGTTTTAGTGGCCTAGGTGGTGTAACTCCTCCTCCCACATTTACCCACTTTAACAATGTCTCTAATGTAAATGTGAGTTGAGTGTCATTGTGATATGACCTTACCTTAAGATCTTGTTATGGAAGTGGGGCCTACAAATTGGAGGTAAATTGACATCTGTAAGAGACTATAGATCACTTAGGAGCCTAAAAACCACCCCAAGTGATCAAACCCTAAGCTAGAGCTCTTTTTCAGTAGGTTTACTCTGCAACCGCACCCATAATACTTCATGCATATGGTTGGGAGGTTATAACCACACCCACAAGCTTTTATCCATGTGGTTATGACCCAAAATAGTGTATTTTGTGCATAAATTCATGATATCTATGCCACTTTTTTAGAATAGCCTCTCGATCACTTCCTAAAACCTCCTATAACTTTCCATAATCGTGATGATAATGATATCGATGATAAAAAATAAAAGTTTGAGAAATATATTGACCAATACATGCCTAATACATGATAAACATTTCACACATATGAAAAACCTAGAAGATATAGGTCATGAACGGATATATGATTATAAACCTCTAAATAACATCAAATAATTTTCAAGAAGGTCCAATTCCCTATCAAGGTAGTTGCAATAACACTTGTTAGCCCATGAATACATTAGTCACTCAATCACT
The DNA here is from genome assembly GCA_034641835.2 of Pinus albicaulis. Lineage (NCBI taxonomy): Eukaryota > Viridiplantae > Streptophyta > Pinopsida > Pinales > Pinaceae > Pinus > Pinus albicaulis. Next base: position 1,244,191,128 of record CM076579.1, read on the forward strand.
TATCAAATCATGAACAAGATCCATAATTGAAGCACATCAAATAATCATGCATACAAATAGCATATAACTACAATAAAAACCATGAAAAATCAACCATAAGATCACATAATAACTAGTACATGTACTACAAGGAAAATACCTTCTAGAAGAGGTTTTAATAGAATCCCATATAACTTTCCCAAAAATCTATTTGTAGTGAAGGTCACTAGTGGAGGCGGGCAGGCGAATGGTTTAGCGAATGTTTTATGGATGTTGCATATAAAATATACAAACATGCTAGTGCTTTACTATACATACAAGTACTGGTGTTGCATATAACATGGTGCAACATGGATTTCTTTTTTATAAAATAAAAAAACATGGTATGATAAAGACCACAATTCACTAGTGCTTGAATCGTTGATAGCACCTGTCTCCTTCATATAGTCAAGCTTCAATGTGCATACAAGTAAGTAGCATCACTGAAGTTTTAAATTTCAGAAAAATGGAGTGTTATTTTCCAACAATGATATGGTGTGGTAAACTTATCAAAACACCGCATGGAATCTTCTAAACTGCATCGCTAGGCGGTTTTTATTTTCTAAAAAATAAATGGTGCTATATTAAAATAACAGAACCATTGTGATACGTGTATAGACATGCCTCAGGGCATCTCGAGAAAATAACCACGATATATTTTAGTTAAATAAAAAAACTCGGTTCTTTTGGATATATCACACACTAGTGGAGTCAGAGAAACACAATAGAGGAAGGTTAAATAAAAAAATTCTCCCAGCCATAGTTTTCATTTTTACCATCCATAATGTGGGAGAGATATGAAGCATCAGTGCCACTCTTTCCATAGGAAATTTCCCTAATGACGGTGCATCTCCTTCTAACCATCCTTCCATACCATGACCACTCTCTAAGTTTTCATTTTTTTCAAACCGTGTTAAATTATTTTTTCTCTCCATTAGGTGTGCACAATACCTTCTCGACGACCAAATGTATAGGTAATGTCTATGTTTCTTTGTGATTTAATTTTTTAGTGGAGTAGAATTTAAAATTAGATTAAATTTGCCACTATTTTGGAGAAATAAAAGATTCAGCACATGGTGCGCTCGATATGTTTGGCTTGCATCGGTAGTAGTGCACCCTGTAAATTTATAGGGTGCACCACATTTTGGTGCATGAACCTAACGCACCACCATAGTTGTGGTGAATTTCGTAAATGAAAATGAACCACGAAATGTGTAAAAGATCGTATATGAGTGCATCATACCTAGTAAATTTATATGTACCAAACACACCATGAAAATTATATTTAAAAATATAGTTATAACTTAGTGTGTTCAATAACTTAAAGGTTTCATACCGCTGCTAAAATGTTATATGTCTGCACCAGTGTAGAAGTGTTCCACATCGATATAAAAAGCTAAATTTTTGAACCTAAAATGGTGCATCATACTCATTAGGGGAATTTTTAGGTCTAAAATGGGCATCCTACAAGAATTATAAAATAATAGTGGAAATAAAAAATAAGATAATTAGATTACATCATTAAATTTTAGAGGGATAAAATAGGAAACTACTTTTTCAACTCGTATTTTCAACTTATCTTTCTATGGATTTACTCAAATTTCAAGAAACAACAATCATTGAATGCATAACCTTATTCCTCATCCAAGAAGTACCCATGTTACATACTTTCAATGGACTCCACTAGATGAAAAATGATAAATACATGAAGAATGTCATTGCAATCACGTTTTGATGTGTATTTCTCATTTTTCATTTAGCAAGGACTATTGAAAGTATGTAACATGGATACTCCTCGGATGAGGAAATAAATTGTCCATCCAACTAGTGCTCCTACTTGAAATTTGAGTAAAACCTTAGGGAGATAAGTTGAACATACAAGTTGAAAAGTAGTTTTATTATTTTATTATTTTTTAATCTCTTTTCTTTTTTACCACAAAAATGGTCAATCATCCTCGATGGTCGACATCGTCATCTTGAATCCTATTGGTTCTTATAAATTTTATTTTGGTTCTACATTTTTCTTAGGCGGGCCATTTTAGACCTCAAAAATTCTCTCATGCCATATTTATAAATACATGTTTCATTTAATTAAAAGAAAATTGTATTTTATGTATTAGCAGGATTTATTTTTCCTTCCAATCATGTAGCAAATATATCAATAGAGGAAGCACCAATAGGAGAGGAATCAGCAGGCAGACCCATACAATATTGTTTGAATATGGAAGGCCAAAGAGAGGGAGATGGATTTATACCCTCACCTTATTACTGTTGGGTATGTGTTATATTCTTTCCACAACTAAGCACGCGCTCTTTGGTCCTTAATTTCCGGCGGGTAGTCCACATCCATGGTTTTGTGCATGGTTTTGCACCTGATATTGGGGTACGATGGTTTTCGGCCCCTGGTATTTTTGTAGATCCGGTCAAGGGAACTACGGTTATGTTCTAATCCAGGGTTTATGGATTGGGGTTTATGTATGCTTCAGCATGTATATATATGTGTGTTGTAACACTAAAAGGAATATAATGAAAAATCAAGCTGGTCGTCCCGATTTGGGATCCAGGGGAAAATCTCTGTGTTTATCTGTTTTATGTTTTATGCTCTCGCTATTGTTTATTTTCTGTTATAAGATTCGTGTGTAGATAATTTCTGTTCAGGGTTAAAACCTACATTTGGTATCGGAGTTGTTTTGGCTTCAAGGGGACGCCTTTGTTGTTGAGGGTTTTTTGCTCGGGCCTGTGGTAGACCCTGTGCAGTGGGAGATCTGCGGGATCGATTCTTGCGGTGAAAGAATATGGCGAGCGGCGGAAAGATAGAGATCGAGAAATTTAATGGTCAGAGTTTTGAGTTGTGGAAGTTCAAGATGGAGGATCTGCTGGTGGATAAAGATCAGTGGATCGCGGTAGATCCAGGTACTAAACCAATGGCAATGTCAGATGAAGACTGGAAGAAACTGGATCGGAAGGCTAAGAGCACAATACGGTTGTGTGTCTCAGATTCAGTATTGTTGAATGTATCTGGGGAAGCTATGGCGAAGACCTTGTGGGAAAAACTTGGGACTTTGTACCAATCTAAGTCTCTGGTGAATAAGTTGTTCCTGCGGAAAAAGCTGTATAACCTGAGGATGAAGGATGGAGACTTAGTGACAGAGCATCTGAACGCCTTCAATACTGTGGTAAGTCAGTTGTCGTCTGTTGATATTAAAATCTCAGATGAAGATAAGTGCATCAGTTTGTTGTGCTCTCTACCAGACTCGTGGGACAGTCTGGTTATTACAATAGGTAGCAATACAACTACCTTGAACTTTGATGATATTGTCTCAGCCTTGCTGTCGGAGGAAATGAGACGGAGAAATATGGAGGGTCAGAATGGAGATGCCTTATATGTACGAGGAAGGTCCTAGAATAGAAACAAGAATAAGGTTTCGAGTGGGAGATCTAAATCTAGAGGGAGATCTAAATCTCCTGGAAAGTTTGTAAAGGTGTGCTGGAAATGCGGAAAGGAAGGGCACTACAAAAAGGAATGCAGATCTAAAGCTCCTGAGAAAGGAAAGGAATCTGATGAAGGTCCTTCTGCAGAGGCAAAAACCACCTCGGATGAAGGTGGGGATGTGTATTTGGCTTCTTCTTCAAATACACATGTAGATCATGAGTCATGGTTGATTGACTCAGGTGCATCCTTTCACTTCACTCCCCATAGGGAGTGGTTCTGCGAGTATGAGAAATATGATGGTGGTGATGTCTTCCTAGGGGATGACAGGAAGGCCAGAATCGTCGGACGTGGAAAGGTCAAGCTGAAGCTGCAAGGTGGGAGGATTAGAACACTTCCTGGTGTTCTGCATATTCCTGCATTGGCCAGAAATCTGATTTTTGTAAGCAAGATGGATGATGCAGGTGTAAAAACAGTGTTCAAGAAAGATGCCTGCAAGATGGTTCGGGGAGCACTGGTATTAATGCGGGGAGTTCGGACTGGAACTCTGTACAAGCTACAAGGTAGTACTGTTATTGATGGGTGTAACAGTTCTGTGGTTCCTGAAAGTGGGACGGAAAGCCTAGCTGTCTCTGGAGAAAAGACCATGCTATGGCATCAAAGGCTTAGACATATTGGAGAGAAGGGCCTTCGGATACTGCATAGAGATGGTATGGTAGAAGGTATGTCTAATTGTTCTCTGGATTTCGATTTCTGTGAACATTGTGTATATGGGAAGAAGAATCGGGTGAGTTTTCCTTCTGGTGCTAAGAGGGAAAACAAGATATTAGAACTTGTGCACAGTGATGTGTTTGGGCCTGTGTCAGTTCCATCACTGGGAAAGTCTGTGTACTATGTTTCATTCATAGATGACTTCTCAAGGAATACATGGATATATTTCTTGAGGAATAAATCTGAATTCTTTGACAAATTTAAGTAATTTAAGTCTCTGGTGGAAAACCAGACAGAGAAGAAGATAAAGGTGCTGAGGACAGATAATGGTGGGGAGTTCTGCAAGAAGGAATTTGAAGATTTCTGTAAGAAGTGTGGTATAGCACAATAGAAGACTACTCCATATACACCACAGCAAAATGGAGTTGCAGAAAGAATGAAAAGAACACTGATGGAAAAGGCAAGAAGCATGCTCAGTGGTACCGGGTTAGGACAAGAATTCTGGGCAGAGGCAGTGGAGACTGCATGCTATCTGGTTAACAGATCACCTTCATCAGTGTTGGAGGATAAGACCCCACATGAGGTATGGACAGGTAAGAAACCTTCTCTTTCACATCTAAGGGTATTTGGATGTGATGCATATGTACATGATCCAAAGGAGAAAATGACCAAGTTGGATAATAAATCTGAAAGGTGCATCTTTATTGGGTATAAGGATGGTTTAAAGGGTTACAAGCTTTGGAACCCAGAAACAAGGAAGGTTGTGTACAGCCGAGATGTGGTATTTAGAGAAGTGAAAGATGTTGTTAAACATGAAGTCCTACCAAAGGAACCCGAGAAGATAGAGTTTGAGCTAAAGGAGGATGAATCAGACTCTACAACAAAAGAAGACTCAAAAGATGAAGAGCCACAAACTCCAACTTTGAGAAGATCAGTTCGGGAAAGAAGGCAACCAAAAAGGTATAGTCCATCTGCTTTTTGTTCAGGTTTTGCCTTAACTATAACTGATGATGAACCTAGAACTGTCAGGGAGGTAGTACATTCAGAGGATGGAAAACTATGGAAGGAGGCCATGGTTGATGAAATGGCATCCTTGCACAAAAATGATGCATGGGATTTGTGAGTCAGCTTTATCACAGAAGCCCATTAGAGGAAAATGGGTGTTTAAGAAGATGGCATGTGTATGTTGAATACAAAGTTCATTACAGCAAAAGGTTATTCCCAGGTGCCGGGAATTGATTTTGGTGATATTTTTTCTCCTGTTGCCAAAGTTACTTCTATTAGATTACTCTTATCTGTTGCTGCTGCATTTGATTTTGAGATAGAACAGATGGATGTGAAGACAACATTTCTTCACGGGGATCTAGAAGAGGAGATCTACATGAAGCAACCTGAAGGCTTTATGGTGAAGGGTAAGAAAGAACTAGTATGCAAGTTGAAGAGTCTCTGTATGGGTTAAAACAATCACCAAGGATGTGGTATCAGAAATTTGATACCTATATACTGGGACTTGGCTTCACCAGAAGCAAGGAGGATCATTGTGTTTATTTAAAATTAATTGGTGACCGTGTTATTTATTTGGTCTTGTATGTGGATGATATGTTGTTGATTGGAAATGACAAAGAAATTATCCAAGATTTGAAGACCCAACTGTTCTCCAAATTCGACATGAAAGATCTGGGTGCTGCAAACTATATTTTGGGCATGGAAATTAAGAGAGATCAGGCAAAGAGGAAGCTTTGGTTAAACCAGTTATGTCAGATCTTTATTGCAGACCCAATAATAGAGGAGAAGCTATGAATGGCTCCTATTCCCGTAGGTAAGTCAACTAATGTCCCAAGACACAAGAAGAAGAGGAGGGTATATCTCGTGTTCCATATGCAAGTGCAGTGGGTAGTCTGATGTATGCAATGGTCTGTACTAGACCAGACATTGCACATGTAGTGGGAGTATTAAGCAGGTTTATGTCAAACCCAGGGAAGGAGCATTGGACAGCAGTGAAGCGGGTTTTCAGATATTTACGTGGCACTAGTGATTATGGCTTGTGCTACCAGGGAAGACCAGGATTGGAAAGAATGTTGGACATTCTTGGTTTTGTTGATGCAGACTGGGCTGGAGATCTGGACCAAAGAAGATCTACAAGTGGGTATGTGTTTAGCCTATTTGGAGGCGCAGTCAGTTGGATGAGTAAAAGACAGTCTGTAGTGGCTCTTTCAACTATAGAGGTAGAATACATAGCAGCCACTCATGCAAGCAAGGAAGCAGTTTGGTTGCAGAGATTGTGTTCAAGTATGGGGTTGGTACAGCAAGCTATAAGGATAGACTGTGATAGCCAAAGTGCAATTTTCTTGGCTAAGAACCTTGCTTATCATTCAACGACAAAGCACATTGATGTTCAATATCACTTTGTTAGAGATATGGTTGAGGCTAAAAGGGTGTTGTTGGTAAAGGTGGACACTTTGAAGAATTTTGCAGATGCATTGACAAAGTCTGTGAGCACTCAGAAGTTCTCTTGGTGTAGAGAAACAATGGGTGTTGAAGAATTGGGCCAATGACTAAGCCCTCATGTGGCCCCCCGTGGAAAGAAAACAACAAGTGGGAGAATGTTGGGTATGTGTTATATTCTTTCCACGACTAAGCACGTGCTTATTGGTCCTTAATTTTCGGCGGGTAGTCCGCGTCCATGGTTTTGTGCATGGTTTTGCACATGATATTGGGGTATGATGGTTTTCGGCCCCTGTTATTTTTGTAGATCCGGTCAAGGGAACTACGGTTATGTTCTAATCCAGGGTTTATGGATTGGGGTTTATGTATGCTTCGACATGTATATATGTGTGTTGTAACACTAAAAGGAATATAATGAAAAATCAAGCTGGTCGTCCTAATTTGGGATCCAGGGGAAAATCTCTGTGTTTATCTGTTTTATGTTTTATGCTCTCGCTATTGTTTGTTTTCTGTTATAAGATTCGTGTGTAGATAATTTCTGTTCAGGGTTAAAACCTACAATTAATACAAGTACCAGAGTGCTCTTGAGTAATGTAAGCCCTATAAAGTGTTATGAGGAGGCTACATCTATGAAGGCACACATTGTCTTATTGGTGCATATGATCCAATGATGGAGTTCCTAGGAGCAGACTTTCTCTGTTGGTTATAGGGCATGGTATAGTCCCATTGAGGAGGACATATACCTTATCCCTGGCCTATCCATGAGAAGGGATGATTTTCCCTTATTCTATGATTTCCCCCACGGGGTTGAAAATCAGTGTCACCTTGCATACACTTAGAGATATGTTCAGCCTCATGTGGTCGATCCATCAAATTTTCAGGTATGTGATGGAAAATTATGAATTTTTTATTTTGTAGCATACGAGGTTAGTTGTCTCTCGCTATTAGTTACCACAATTTCACACTCTAGTAGTGATGGGAAGTACAATAGTTTCCCTCTTTTCTATTATGTTGATTCTTTAATTGAAGTTTTATGTTGCATAAGATGGTTTGTCACTTTTTTGAGGCAGTTTTGTATGGATTTAAATAGATTTCATGCATTGATACATGGGAGGGAGACCTTCTCTTTCGCTTCCGAGCTTCTTCTTTTTTAGTTTTGAGAGGTTTCCAAAGACATGGCCTACCTTTTATCGTTGCCCTCTTAGGTCTATCACTGAGGTTTCGATGCACATGTGGGGAGAAACGATGCCCAAGAGGGGCTTGATGAAGTATCCGATCATGATTTCTCCCGCGGCACTGTTGCTACTGGCCAATGACATTGACCATGTGTTTGTCATGTTGGAATTTCTGTAGGTGGGAATTTACTAGAGAGGGTGTCCCAACATCCTCTTCATAGAGGCTAAGCCAGCACATGATATAAGTAGTATTAGTGTTTTATTTAAATTAATCTAGTTTCATTTTCTTATTTTAATTAATTAGAATAAAATTTATTCTAACACGTTATTTAAATTTTTTATTAAATTGTTTAAAGAAATTGTCTAATTTTTTTTTTCTGTGTTATATACTTTGTAGAAATCAGCTCATTTGATGGTGACATACATCCTCCCCCACCATCAAATGGAGGAGATGAGGATATGGGTGTGGCCCATGAGGGTGAGGCACATCCTCAAGGGGGCGTGGGCATCAAAGTATTTAGGGTTGGTCTATGATTTCAGATGGACTACTGAAACCAACTAGCCAGAGTTTTGGTTCAAGAGGGATTCTGCCTTGGGAGGCCTTGAGATATTAACATAAATATGTTGTTTTTGGATCTCTATAGGGATTTTCCAGCCTCATATGATGTCTCTTATCTGGACTATCAACAGATATATTAGGGACTTAGCAACGATGAGGAATGCAAGTCGGTATCATGCAGTGACAGATACATCATATGTGGGTGGTGATGTTGATGATCATGACGATGATCATGATCATGACGCTTCTGGTACTACCACCTCGTCAAATCATGGTTTTTTGGGTATTTTTTATCCTTCTAGTAGTAGATTTCCTCATCAATTTCCTAATGATGAGATGTCAGAGCTAAAGCATGTGTCCTATGTTTCTCCTCATAGAGCGAACCAACCACCTCCTCCTACACCTTATATTTCACCATACCACATTGAGGGTGCAATAGTTGACCATCCATCATCTTCTAGAGTATACAAGTCACCTCCTCCTCCACTTCAGCGAAATTAGAAAAACATCGATTATCCAATAGTTTATCATACATCGTCTTCTACTTCAGACAAGGTTGGAATTACGTATTTTTTATCGGATATTTTATTTCTCTTAATTGACTTCATGTAGTTATTTGAATATTGTGTGTGTGTGTGTGTGTGTGTGCGCGTAATAATTCGTGTTTATATACATGATTTATATGTTATTTTTTATGTTTATGTTGTTAGGTCATGTCCGATACAATCATTTAATGTGCTTGCTGATAGATATGTATGTGCATGGTAGCAGTTATTTTACATCAGATTAATACTAATTTGAGGATGTCTATGGTGATGATGTTAGATTACAATGTTACTGTTTTGTTAGATGTGATCGTGATGATGATGCCCTAATATATTATTATATTTTTGTGCTAGCTAATGACGTTTATATGTGCTAGAGGTGTATACAAATATATCATGGTAGTGAATTAAAATGTGTATGTTAGATGATGTTTACGATTGTTAGATGGTTATCATCATGATGTCTCTTTGTATGAAATAATATTTATTATAGTTTACGTATTGATGAAGTTATATCAAACTTTTATATATGAAATTGCAAGAAAAATAACTTACTTTAAAATAATGCAAAGATATTTTTATAAATTACAAAGTTTAGTATGGTTGAAAATATGATTGCAAAATTATGGTAAATATCTTTATATTTCTTATATAGCTCATTGATATTCAATCTAACTTAATTAATCAAATATTTCAATACTCAGAAGGAAAAAAAATTAAATGTAAAATAATTTAGTTAGTTCTTGATAAGATGAAAATGTGTAACTCATTAAATTTTAATTAAACAATATTATTAATAATAAATTATTCATAAATTCAATATATTTTTAAAGTTGAAAAACTTAAGACACAGTTTTCTATAACATGTAACCCAGATCCATCTTAACTTTGGATCTACCAAGCACCCAGAGGGATCAAATATCTTGAGATGAAAACATATTTTAGAGTGAAAAGAGATTTGATGGTTCTAGGTGCTTGGTAGATACGTAGTTAAGATGGATCTAGGCTAGTATAACATATATGTAGTTGACACTGAAATATTTTATTTATAATTCCTATTCTCCATATTAAATTGTTAAAATATGCCCCCTCATAATTTTTTCTTTGTATGTATACATTTAACTATTTTTTTTATTAATATTTTACATTTATCTCTTATATCTACATTTTTATGACAGGCATGAGACCAGTACTTGGTCATTGAAGTAATAAAGTAATGGTTGAGGATTTCAGATAATTTCAGCATAGTGTTGGATAACGATATGCATATGATGTTATGTTAGCCAACAAGAGAATTAGGTGATGAAGCCCTCATTGCACAAGGATAAAATTAAGAGCAAGGGAAATTTTAATCATTTTCGGATAGGTTAAAAAACAAAATCAATGGATTCTATATTATTTTTATTTCATGTAATAAAATTTGGATAAGTATATACTACGTAATAACATCGATATTGTGTCTATGGTTAGAATACAACTTCTGCATGTACTAAAGAACCAAAAAATTATGTTGCAGAAAGGACAAGGATGGCATATGCTAGAGTTGTGGAAACTAACTTTGATACTCTATATATAGTTGATATTGCCTCATTTGCAAATATTTTCGGGGCCTCTCGTTTGAGGTATTATTACTTGTATAGATGTAGAATTGTATCTGATCAATAGTTCCTAGGAAAAAAATAGAGAAATGCAGTAACCTTAGAGTCATAAAATCAAATCGGTAATGTTAACATGAAAGGAAGAGAGTTAATTTTTACCCAGTGGGTAGCCTTTGCTAAGGAAATATATTATTCATTTCTTGTGATCTTAATTACTTTTATAGAGAAAACGTAGTTTTTACCTGAGGAACTAACTGGTTTCATATCCAATAGGAAGCCATGACTAAAAATTATGGACTTATGTAAGAGAAAACAAGAATATGGGGCTTGGTTAGATATGGAACTAAACACCCTTGAAGATATTTTCAAGTTGAAATTGTTATTGTGGGAGCTTCTGGGATCACTCTAACCAGAAACTTTGTTGATAGTGAGTCCAAGGTTCATCCTTATTCTAATGACCCCAACAAGAAAAGAAGTTTGAGTGGGAAAATAGCTATGCCAAATTCAAATGGAAACAATGGACACTCAAATTGTAATATGGGTCTTTTTTTTGTTACTATTTTGGATTCAGTTTATACGATTTGGTACTCTATGTTAAATTTTGTCTGAAGGAATTTCTCACATGAATTCCATTGGATGATTAATAACCAAATAAAAAATATTTCGTGGAGTGAATATCTACAAGGATGGATAGAGGTAATGGATATCTTCCAGCATATGCTCAAAAATATTTAATGCCAACATGGCCGATGAAGCCTCTCCAATATATGCAGGATTTTCAATCTCATATTGTTTGGCATTACCTCCATTGTAAGGTTTTCATGGAATTCCAATGACAATATTTCAGGTTGGCTCTCCATATTATCCAAGTTATCCAGGAAATCCTTTTTGGCTGAAGCACATAGGATATCCTCAACATTTTCCAACTCAAATGGAGAAATTAAGTGGTTTGTCTAATTTGTCAGGGTTGAAACAAAATGTTGTAGAAGAAATAGAGGAAGGAACTACCAAATCTTTCTCGAGATCTCAATCTAAAATAGAAAAAGGTGAACGTTATAATTTGGAGAATGAATATATGGTTCAACATTAAAAAATACTGCCCCCCCACACATAAATTCCTCTTCAAGAAGGTTAAGGGTTTGGACTAGACGCTCAGGAAATAAACACTCAGGCATGATAGTGATTTGCAACATCGACTACGCTAATACAAAGTGATGTAATGGAATAGATGAATATGTTTAAAACAAATCCATCTATGATAGTGATAGTGATTCAAGGGATGACCTTAAGTAGAAATTTAGTGATATGATTGGTCTTTCTAGGAAAAAATAAAATCACACAGGAATATTTTCAAAGAAAGAAGGAATTCACAACAAGAAAGGTGGGGAACATGAGTTGAGAACTTAAAATGAAGTTTTAAATTATTTTAATTCAATTTCAAATATTTTCCAGAAGTGTGTACTGAGAAATTATGAATCGTATAAAAGAAAATATATGATTCAAAACAATGGTTCCTTCCATGCAGTAGTAAAGTATGATCAACAAAAGCATGCAACCATTAGTAATTCCAATGATATAGGTGGATATCGGTGGCCGCCCACCTATTCCACTTTGTTGGCATCAAATGTTGTAATCCTTGCATAGATCTTTCTAACAAGATATTTAGCACGTCAAACGGAGATCGTATGCCAAAGTTACGTCCCCGGGAAGTTGAAACACCAATTTACCCAAACAGGGCCTATACTTTTGGCGCCTCATCTCCTAGGGTTAGGTTTTTGGACTTTTGGAGTTTTCCATTGTTTCTCAATAATAAATAGGCCCTCGAGCCTCATTTTTACACATTTCAGAGGTCTGTAGCTGCCACATATCTTCTCAGATATGTGCTACCAGCACCCTAGCTATTTTTATTTCCATTATGTCTGTAAGCATATTTCAGTCATTTGATTTAAATAAAATGAAGTATTTTTTCAGCTACATCTCTATGTTTATGTCTATTTGTGTATTTTATTGCATTCCTGCATAAATCTGGATCAGTGGTATCGAAGCAGTCTCCCATTTCTCTGTTTTTCTTTGCATGTTCCCAACGCGGTCAGGGTATAAGAAGTTAGGGCTTGATCTGGTTGAGCCCTTCCAAGATCAGCCTCGAAAACCCCGAAAACCTCCCATGGCACAAGAAAATAAAGACAAGCAAGCAGGAGATCTTATAAAAATATTGCTCGAGGAGGCGCTCGAGAAACAAACGAACACGATGAAGGATAACTTTGCTCAAATCCTTCAACGACTGCACACCTACGACACATCTGCATCCAACAGCCACTTTGGAGATGCCACTCCCTTCAAGGTATAAGTAAACTTGGACATTACTATATTTTAAGGCGAGATAGACGTAGATGTTGTAGATAGATGGTTAAATTTGCTGGAAGGGTATTTCTCAGTCAATGATTTCTCCGACCAAGAAAAGATTATTTTTGCACTCCTAAAAGCCACCCCCCATGTCAAAGACTAGTGGGAAACATACTGTGAGTAAGAGGATGAAGGGGAACCCTCTTTGTTCTCGGCCACACCAACTTGGAATTAGTTTTGAGATGGAATCAAGGAACAATATTACCCCATGGGGAGCTATGAGGACAAATACATCCAATGGACCACGTTGTGGCAGCAAAGGGATCAAGATGTGCACGAACTAATGAATTTGTTGCATACCTTGTGCGCAAAGTTGGGTATCAAAGATTCAGAGAAACATTTGGTGCTCAAGTACCGCAGTTGTCTGCACAAACATATTCACGAGGAAATGGATTTCCTTGACATTACATCTCTTGGCATGACATATCGCTATGCCGCCTAGATCGAGTAGAAATTTAAGCAGAATAAGTGAGACTTTGGATCTCCAAAATTGAATCCAGGGAAAGGTGCCCCCGAAACGAAGAAAAAGGGGCAAGGCCAAAGCGGTATGACTCATAACAACACCACAAATCCAAAGAAGGAAATAGGGAAGTGGTGTGAATTTCACAACAACCCCGCTCATATCACAAACGAGTGTCGAGAAAAATAGTCATTGGTGGCCGAACTAAAGGCACCTGAATCAGATGCATTTTGTGATCCTAAGTCAGAACCAGACAAAGGCAATGACAAAGGGAAGCATATCATTGATGTGGATCCCAGTGAAATTTTTGCCACCACCAAGATCCAGAGGGAGGATCCCGAGGATCTAGAGGAGGGGGAGCGCCTCTTCCATTCTCAGATGTTGGTGAAGGGTTCTCCATTACAATTCCTTGTCGATAGCGCAAGCCAGGAGAACCTCATTTCAGCAGAGGTCATGAAGTGGCTCGACCTACTGACCATAGCACACCCGCAGCCATATACCATCAGGTGGCTTCACCCTGAGAGAGATATCCATATCTTCCAACAGTGCCGCCTTCCGTACAATATCAAGTGATTCATGGATGAGGTATTGTGTGATGTTGCTCCTCTTATTGTAGCTGATGTATTATTGGGCCAACCATACTTGTGGAGGTGACATGCTGTGTATGAGTCTAGGCCTCATGTTGTTGTTATTACTTTGGGAAATAACTTGTACAAGATACCAGAGGTAGTACCACCTCCTGTCATCTATTTGACTATTGCAAAACAACGCAGTAAGACTGTTTCCCAAACCAGGAAATTTATTTTCCTTACAACTCGCTCATAGGGAAAAAATAAAATTGTGGCCAAAGCCTCGAAACAGGGCTCTGCTACATGGCTGCAGCAGATGGATAAAGTCATAGAGGAATACGAGGAAATTTTCTCCTCACTCAGAGAGGTTCCTCTACACTGTCAGGACAAGCACTCTATTGATCTGATCCCCGACGCATCACCGCATGATGTTTCCATACCTCCAAAAACTAAACATACAAAATCAACACATGTACTATCTGAGGCTGATAGAGAAACCAAATTTCCTAAATGCATCGAGCATGTCTGCCCGAAGGTCCATGACATCTTCGACAAATCGAATGCCCAGTTCAACAGCATTTACCTCATCTCATGGAGGATCTCAATGGAATGGGGACTATTGTTTCCTAAGGAGGGAAGAATTATCCTGGTGTATATTTGTGGCCACCCACCTATTCTACTTGGGGCCCCACTATTGTCTCTTTCAGTTCTTCAGTTTCGATGCAACATACTATTTTTGACAGTTTTTCAGGTCCTAAAATTTCAGAGTCGTTTTGAGGCCCTAAACGACGTTTATTGGGAAAAACAAGAGCGATCAAACCCTAAAGTTGTAATCCTCAGATAGATATTTCTAATGAGCTATTGAGCATGTCAAATGGAGATCTCATGCCAAAGTTACGTCCCCGAGAAGTTGAAACACAAATTTACCCAAACGGGGCCCACAGTTTTGGCACTTCATCTCCCAAGGTTAGGTTTTTGGACGTTTGGAGTTTTTAATTGCTTCTCAATAATAAATAGGCCCTCGAGCCTCATTGTCACCCACTTCAGAGGTATGTAGCCACCACATCTCTTCTCAGAGATATGCTACCATCACCCTAGCTATTTTTATTTCCATTATGTCTGTAAGCATATTTCAGCCATTTCATTTAAATAAAATGACGTATTGCTTCCACTACATCTATGTTTTTATGTCTATTTGTGTATGTTATTGCATTCCTGCATAAATCCGGATCAATGATATCGAAGCGGTTTGCTCTTTCTCTTTTTTTCTTTGCATGTCCCCAACACGGTCAGGGTATAAGGAGTTAGGATTTGATCCGGTTGAACCCTTGCAATATCAGCCTCACAAACCCCGACGACATCCCATGGCAGAAGAAAAGAAAGAAGACGGAGTAGGAGATCCTATCAAAATATTGCTTGAGGAGGCCCTCGAGAAACAAAGGAACACGATGATGGATAACTTTGCTTACATCCTTTAACGACTACCCACCTATGGCACATCTGCATCCAACAGCCACTCTGGAGGCACCACTCCCTTCAAGGTACAGGTAATTGAAATTACTATATTTGAAGGCCAGATAGATGCAGACACCATAGATAGATGGGTAAATTTTCTAGAAGGGTATTTCTCGGTCCATGATTTCTCCGGTTGAGAAAATATTATTTTTGCACTCCTCAAAGTTGCACCCCATGTCAAGGACTGGTGGGAAACCTACTATGAGCAAGAGGATGAAGGGGAACCCTATCTGTTCTCGACCACACCCAGTTGGAATTCATTTCGAGACGACATCAAGGAACAATATTACCCCATGGGGAGCTATGAGGAAAAATACATCCAATGGACCAAATTGCGGCAGCAAAGGGATCAAGATGTGTAGGAATTGATGAGTTTTTTCCATACCCTGCACAGAAAGTTGGGTATTAAATATTCAGAGAGACATTTGGTGCTCAAGTACTGTGGCTATCTACACAAACATGTTCAAGAGGAAATGGAGTTCCTCAACATTATATCACTTGGCATGGCATATCGCTATGTCACCTAGATTAAGCAGAAATTTAAGCAGAAGAAGCGAGACTTTGGATCTGCAAATCCGAATACAGGTAAAGGTGCCCCCGAACTGAAGAACAAGGGGCAAGGCTAAAGTGACTCATAAAAACACCAAAAATCCAAAGAAGGAAATGGGGAAGTGGTGTGAATTTCATAACATCCCCACTCATAGCACAAACAAGTGTTGGGAAAAATAGTCGTTGGTGACCAAACTAAAGGCACCCGAATCAGATGCATTTTCTGATTCTAATTCAGAACCAGAAAAAGGCAATGAAAAATGGAAGAAAATCATTGATGTGGATCCGAGTGCGATTATTTCCACCACCAAGATCCACAGGTAGGATCCCGAGGATATAGAGGAGGGGGAGTGCCTCTTCCATTCATAGATGTGGGTGAAGGGTTCTCCACTGCAATTCCTTATCGATAGCAGAAGCCAAAAGAACCTCATTTCAGCAGAGGTTGAGAAGGGGCTCAACCTACTGACCATATCACACCTGCAGCCATATACCATCGGGTGGCTTCACCTCGGGAGATATATCCGCATCCATCAATAGTGTCACCTTTCGTATAGTATCAAGCCATTCAAAAATTAGGTTTTGTGTGATGTTACTCCTCTTGATGTAGCTGATGTATTATTGGGCTAACCATACTTGTGGAGGTGACATGATGTGTATGAGTCTAGGCCTCATGCTGTTTTTATTACTTTGGGAAATAACTTGTATACGATACCAGAGGTAGTACCACCTCCTGTCATCTCTTTGACTACTGCAAAGCAACTCAGTAAGATTGTTTCCGAAACAAGGAAATTTATTTTCCTTACAACTCACTCATAGGGAATGAAGAAAATTGTGGCCGCAACCTCAAAATAGGGCTGCCCTACACGGCTGCACCAGATGGATAAAGTCATGGAGGAATACGAGGAAATTTTCTCCTCAATCACAAAGGTTCCTCTATGCTGTTAGGACAAGAACTCCATTGATCTGACCCCTGAGGCATCGCCACCTGATGTTTCCATACCTCTGAAAACTAAACATACGTAATCCACACATGTAATGTCTGAGGCTGATAGAGAAACCAAATTTCCTAGATGCATCCAGCACGTCTGCCTGCAGTTCCATGATATCTTCGACAAATCTAATGCCCAGTTCAACAGTATTTGCCTCATCTCATGGAGGATCTCAACGCAATGGGGACCATTGCTTCCTAAGGAGGGAGGAATGATCTAGGTGGATATTGGTGTCCACCCACCTATTCTACTTGGGGCCCCACCATTATCTCTTTCAGTTTTTTAGTTTTGGCACAACTTACTATTTTTTACAGTTTTTCGTGTCTTGAACTTTTGGAGCTGTTTTGAGGCCCTAAACAATGTTTTTTGGGAAAATAAAGAGCGATCAAGATTATCATTCTTGCATCAAAATTTGTACTCCTCATATATATCTTTCTAACGAGCTATTGAGTGCATCAAATGGAGATCGTATGGAAAAACTACGTCCCTGAGAAGTTGAAACACCAATTTACCCAAACGGGGCTCATAATATTTGCGCTTCATCTCCTAGGGTTAGGTTTTTGGACGTTTGAAGTTTTCCATTGTTTCTCAATAATAAATAGGCCCTCAAGCCTCATTTTAACACACTTCAGAGGTCTGTAGCCACCACAACTCTTCTCAGAGATATGCTACTAGCACCCTAGCTATTTTTATTTCCATTGTCTGTAACCATATTTCAGTCATTTGATTTAAATAAAATAAAGTATTTTTTCCACTACATCTATTTTTGTATTTTATTGTGTTCCTACACAAATCAGGATCAATGGTATCGAAGCGGTCTTCTCTTTCTCAGTTTTTCTTTGCATGTCCCCAACACGGTCAGGGTATAATGAGTTAGGGCTCGATCTGGTTGAACCCTTGCAAGATCAGCTTCGCAAACCCCGATGACCTCCCATGGTGGAAGAAAAGAAAGACGATGGAGAAGAAGATCCTATCAAAATATTGCTCAAGGAGGCCCTCGAAAAACAAAGGAACGTGATAATGGATAATGTTTCTCAGATCCTTCAACGACTGCCCACCTATGGCGCATCTACATCCAAAAACCACTATGGAGGTGCCACTCCCTTCAAGGTACAGGTAAAATTTGACATTCCTATATTTGAAGGTCATGGATAGATGGTTAAATTTGCTAGAAGGGTATTTCTGGGTCCATGATTTCTTCGACCAAGAAAAGATTATTTTTGCACTCCTCAAAGCCGCCCCCCATGTCAAAGACTAGTGGGAAACCTACTGTGAGAAAGAGGACAAAGGGGAACCCTCTCTATTCTCAGGCATACCCACTTGGAATTCGTTTCGAGACATCATCAAGGAATAATATTACCCGATGTGGAGCTATGAGGACAAATACATCTAATAGACCACATTGCGGCAACAAAGGGATCAATATGTGCACAAACTAATGAATTTGTTCCATACCCTATGCAAAAAGTTGGGTATTAAAGATTTAGAGAAACATTTGCTGCTAAAGTACCGTGACTGTCTACACAAACATATTTAGGAGGAAATGGAGTTTCTTGACATTACATCGCTTGGCACGACGTATCGCTATGCCTCCAAGATCAAGAAGAAATTCAAGTAGAAGAAGCGAGACTTTGGATCTCCAAATCTAAATCTAGGGAAAGTTTCCCCTGAATTGAAGAACAAGGGGCAAGGCCAAAGCTGTATGACTCATAACAACACAAAAATTCCATAGAAGGAAACATGGAAGTGGTGTCAATTTCATAACAGGCCCACTCATAGCACAAATGAGTGTCAGGCAGAACAATCGTTGGTGGCTGAACTAAAGGCTCCCAAATTAGTTGCATTTTCTGATCCTAAGTCAGAACCAGACAAAGGCAATGACAAAGGGAAGTAGATCATTGATGCGGATCCCAGTGCGATTTTTTCCACCACTAAGATGCAGAGGGAGGATCCCAAGGATCCAGAGGAGGAGGAGCACTTCTTCCATTCAGAGATGTGGGGAAGGGTTCTCCACTTCAATTCCTTGTCGATAGAAGAAGCCGAAAGAACCTCATTTCAGCAGAGGTTGTGAAGCAACTCACACTATTGACCATAGTACATCCGCTGTCATATACGATCCAGTGACTTCACCCAGGGAGAGATATCTACATCTGCCAATAGTGCTACCTTCTGTACAATATCAAGCCAATCACAGATGAGGTATTGTGTGATGTTTCTCCTCTTGATGTAGATGATGTATTATTAGGCCAACCATACTTATGGAGGCGACATGCTGTGTATGAGTCTAGGCCTCGTGTTGTTGTTATTACTTTGGGAAATAACTTTTACATGATACTAGAGGTAGTACCACCTCCTCTCATCTCTTTGACTACTATAAAACAACACAATATGATTTTTTCCCAAACCAAGAAATTTATTTTCCTTACAGCTTGCTCACAGGGGAAAAATAAATTTGTGGCCACAACCTTGAAATAAGGCTCCCCTACACGGCTTCAGTAGATGGATAAATTCATGGAGGAATACGAGAAAATTTTCTCCTCACTAACAGAGGTTCCTCTTCACTGTCAGGACAAGCACTCCATTGATCTAACCCCTGACGCATCGTCGCCTGATGTTTCCATACCTCCAGAAACTAAAAATACAGAATCCACACATTTACTATCTGAGGCTGATAGAGAAACCAAATTTACTAAACGCATCCAACATGTCTGCCCGCAAGTCCATGACATCGCTGACAAATCTAATGCCTAGTTCAACAACATTTGCCTCATCTCATGGAGGATCTAAATGCAATGGGGACCATTTATTCTTAAGGAGAGAGGAGTAATCCAGGTGGATATTGGTGGCCACCCACCTATTCCACTTAGGGCCCCACCATTATCTCTTTCATTTTTTTATTTTTGGCACAACTTATGTTTTTTGACAGTTTTTCGTGTCCTGAACTTTTAGAGCCGTTTTGAGGCCCTAAACAATGTTTTTTGGGAAAATGAAAAGTTTTCCTCCTCAGATAGATATTTTTAATGAGCTATTGAACATGTCAAACAGAGATCGTATGCCAAAGTTACATCCCTGGGAAGTTTAAACACCAATTTACCCAAATAGGGCCCATAGTTTTAGCGCTTCATCTCCTAGGGTTAGGTTTTTGGACGTTTGGAGTTTTCCATTGTTTCTCAATAATAAATAGGCCCTCAAGCCTCATTGTAACATAGTTCAGATGTCTGTAACTGCCACATCTCTTCTCAAGGATATGCTACCATCACCCTAGCTATTTTTATTTCCATTATGTCTGTAAGCATATTTTAGTCATTTGATTTAAATAAAATGAAGTATTGTTTCCATTGCATCTCTGTTTTTATGTAAGTTTCTTTATTTTATTGAGTTCTTGCATAAATCCAGATCAGCAAATGATTTTGTTGGAGGAAATTTATGGTCGTTGAATAGGTAAAAAAATAACCATGCTTTACTTGAGCCAGTAATAGGCTCTAAATATTACGCCATGAGATAAGATACTGGATTGAAAATGATATTTTAATTATAATATATTGGCTTCAAAGAAATGCCAGAATTCAAGAAGACTATATCAGATGAGAATTTGATGCTCCTTGAGAGGCTCAATTCTACCATGTTCTAATTATATATTTCTCTCACTTATGAGAGAGATAAATTATCCCTTCAAAATATTACAACAATAGATGACTTATTTATTTTTTCTAAACAACATAATAAAATGGAATTAACTCATAAAAATTCATAATGGGGTGCGAGGGTTGATTAAAAGCACAAAATTAATGGGAAAAATGATCAACTGCACCGATAAATATATAGTGGGAGATATTTAGTTAATCATTCTTTCATGGTCCCAAAAATATCTACAGTCCATGAACATGTCATTAGAGAATGGGCATCTCACATAAATATAGACTCTGAGGTTACGCCAATTGACAAGGTCGAACATCCTTCTTATATTGTACCAAAAATAAAATATAAAACTTTTATTTTGTGGGAACCCACTAAATTGTTTATTATTTTGGAGAGAAACTCTGAAAGAAACTCTGATGAATATTGTAATGGTTAGGTGAATGAACAAGGGTCTCTGCTAAGGGAAAAAAAGGAGAAAATTGTCAGGGAACCACTAGGAATGAAAATGGGAAGCAAGGATGGGAAATTGAAGGAAATAGAAGAGGTATCAACAAATAAAGGAGTTGAAATGGATGCAAGGAGCAGAGAATTAACAAATTCAACCCCATTGGAAGAAAAATAGTTCCGTTCCAAACAATTACGTTCCTTCAAAGTAGGTTTACAAAAGAATAAAAAAGATAAAGTATTCATATTTTTTCTTTTCAAATTTTCGGCACTTTGAACTAGCTTCTCTTTATAAAATATGAAATATTTTAGTTTTTTCTAGCTGCATTGTGCTCAATCATAGTCTACAATATATTTCTGTTTTGTACAATCTATGTATCTAACATGTTTTTTTGGTGGAGATATTCTATTCATGAAGAGGAGGAGAGGAAATAGATTGAAGATATTAAAATTGCATGAAGTATAACTTCAAGTGTAAATAAATTGACAAATAACTCCCATCATTCAAGGAAAAGGCAACTGAAGCATATGCCAACAAGTAAATTATCTTTAATTTTTATGAAAATTAGAAATAATCCTCACCTACGCACTGCACATTCTCTTGCAGCGCTAGTAAAAAAATCTCTACTAAAGAAATCAATAGATTGAGTTCACATAAACGGAAATTAAACTAGTTGACGGAAACTATTAGTCAATCGATTTATTCTCAGTCAATACTAGAGATAAATGTCAATTCCTCAAGACAAAACGTTAGCTACTACACTGAAACAAAATCTAGACAATGTTAAGAAGAGTAGTAGATAAGATATTTCTACAAAGAAATAAAATGACAATGATGTAAAAGCTAACGGTAAATCATTCATTTCTTATTAGATTGTTACAAAGGGCTCTGATGAAAAGGTGATGGATTCAAATGGGTCAAATATTAAAAAAAAAAATTGCAGTATCTCTAATGTGAGGAAGAAAAGTAACCCATCTTTAGTGTTGCAGATGGGGGAATGGGTTAATAGATTAAAATCCAATTGCATTGTTTCAAATCCATCTGCAAATGACTTGGATAGCCTGAATTAAAATAAAAATTATCTCTCAATGAAAATAATAGATCTTCATATGTAAGAAAATTAAATGGAAGGTCCCTAAAAGTTCCCTTACATTTGCAAAGTGTCTCGAAAATGTCACGCATATAGTGTTTCCATGCAAGCCCTTTGCGATGGTGAATAAATTAACCTAGATAATAGTGTCGTAACTATAAATTGTAAGGATGATGTAGATGTATATGTTATGGGGAATAATATTAATTATTCCATGTTACAAAATAACGAAATTAGTCATCCACGGAAATCATTCCATTCGAAGACAACAGAAGATAAATAACAAGTAGAAATCTCTCCTCGATATTTTAATTATAGAAAGAGAGGAGATGATTCAATCAATTCAACGGGATTCTCTACTCTAGATTCAAACTTCTCATTTCATGACTTGGAGTTGTAACATGTTCAGTAGTCTAGCTATTTACATGCCATAACAGTGGTAGGTTTATTGGATGAAGGACCTGAAATTTTTGAGGTCACTGAAGATACCTCAACTCTAAATCAAGTGGCTACATCTGATTCTCCCAAGTCTAGGAAACTTGGTATGCAACCACATAATAGGAACAACTTTCAAGCTCCATCTTTAAAGCTCCATAAATGTGATCTTGAGAAACATTTTGGAGTAACAGTTGTGTATAACTCAAATTTTGATAAGCCAATGTCAAATCATTTTGATTTAAAATTAACATCTGAAAATGATATTTCCTCTCAAGAAATATCTACTCCGAAGGCAAGAAATTTTTAATTTGGGAAACCTCTTGCCACCTCCTCTAATTCTCCAAAATCAAATCCACAGTTACAGACTATGCCTACGCTTCCACCATTATCATCCCATATAACTAACAATGGAAAGTTAGATTCAACACATTCCCATAAAGAGTGGGGAAATGAATCCGAAGAATTTTGATGTTTAGATGAAAATCATGAACATATCAAGCTGAAAAATATGTGGGGATTTCAAGAGGAGCACTATTGAGTATTTGAGAACATTGAGATGATATTGAGAGAAGGAAATGAATTATAAATTTAGGTAATAATAGTGAAATATCTAAACTTATATGTTTTAATAATTAGATTGGTTGGATGTTGTTTTATGCCATTTACGTACTTCTTTCTTTTGAATTCTTGGTGATTATGTTTTAAAAAATGATTAATTTATGTCCTATATATTTTATATTTCTCAAAGATAATCCGACATGTGATTCCATTTTCTAAGACAAAGTAGGAAAGATCTATAAGATTCATAAAGAAGTAAAACCTAATCAAATCAAATTTTCAAAACACAACTGGACTTGAAAATGTTACCAGATAGAAGAGAAAGATGATACTTAGTTTGATAGATCCAGTCCACATATTACTCATTAATAAACTAGAAAGTATATAAACCAAAACCCTCGTACAAAGACATATACATGTGAAAGGATGCAATCAAAAGGTAGGGGAGAATGAAATACAGAATTCAAATATTTTTTTATTACCAAAGTATCAAAGCAAGTGTTACTACTTCAAAATTGACAAAATCCATCAGCTCTTAAGGAATTTGATACCTAATTCATATTAGTCCCTGCATTCAATAATCCAACAAAATTTAGCCAACCAAACATACATTAGAATTTTTCACGAATAACACTCTCCACTCTTCACTCTTGTAGTGCAAAATAGTGGAGTATTTATTTGTGATGATAATTATCATATGAAGCCCTAGTTTTAGCTCTCAAAAACACATTGTTAAAGAAAAAACAATTTTATGACAAAACTAACATGTTTTATTTTTATCCATGAAAGTTTGGATTTGGAAAACAGAACCTAGGAAAAGAAGTGGATGTTGATCAAACAAGTCAAGCATTATTGGTTACAATAAATTATTATGTTAGTAGGAGGTCCCTAAGGATCATGGCATATTAGAGCATGTTACCCACCCACATGTATGGTTAACCATAGGAAATTTTTTTATTTCTATGATGCAATTTTCTAGCCTGTTGTCAAACATTATTTATTTTATGTTATTTTTTCTATTTCCATTTCTTTCTCCAAGTGATCTACAACGTGAAATTTTTAGAATGTAACTTACTTGACACGACTGTGCCTAAGATTTTCCTCAAGCTTGAGTACTAAGTTTCTAAGGTGTCCTTTTCTATCATGATGTTTTATTTACCTTTTTCATACTGGTCATCTGGCCACGTAGTGGCCACTATTTCCCAACTGAAGAAAATTTGTTCTAGTTTCTTGCTTTTCATAGGAAAAATGGAATTGAGATTGTGAATGTTGCGATATATATTGTATAAATACTTTTATAATGTACTTTAGTGTATATTCCAATGTTCATCATCTTTCATGTCTTATACTCTACATTGCATCTTCTTTCATTTTTAGAAGATGAACTAATTATTGATGGTAAGAAGCAATAATTGAATAAAGAGAATAATAATACTAGAGCGACAAATGTGGAAAGAAAGAGAGAATAGAACTAGTCTAGTGATACTCTTAAGGCCATTATCCTACATGGGACACACACATAGATATTGATGGTCAAGTCTTCAAAGTTAGTGAATTCATCTACAATGCCTTGGCAACACAACAATAATGTTTTGAAGTGATGAAACGATATTTCTTGTTTAAATTGTAGTCCAAAAAATATTAAGTTGGAAACTCATATTATAATACTTGACATGTCATATAATATAATTTATGTGGTTGAAATTATTTATAATTGTAATTGATATTATTTAATATTGTAATTACCATATGCAACTTTGTGTTTTCATATTAGATGAACATTATATGGCATTTTTTTTAGTTATTCGCAAAATCATACTAATTAATTTATGTTGATTAATAATAAACACATAAAATCAATCTAAAAGTACTAAAATAGTATTTTATATTGATTAATGATGAAAAAAAAAAATTAATATACAACTAAATTAGTCACTTATAATAACTATTAATAAAAGTAAAGGACATGAATATAAACTACTAAATCACACATTTATACAATGAATATGAAACTACCAAAAAAAGATATATGAATACTGTAAATGATAAATTGGTGATGAAAAATAAATAATATTTTTTGCATATATATGACTATTAGTAGCTAACTTACAGTTTCTTATAACAAGAGGGAAGTTTAGTCATATTTTGGTCATATTTGTTTCTTCATTAATTGGTTTTCTTGGATGACTATATAGTAGTATATTTTGTTTTTCTTTTTGGTCATTAATTGTGACAATTAATAGATAAATCAATGACTAAATTAGTGAAAAAAAATCATTACTAAATGTAATACTAGATGATAAAATTGAGACAATCAATTAATGACTAAGCTAAAAACGACTAAAATTTGGTTGCATTATAAGATACTCTAAAATAGCCACTCTTGGTCACCACCTAAAAAATGGTTGTTTATATCCAAATATTAGTTACTTTTTCAGTATCTAATTAGCCATTTTGCTATTGAGAGGTAACATGTGATTCAATAGTTGCTAAAAATTGACATAAGAGATGATATCTATTTAAAAACAGACATTTATACCAAATGAGTGAGATATGAACACATATATAATATATGAAAAATTATTATTTCAACAAAATATACCCCAAATATTAAGAGTAAAATGGTAAGTGATTGATATATAATGCTAAAACATTGATCTCCCATCTATCTATAAGGCGATTCATCAAGATGTATATCCATGTACATCAGCTGAAACACTTGATGCAATTGTTGACCAAGCCCTTACATTATGAGGCTTACCTAATGCCCCTCGAAAGAACAAAAAAAAAAACAAAGTTCATAAAGAGGTTGAGTATAGGTTCTCAAAAAATACTAGAAGAAATTTATGTTGAATTGCAAGGTTACATAGCTCATGGGTAGAATAAGCTCCCAAGACTATAGGACTTTTGTGCACTGCAACCCTAGACATGAACATACCACGAACAAGTTCTTCTATCAGATTAAAGAAATTTCTGAAACATTTATAGAAGAAAAGAAACTAGGTATAATGGGGTAAATAAGTATGTTATTGGCTGGATATAAGCATTGTTTTGAGGTTGTATATATTACTATAAATGATGTTAAAGGAAAAGGAGTTTATGGCCTACATTTTTTATCACGAAAAAATTTTCACCTAGCCATTTCTAAATAGGTGGATCGAAATACACCATGTGAGTTCAGTTTTACATGATACTAAAATCACTTTCACTATAATAAATAAATTAATAAACCACTTTTATGAAGTTATCTTCAATTAAAACCCATGAGAATAATTAGATAAACCATTATTTATTTAATTTTCTCTAGGAATAGTTATTAAACTATTATTTAACAAATATTCCTTGTCACATTTGACTAAATCACCTAGGATTAATTATATAAGTAAATATTTGTTTGTTATTTTTTACATCCATACTTGAATAATTACCAAAATAATTATGTAATAGTTATTTAATTTTCACACCTTTCTTATTATTTGAAAAATAATTAACAAATCATTTTTTTGTTAATTATTTCTAAATTAATGTATTCAACCATTTCAAATATCTTTTCCATCTCCAAACATATTATAAATTATTTCAAGCAGTTACATCTAGATTTTGGTAATAATATTTTATTATTCTCCTTTTTCAATATCAACCCAATACTTTGGTATAAATAAGAGGGGTTTTCATCCATTTCTCATTATGATAATTATCATCGCCAGCATTATCGTCACATACCATTCGAGTTCCATTTTTTAGTTCTACATTGTCTATGTTTCCACACATTAGAGAGAGAGGAAGATCTAAATTTGGAACTGACGAGGACATTAAAGGACTCATCCCATTGAGGGGGACTTATGACATTTTAAAAATATCCTTCATTGGGTGTATTAATATAATTATTTTCTTTCTAAATCTTTTCGAAGATTAGGTTTTACATCGGTTTTTTATATGCGTTGTTTTTGCTTTTAGATTTGCATACATCCATTATTTTGCAGATTTTCTCACATATTTGTTGCATATATGAAGTATGAGCAACCACACTTGTTGTTAGGGTCACTAGTCACTCGTGACTTAAATGATGTCTTTTTGGTACACCTTCCAAAATATTTCATACTAATAAACAACTCCACTTGTGTAACAACATCAGTTTCCTAGGTGACTTTTGCTTCATAAATTTTAGGGTTTTCTATAGCTATTTTTAGATTTTTATCGCTATTTATAGATTTCACTCCATTACTCTATCAAATTTCTCATTACTGGTGTTATTTTGTTGTTTTCCATAGGTCACAGGTACTAGCTGAGCAGGAGATGGCAACATCTTCCAGAACCTGTTATCTAAGAGTGGCAGAGACAAAATAATATTTTTCAGCCCCATAAGTGCGTTGTGAGGTGAATAATGACCTATTTTGGCCCAAAAAGAAGGGTTTCCTTAAAAAACAGGTCAAAAACTACATTTTCAAATTTTTCCGTGAATATTTTCTGAATTTTTCAAGGTTTGTCAAGAATAAGATTTTGGGCTTTTTTACGTATGTTTCACCCTCCTTTGCCATGGATTTTCTTTTTTTGTATGTTTGAGGTATAAACAAGCCCCCTATGGTCTCTATTATACTTACACCTTTCTAGGAAGGCATCAACACACATAGATTAATCCCACATGGGAATCAGAGCCAAACAATATGTGTATTTAGGTGTAGGATCGGTGAGATAGTATTCCAATAACACCCTTCGATCATTCACATTGAGGCATAAAATTTTTGTTTTTAGGTAGCTTAAAATCCCTCACCATCCCACTGTCAAATACGAAGTGCGTTAGAAACCCAATTCAGAGGGGGTTAGGCTAGGACATCGTGTGAGTGGTTCTCCTCACGGTTACCCAACTCGTGGTAGGGAATTCCGTGTGTTTTAAAATATACCAAGAATCTCAAAACTCGAAAACCCCCATGGGAAAAAGGTAACCATAATGACCAGTATTAGGAAAATGACTTATAGGACTGGCTGTGGGAAGAAGTTGGTTCTCTACCCTATCTCTCTCTTTGAAAGGCCATCTAAAACAATAGATTTAGGATTATTTGAAGAATTATATCACCTTTAGTCTAGAGGTAATTTTTATTTTGATAGGAAGATTTTTCTTGTATTAGAGTATGCTAGGTCCCCATATTATGAGTGTAGTCCCCTATTTTTATTAGTGTAGCCCCCTTATTTTTATTTTTTTGCCCCTGCCCCCATATTGTTATTATTGTTCCCTTACATTATTATTTTTAGGTCGGCTATAATTATATTGTGATCCCACAAACCCCTATATAAAGAAGGAGGTTTTGTCATTTGTATCATCCAAGAATTGTTCATTTCTGTAATGTATTGGAGTTTTCCCCCTCGAAGTGGCTGATTTCTAAGGCGTTTATCTCTCTTCTCTTCCATTTTTGGAGTTGGTTTCATAACATTTGGTATAAGAGCTTTGGATTCTAGGGTTTCACTGCTCCAAACAGGTCATCGTGACATTTTTTCTATAACTTGTTTTCTACGAAGTTTCAGAAGCTGAATTGTGTAGATCGTGAAGAAACAATCTTGAGGAACGTTGTGGAGAAATTTCAGATCTTGGTTCACAATATTTTCGGAGATATGATCTGTGGAAGTTAGGGATTTTTGCAGGCTCCTAGATTTAACCTAACCAGGTCATCGTGGAATTTTTTCAATAAAGTTTTTTCTACGAGTATTTAGAAATTGAAATTTTTATAGAGCTTAACTGAAATCCTAAGGAACGTCGTGGAAAATGTTCAGATATTTATTCGCAATATGTTCAGAGATATGATCTGTGGAAGTTAGTGTTGTTTCAGGCTTCTGAATTTCATCTCAAATAGGTGACTCTAGGAAAATCATCAGAACGCTCACTCTGAGCATCGAATTTGAATTATGTAAAAAGTGGATGCAATATCAAATACTGTAGTTTCCTTTGTATCAATTTTGGAGAAAAAGGAGGAAACAATGTCATGTGGCAGGAAATACAAGTTCGATCTATTGAACCAGTCCATAATTAGGTCATTGTGGGAGATTGGGCATAAATTTCTCTTGAATAATCCAAATCAGGTGAGACATATGGAAATTGTAAGAAGCTTCAGAGGGCTACTATAGGGCCAAAGTTTAGATATTGAAGATCTGAAATCAAAAAGATAATTTAGTTTCAATATTGAGCTCCTCAAAATCAATACAAGGGTGTGTATTTTTTTTCGAATTGCATAAGTCTTGTGTGAAAAATTAGTTTGAATTGATTCCAAGGGAATATTTTAGAATAGATATCAGTATTTGGTTATAAAATGCCTCCTAAAAATAATTCAACACCCATTAATCCTTTATAAGGCTCTACTATGACTCATGAAGACAAAGAATTGCAACATGACATATCAAAATTAAAAGAGAAAGTGCACCAAATTTCGCTCTCGCAAAGAGCAACAAAAAATGAAATGGACACTTTGAAGAAAGGCATGGATGCTAAGATGGATGGAATGGAAGCTAAGATGGATGAAATGAAATACAACATGGAAAACATGAGGAATGAAGTAAATTCACACATGGAAAGTTTGACAAAGTTGATACAAGAAATGTTTCCTAATGCCAAAAAGATAGTAGAGGAAACTCATGATGAGAATAAAATAAATGTTAATTTTTATTTCATAAACTCTAATGTTGGATGGAAGAACCACCATATTCCAAATATGGATATGACGAAGTTTAATGGCAATGATCATGTAACATGGATACTACAGATGGAGCAATATTTTGATCTCAATAATGTTCAAAATGCACAAAAGGTATGCATTGCAACTTTACATTTAGAAAAAAATACATTTGCAGGGTGTCCATGGCTTTGATCCCGTAAAAAAATTGTCACTTAGTCAATTTTTATGGAGGAAATGATAGCACATTATGAGGATACAAAGAGCAACACCTTCTTTAGCGAATTGATAAATCTCAAATAAAAGGGTTCAGTGGTGGACCACATTGAGGACTTCCAAAAATTGAATACAAGGGTAACTGATATTCCAGAGGAACACGGGATTGATGTCTTCATAGGGAATTTAAATGATAACATCCAACATGAAGTTTGCGTTTGGGAACCTGATTCATTGTAGAAGGCATTCATATTGGCAAGAAAAATTGAATGTAAAATTATGGTGGCAAGGAAGCCTACCACTCACATTTGTAAAGATGGAAGTATTGCTACTCCTAGACTTCCACAACCTACAAGGTTGACACCACAACAATTGGAAGAAAAAAGAGTGAAAAGGGCTTTGCTACAGTTGTGATAGAAAATACACTAAAGGTCATAAGTGTGCTGAGAAGAAATTATTTTACATAGATTGTGAAGAGGAGGAAGAAAATGAAAACTTCAAAAGAAGAGGATATACACCAGGAACCAACCCTAGAAGAAGAAGAAATTACTCCAACCATATCAGGTAATACATTGGCAGGAATTACCACTCCTCAAACTCTCAAGATATAAGGACATATCAAGAATAAAAAGGTAATAGTGTTGATTGATTCAGGTAGCACCCATAATTTTATTCATTGTAAAGTAGCCAAGGAATTGAATTGTTTCCTATACCGAGAACTAGAATTTCAAGTCATGGCTGCAAATGGAGGAACTATAAATTTCTTTGGAAAATGCCATAATATCAAGCTAACCATAGGGGAATATTTATTGAATATTCCAATGATTTCCATTCCAATGGGAGGTTCTAATGTTGTACTAGGAGTACAATTGTTGCAATATTTAGGGACGATAGCTTTTAATTTTCAAGAAATTTTCTTGAAATTTTTTTTCGGAAGGAAAGGAAATCGAATTACGAGGTATTGTAGGAAATCCAGGAAAGATAATAAGATCTAAAGTCATGGCAAAGCTTCTAAAGAAATAAAAATGAGGTGTAATTGCAAAATTATGCTCACTAGAAGTTCTGACATCAAAATCACCTATTTCTCCAGATCTCCAAAAAGTCTTCGAAAATCATTCCAGGGTGTTTGATACTCAAAAAGGACTTCCACCTATTTGTGATCATGATCATGCTATTCATTTGATTCCAGGAACTGTTCCTCCAAACCTGGGGCCTTACAGATATCCTTATGTCTAAAAGAGGGAAATTGAACGTATGATTGCAGAAATGTTAGAAGCTGGTATAATTCAGCCTAGTCAAAGTTCTTTCTCTGCTCCAGTAGTATTGGTGCACAAGAAGGATGGATCATCACACATTTTTCTAGATTATAGGGAGCTCAATAAGCTCACTATTAAAGATAAATTTCCCATTCCTGTGATTGATGAATTATTGGATGAATTACATGGCTCTATTTATTTTACCAAGTTGGATCTTCTTTCAGGATATCATCAAATTAGAATGAAGACTGAAGATATTCTGAAAACAACATTTTGAACTCATGAGGGTCATTATGAATTTTTGGTCATGCCTTTTTTCCTTACCAATGCACATTCTACATTTCAAGGGTTGATGAATTCCATTTTCAAACCCTTCCTTAGAAAATTTTTGCTAGTATTTTTTGATGACATACTAATCTACAGCGGCTCTTTGAAGGATCGTGTTCAACATGTTGACAGGGTGCTCAAACTATTGGAGGAGAAAAAATTATATGAAAAAACATTGAAAATTTTCTTTGGAGTACAAGAGGTGGCATATCTGGGTCATATTAAATCCATTAAGGAATGGAAAGTCACCACAACCATAAATTAGTTGCGAGGATTTCTCAGGTTAAGAGGGTATTATTGAAAGTTTTTTAATAATTATGGGAGAATAGCAGCACCTCTAACAAAATTATTGAAGAAAGATGCATTTTCATGGACTCCTGAAGCAACTAAGGCCTTTGAACATATTAAAGAGGCAATCTGCCTAGCACCAGTCTTGGCTACGCAAGACTTCACAAAAACCTTTATTGTGGAATGTGATGCCTCAGGAAATGGAATTGGTGCTATGCTAATGCAAGAAGGAAGACCCATTGCTTTTGAAAGTCATTCAACCAAAGGAAAATATTTACAAAAAACTATTTATGAGAAGGAAATGTTGGCAATACTATATGCACTAAAGAAATGGCGACCTTACCTAATGGGAAGGCACTTCAATGTAAAAATTGATCATGATAGTCTTAAACACTTTTTGGAACAAATACTATCTTCAGAAGAGAAACAAAAATCGGTCACAAAGATGTTGGGTTATGACTTTGAAATCATCTACAAAAAAAGGGAAGCTAAATGTTGTTGCAGATGCACTCTCAAGAAAGGATGAAGGGATGGAAGCATTTCTTTGTGAAATTTCTATTATCCAACCAGATTGGATAACTAAAGCAAGAGATGAATGGAAGAAGGATGAAGAAGTGTGGAAACTCATTCAAAAGTTGAAGAAATATCCTAGTACATCTAATACATTTAGTTGGAAAAATGATTCCTTATGGTACAAAGATCGCTTATATCTTTGTAAGAATTCACAAATAAAAAAAAATATTCTTTTGGAATTGCAGACTTCTCCTTTACGAGGACACTCAAGATTTTTAAAAACTTACCACATGGTGAAGAAAGATTTTTTTTTGGATGGCCTTAAATCTGATATTAAAAAGTTTGTGGCAGAATTTTTGGTTTTCCAGAAAAATAAAGTTGAGACAATTAAGACCCCGGGTCTTCTATAGCCTTTATCCATTCCAAGTCAACATTGGGAGGAGATTTCAATAGATTTTATCACATGTTTACCTAAGTCCAAAGGAAAGAGTGTCATCATGGTGGTAGTTGATAGACTTACCAAGTATGCACACTTTTTTCCATTATCTCATCCATTTAAAGCAAGTACATTTGCTACTGCATTTATGGAAACAATTCAAAAGCTACATGGAAAGTCAAAGATTATGGTAAGCGACAGAGATCTCATTTTTACTAAAAAATTTTGGACAGAATTATTTTCTTGTTTGGGTACCCAACTAGCTCATAGCTTATCTTATCATCCTCAATCTGATGGTCAAAATGAGATAGTAAATAAATGTTTCAAGGATATCTTCGTTGTTTTGTATCTGATAAACAAACACAATGGGTCAAGTGATTACCTATGGCGGAATGGTGGTATAACACTTCCTTCCATATTCTAGCAAAAATGACCCCATTTATGGCACTTTATGGATATCATCCACCGTCCATCACATCATCTTTAAGAGAAAATTCTAAGTTGCAAGCAATGGAAGATCACATCGAGCATCAACAGAAAGTTCTCCAACTCTTAAAGGATAACCTCAATTTGGCACAAAATCAAATGAAACAATAGGCAGATCAACATTAGAGCGAGAGAAGCTTTAATGTAGGAGACTGGGTAATTTTACGACTACAACCATACAAACAAATGTCCCTCAAGCAAGCTAAGAAGGATAATAAATTAACGCCAAAATACTATGGTCCTTAAAAGGTGTTGCAAAATATTGGTACTATGGCATACAAATTGGAGCTTCCTTATTCTTCACGAGTGCATCCAGTTTTCCATGTTTCATGCTTAAAGAAGGTTATAGGTGACAAAATTCGAGTTCAAACAATATTGCTAGAACTTGATGAGAAAGGAAAAATCATATTCGAACCTAAAACAGTCACGGAAATAAGAACTCGACATCTACGAAATCGATCAATTTCAGAGCATCTCATCAAGTGGAAGAACTTACCCACTGAAGATTCTACATAGGAGGATCAGAATTTTACACAGAAGCATCCAGATCTACTCAAACGTTGAGGACAACACTTTTTGGAAGGAGAGGGGCATGTTAGGTCCCCATATTACTAGTGTAGTCCCTTATTTTTTTTAGTGTAGCCCCCTTATTGTTATTGTTGTGCCCCTGTAACTCTCATATTGTTATTATTGTTCCCTTACATTATTATTGTTAGGTTGGATAGGATTATATTGTGAACCCATGGAGCCCTATATATAGAAGGAGGTTTTTTCATTTGTATCATCCAAGAATTGTTCATCTATGTAATGTATTGGAGTTTTCCCCCTCAAAGTGGTTGATTTCTGAGGAATTGATCTCTCTTATCTTCTATTTTTGGAGTTGGTTTCATAACAGAGTAGCATCATTATATTTTTTTTTTACATGTGGCACCATTGCACTAGGTGTTTTCTTGTTGCTTGTTACTCTAATTTTTCCTACCATCCTTTAGTCCTTTAGTGTTATCCTTTTCTTGATATCATTGAACCACCAAGGCATTTTTTGCAGTGAATTTGAGGTATTCATCCTTAGTTCCCATTAGGATATATTACTCCTCCTCATCAAGTGCAAGTTATTCCTCCCAATCCTCCATCGAGTCCTTCTAACTATGAGTCTGTTGATACCTTTGATTCTGCGTCTCCTCTACGTCATATTTCCATTATGTTAGGCACCAATATAGGTGTGGGTATCCAAGGTGGTAGCTCGGGTCCTACCCTGGGTAATACCACTAGTTGAACCTCAACCAGTATAGTCACTCCTATTCTATTGCTACCCTTCATGGCGAGTTTGAATGTCATATATTTTAATGAGATTATCAATGATCTCATTCTCCATGATCCAAGTTTGCCAGTTATGCCTACTAAACTTCCTTAAGACATTCCAAAATTTGAGGGAAATCATGTAGAAGACCCCGCTAATCATGTTCACTCATTTCACATGCAGTGTTCCTCTAATTCCTTTACTGATGACTCCATATGTCTTCGTTTATTCCAAAACACACTTACTAGAGTCGTGGATAAGTGGTATGTTGACCAACCTCGTGCCTGTCATTATAATTTTGAAACTCTTGCCAAATATTTATTATCATATTTTTAGTTAGCTCTCCATAGTGACACCGGGACCGAACTCTTGAATTCATTCCATAAAACTTCTTCCACCCACCTTTATGACCATTTCCAAGAATGGCGCAGAAGGAGGAGCACATGTAGGGCTCCTAATTCTAAATACAGTGTCTATATGGATTGGTTTCTTAGATCACTATTGTACTCCATAGGTAAACATATCATGTCACACTTTCCTTATATAGAGAAATATGCACTCAAAATAGCCTTAGAGTATGACTTGATTTATGCCCAATCTGGTTATCTTTATACCATTCTACAAAACCTCCCTAGCCCCAGTGATTCCAATCCATCAAGGCCATCTCATGCCGCCGATAGTATCATTTGATATCTTTCACACCCTTATCAACAACCATATTCTCTCCCTCAGATGAGTTATGGTCAATCCCAGGGGAAGTGAAGTACCTCCTACAATTAGCCCCCTCCATCAGGAAACTCTATCCAGATCAAAGCATGACATACACATATCCACAATTGTTTCAGCAGATTCCAAGGTGAGTTTTTGATCAACCTGTTTATACCAATGTTATCCCTCCTCCATATGTTCCTTATGCACTTCGTAGTGTTCCAGACATGTGGGCACAAGAGCCTCAACATCCCATGCCTCATGAAACTCTACCACAACAACAATGTCCCCCTCAAGTTTAGGTGTATGCTCAAGAGAGTGCGACCAATCCCCCCAACAAAAAGAAGAAGAATAAGGGGAAATGTAATAGAAATCAACCATCCCGCCATAATAAGGGTAACAAAGGTCCTCCAGCTAATTAGCCTTGGGGAAATCAACCTAATCTCGTGACCCAGCAATAGGGCAATAAGCCCAAGCAAATTATTGCTCTTTGTATGAATAAGCCTTGTGCATGTTGTAGCATATATGGCCATTAAATTCATGATTTTCCCTTTTTACCGTGTATGCAGAAAATATGGGAAGCCCAAGCAGGTACTTCTAGAGGATAACAGCCCAAGGTTGAGCTTCCTGAGGCCCTTTCCTCATCTCAACTGAAAGTTCATATCAGCCCATTTCCTCGCCAAGGATACATAGGTATCCAACCCACACACGGGGAGGCAACACCTCAACCTTCACAATGTGGTCCAACTGATTGTCAAATTCTTGTGATGAATTCTGAGGTCGTCAACACTCAACATGTCAATCTTCAGACTCACTCATCCCAGTATGACAAGGTACCAATTATGTTTGTGTCTCAATCCAAATCCAAAGTTTTCACATAGTCCATTCCATCATCAAACGATACCTTATAGATCCATCAGCCTAGGGAAGACGTTATTACCAAGATATTAAAAGTACCATTATGTCTTAATGCTTCTTTAGCCAAAGCTTCCCATACATACATCATAGTAGATGACTTGGTGTAGTTTCCTACATCCATGTCAATGCTAGAATTTCTCTAGTCATGATCATCCCAATGAAAAGAACTAATTAATGTCTTGGGCGCTATGGATCCTTTATATTATCACACTATCTTCTTTGAAATTTACCAATCAGAGCATCCTCCACTTCCTTCATCTATTGCTTTTAAAATGCCAGTCTCAATTCAAATTTCCAATATGCATCAGTGTATCATTGAGGAAGGCACCTCCACATGCGTAATGGTTGTTGTGTTTGGAAAAAACTTAACTAAGCAGACCTGCCACCATCCGCCATCAGTCATTGTGCATGCGACAGTCATCCATCTCAGCCCTTTGGCTTACTTCACAACTATCATATCACTATTGTCGGCAACATGGTACCCATTGATATTGAAGTCATTAATGCCCCCACTGATTACAATATCCTTCTGGGTTGTATTTATACCTATGCCATTTCAGATTTCACATCTGCGGTTTTCCATAAGATGTAATTTCTCCACAAAGGAAATATCGTTACAATAAATCAACTCACTTACTATGATCCTAAGGTGCAGAATTATCCTCAAACTAGCATTGCATCCATGAATGATGATATGACTGTGTCGTTCCTCACCATTGTCTCACTAGGAGTCTTTAAATACTCTGCTTTGCTTGGTTCCTACTATGGTCCACCACCTATGACTTATGAGCATAATGCGTCCATTGTTTGCATGTTGCAAGCATCACATGTTTCTCACAAGAGGTCTAGTACGACCATCAAACATCCAATGCCTTCAAAACCTATTGTACCAAAATCACCCCAGCATATAGGTATAATTCCTCAATGACCACCTCCTTTTGTTGGTGTCTGTCCTAATCTATTTCAACCAAGAAAAATTCCTCCATGCCTTAACCATTTAGGAGCAGCTCCACTAGGCGATTCTCCTTCCGTTCAGATAACTTTCTTACTTTCACCGCCATGAATTTTTTTTCTCCCTGTCATGGCTATGTTGATTTTACCCAAAATTACTCTAGGGATTTGAGTCTGGTACATCGATCCTCCCACAAATACTCCACTCTATCACCTAAAACCTTACATTGCTTTCACCCCGGTGTAATAGGTTGTACCTTCCCCTTCTTTTGATTTAGTTCCACAACAACCTCAGTGGGCACCTACACCTATTGTGAAAGAATCTAGTGAGGGGGGCGAAAGCATAAGAAAATGGAAATAAATACAAAGCGCCCCAAACAACTCCAACTCCTGCTAAGCCCCCAAATCTAATACCTATGTGTGCTTTGTGTGATGTTATTAGGCATGCTATTAATAATTTTCCTAAAACCCCTCATCTCAAAGAGCCTGTGGTCGACGATATGTTTCCTAACTCTAACATCCCATAGGTCCATGTTACCTTACTTGATTCTACCAAGAAAAAAAAATCATTACACAGAAATCATGCTTGTTATTTACGTCATAACTTTGGTCACTATTTTCATCATTGTACTCATCTCGAAGATTTTTGTGATACATGTCAGAAACTTCGTGAAATAGAGGTCGCTCATAATGATCCATCCACTTCTTTACCTACAGATTTTCACACCACGATTAAGCCATAACATGAACCACGCATTTTGATTCCTTGTTATGAAACCAACTGCAAAAATATAAGAAAAGAGAGATGAACGCCTTATAATTTAGCCACTTCGAGGGGACAACCTCCTTTACATTACGTAAATGAAAATTTCTTGGATGGTACAAATGGAAAAACCTGCTTTCTATATATAGGAGTCCATGGGGTCACAATATAACCTTATCCGACCTAACAATAATAATGTAAGGGCAGAATAATAACAATATGGGGGTTACAGGGCGTTGGGCCGGAATTAAGCTATGTTTCTAGTTATGATCCCTTCGAATTGTGACACAGTTTTGGTAGTTCTCTCCCATTTTAAACAACAAATATAGAAAAGGTTTAAGAAAATCAGGGCAAGTGGGCTAACGACAAAAGGAAACACTTTTATAATGGAAACTTGACTTATTTTATCTATGTATATAGGAAAACAGAGTAGTTGAATCAACGTTAAACGGAAGACAATTGGAAGACATAGACTCATGGAATCTCCATTGCTTCCAGAAACTGACATAAGACAGAAATATGGGTCCAATCTCAAGAGCCCAAATGACATCCATGCCCAGTGGGACGTTGTCTGGAAAATACTGACTCACTATGTGAAAATGCCTTTAAAAAGGACCAAGGATGAACGAGAAATATATGATTTTCCTTCTGTAGTCAACACTTCAGGACAAAACTATTCGATTGTACCCATGTATTATATTTTGATTCAATAAAGAGTTTTTGATGTTTTGAATAATCATATTTTTAGTTTTTCATTGCATTAGATCTTCCAGTGGTCTGGGCCCAACCTCTGGGAGTTCTCTAATAGTTTCCGTGATGTGTGTTAATTACATAATCAATCTCCAGTTACCTGATGCAGTTGTAAATTACTTTTCCACTCAATAAAGATATGGTTTTTCTTTCTTCATAATAGTTTAACATTGATGATTTTTTGTTTAATGTTTTACTGCATTCATGCTTTTGGATTTATGATAATTATTTATCGCTGTTACATTCTTTCATTTTCTCTCAACGCCCTTGCAATCAATTTATGAATCATAGAATAATTACTTGTCAATGTTATTCATCTTCACAGATTATATTGTTCCCTTAGTATGATAAGGCGTTCAATTCTTGATTATGTATAGTAAGATGTCAATTAGTTAGTTTTCAAAGAGAATTCCATTGCAAAATTATATAATTAGTTGTTGATTCATTCTATTCAGGTTGATGTTCAATTCACTTAATTTGTTGTTCAATTCAATAAGTTTGTTGTTCAATCCATCATTACGTTGTTCAATTATAAGTTTCTCTCCTTCAAAGATAGGAAGAGTAGTTAGCTGCATTATGCCATTTTCATGTCTCTTTGAGTTGATTGAACTTAGAGAATTAGAGAATCCTTTTCGTAAGCATCATAGAGTATCTATCATTCGATCTCACTTGAATATATTGTGCTTACACTCTTGAAATAAAAATACTTACCCTGGGTTGACAATTGAATGAGAAACTTAGAGGTTGCCTGCAATAAACCACCTTTGTGAACCAACATTCTTGGTGTCATTGTCGGGGAGGGTGTTAAGAGTGATATCTTTTATTTATCTTTCTCCATTGCTGTGAAGAATTGGGTATTAA
Source organism: Pinus albicaulis (assembly GCA_034641835.2). Classification (NCBI taxonomy): domain Eukaryota; kingdom Viridiplantae; phylum Streptophyta; class Pinopsida; order Pinales; family Pinaceae; genus Pinus; species Pinus albicaulis. The sequence goes on from CM076579.1 coordinate 1,244,230,693, forward strand.
AAATGAGAGGTAAGAACCTGTGTACCAGCAAGCAGAACGCTTGCTCCATAGCCACTTCTTAGCAAATTGTGTAAATATTGGTAGAATAGGTACCGTTGTTTTATGAATAGGAAGAAAAAGATAGAAATAGATCAAAATCATCTGCAAAAATCCCCAAAATCCAAGGTACCAATGATCCTTGGAAGAACAACATATATATATGAAATCATTAAGAAAGTTGAATCCCAAGCATCCATAGGACCCGGAATCATTCCCAGTCAAAGTCCTACTACTCTCTCTCAGGTAGCAGCCTCACTGTCTACAGCCCACACTGATATTCACAGTAAGATAGAAGGATCAGAGCTAAGCCTTCAAACTGCCAATCATATAGGTACTGATCCTTCGAGAGAGGGAGGTTCTTATAACTTACAGGAAGGGGAAGGATAAAATAGAAATTTAATACAAATATAAGATTATGAGCCTAATTCTCCTAAAGGAGTGTTTGAGATAGAAATACTCGATATCCCAGACCAGGGAAGTGCTGTAAAGTTTCCTCTATATTCACCTCCCATTCCCCCCAGGATTACTCCTCCAGAACAAGAAATTCCTAAAGATTACTGGCACATCTTTGATCAAATGGAAAACAATCAATACTAGAATCAGAGGCATACATAAACGTTGGAGTATCCCATCGTTGACCATGCTGAAAATGCCCCTATGAAATTTATCCCCTTACAAAGTATCCCCACCTTCCATGAGCTGACCACAGAAGATCCCGATGCATTCTTATTTGAATTCGATGTCCTATGTAGGGGGTATGACAATAGCAGTGACCCTCAGAAATTGAAACTATTCCCCTCTACTTTAAAGGGAGCAGCTTTATGCTCATTCATGGGGCTAGGTGGGGGAACCATCAATAACTAGGATCAGATGAAGAATATTTTTCTTAATAAATCTCAAGACTATTGCCGTACTCGAGAACTAAAATATAAAATCTTCAGTATGTCTGCAGGGGACAATGAAACATTAGAGGAATACGTGGAAATTTTTCAATAAAATTTACAAAGGTCTCCATATACTACATTATCCAAAGACATCTTAAAAGCTACACTGATTAAGGGAATGAAAGAAGAATGGGTTGAAACACTTAACTTAACGGGAAAAGGGGATATTTCCCAGGAAGGATATGATGAGATTATTTCCCTGTGTATTAGGTGCTCTCAGGGAAATAAGCATAGTAAGACAAGTGAACATGACTCAATAAAAAAGGAACTTAAGCAGCCTGGCGGCAACATAACTAGAGCTGAGTTTAGAAATCTCTTGGAAATTTTTAAAACTGACATTTTGGGTACTTTGACAACACATCTTGATGTATTACAAGCCAAATAGAAGCAAGCTATAGCAGAGCAGAATTTGGCCATATTTTTCCCATGCTTTTGGAAGAATCATAGCCAAAAGAAATGCCCCTTGGACACGGTTTATACCTGTGACATCTGCACTAAGGACCATGCCACATACCATTTCCCTTCACTCCTGAGGCTGAAAGCATTTTTCAAAAAAGTGGAAGAAGAGACAGAACCATTCTAGCTAATGAATCAATGTCGACAATGGCAGACACAACCAGGTATGCCTCAAGACCCACCCCAGTTCTTTTCTCCTCCATAGCTTAACCTGCAAAACCCTTCAGCAGCTTGGTAAAATCAAAACCCTTTCTCTACTTGGTCGACCTAATCGTTCCCTATACCACTCTAGCCAGCACAACCCTCACCAAGGAATAATTGGGCAAGATTTCATTATTATCCTCCTTATTGGAAAAACACTCCATACCAAGCCCAATGGCTAGCATCCCCTTCCCAAACCACTAATTGGCCTCAGAATTGGTAGTAACCCCTGTGAATGACAAACGTACCAATAGGAGCAAGTGTCCAAAATCAACCTACACTTCCGACTCCAGACCCAGTTTAGCACAACCCTCGGCCTAACCTACATCCTCAATTACCAGCTCAACCCAATCCTCATCCTAATAACAGACTGGTTCAGCTAATCCAGATCATAGAATATCCACACGCTGACACTAGACTAAGGCAATTCAATGAACTAAAGTTGAGATCGGGACATTCTATATCACCAGTAGAAGTTGCAATCCCACCTCAATCCAAACCTGGGACTTCAACGAATCCTAGCTAGGAAAATATAACAGAAACAGAGGGAGGGAAAGAGAAGGAAATGAGTGACCAAGGGAGGCCTGAAGAGCTTAGGGTATTTTCACCCCCATTCCCTGAAAGGCTAACTCTACCTAGACATATAGCCTCTCCAGATTTTGACATCTTGGGAGAGTTAAGAAACCTTTGTATCAAAATTCCTCTTCTTCAGGCCACACAAGACATTCCCATTTATGCAAAAACAATTAAAGAGCTATGTGGGAAAAATATTAAAAAAAAAAAATTGCGCCCACCATTCATGTGGTCGGGACACTTTTTGACTTATTACTGGGTAAGGAACTGCCTGTAAAATATGAAGACCTAGGAAATCCCATAGTAAATATGCACATATTTGGAAATTCCTTTCCAAACACATTGGTCAACTTAGGGGCGCCATTAACATCCTAACTACGAAAACCTGTGAAAATTTAGGCATATTAGTGTTAGAACCAATGACTACGTTGTTGGAGATTGCCAACCGGTCTGTCATCAGACCAGAAGGAATAGTGCAAGACATCCTGGTCTTAGTAGACTCATGGGAATATCAAGATGATTTCTTAGTTATTAACCCAAAGAATAGGATGGATGGGCACCCATTGATTTTGGGGCGACCTTGGCTGGTAATAGTCGATGCTTACATAGGCTGTCAAACATGCATCATGAACATCACTAGAGGATATTCCATAAAAACATCATTGTTTATCCACCTGCAAAACCTAGCTGACCCACAGTAAAAATTCAGAAACATCCATATGCATATTGGGAGCAAAACATTCATCCACCTCTAACATTAGTATAAGCTCTCGAATTTAAAAATCAAACTGAAGATGATGTAATCAATAATTTTATGAACCAGCCATCGACGTCTGAGAACTTAAAATGCCAAATGTTGAAAACAGTCCTTGAAGATGGAGTTGAAGAGGACCCCTTGACAGACCTTGAAGAGCAATATATTCGTACAACCACTGTGCATAACAGCACAACCATTGAGATTGAGCCAGCGAGGATCTTGAACATTAATAACAATTTGGATAGCAACCAAAAGCAAAGGCTCATAAAAGTTCTACAGAAGCATAAAGGGGCATTTTCTTGGGACTAACTAGACATGAATGGTTTAGATCCCCAGCTTTGCACCCATCACATTTATACAGATAAGGAAGCTCGACCCATTAGAAAACCTCAATGAAGGTTGAACCCACGCTTAAGGGATGTTGTAAAAGATGAGCTACAAAAATTACTGGATGTAAATTTCATCTATCCTATATCAGATAGAAAATGGGTATCACCTATGATATTTTTCCCTAAAAGGAATGGGAAATGGGTAATCTGTGTGGATTACAAAAAAATGAATAAAGCAACACAAAAAGACCACTTCCCCCTCCTTGTCATTGACCAAGTCCTTGACACATTGGCAGGGAAGTGGTTCTTCTCCTTTCTGGATGGGTCCAGTGGCTATAATCAAATCTAGATATCCCCTGAAGACTAGTATAAGACAACCTTTACCTGCCCATGGGGTACTTTTTCTTACAGATTTTTACCATTTGGGCTATGTAATGCCCTAGAAACATTTCAAAGAGCCATAATCAACATTTTTTTTGACTTAATAAATGAAGTGCTTGAAATATATATGGATGAATTCACACCATATGGTGAGGACTTTTATCAAGCTTTAGAAACATTAGAAAAGGTGTTGGAGTGATGTATTTCTACTAGATTATGTTTAAGCAATGAAACGTGTCACATGATGATTACCGAGGGAGTGATCCTAGGTCACTACATCTCTACAACCAGAATATAGGTAGATCCAGCAGAAATAGAAGTAATCCTTCTATTAGCCACACCTTGTACACAAACAAAGGTACAGGTACGCATTTTTTTGGGATATGCAGGATATTATCGTAGATTTATAAAAAAAAATTCACAAATAGTTGCACCTTTCTATGGATTGACTGGAAATGTTGAACTCCACTAGACTGATAAATGTGACACCACTTTTACATATTTAAAGAAACTTTTCTCAACAACACCAATTCTACGAGGGCCCAATTGGAAACTTCCTTTTCACATCTCTTTAGATGCATCTGACACAGCAATAGGGGCAATTCTTGGCCAAGAAGAAGACAAAAAACCTGATGCTATTTATTATATCAACAAAAACATCATTCCTGCCGAGTTAAATTATACAGTGACTGAGAAGGAGTTCTTGGGTGTCATTGATGCCATTAATAAATTTATACATTATATAACTTGCTATCAAGTACTCCTATATACTGATCACTCTGCCATTAAATATTTAGCTAATAAACCAATCACAAATGGGAGAATAACTCGTTGGTTGTTGCTGCTGCAGAAATTTGATATAACTATCAAGGATCGTCCAGGAAAATAAAACATGGTTGCATACTTCCTAACAAGGGTTCCAAAGACAGATGATACGCTAGCAGTTGATGACCAGTTTCCTGACGAACATCTGTTTGCGGTAGTGGTAAAAATTCCATGGTATGCACGCGTGGCAAATTACTTGGTAGTAGAAAGTTTCCCAACACTTAACATTAAGAGAAAAAAAGCTAATTGTACAGCGCAGTGCAAGGTTCTCCTAGGTCGGTGGATACCTCTTCCATACGGGGGTCGATCTGCACATATGCAGATGCATCAGGGAGGACGAAATCTATGACATCCTATGGGCCTGTCACGATGAGCCTTTTGGTGGCCATTTCGTAGATCGTAGAACAGGGCACAAAGTGTTATAATTATGCTAATATTGGCCTACGATTTTCAAAGACGTGAAAAAATATGTCTAAGCCTATGATAGTTACCAAAGAATGGGTCGCCCAAGCCAAGCAAATGAAATGCCATGACAACCACAACCGGTGATAGAACCATTCAAGAGGTGGGCACTAGATTTCATTGGGCCATTCAACCCACCGTCAAACGAAAAAACCTACGTATTGGTTGCCACTGATTACGTAACAAAGTGGGTAGAAGCAGTTGCCTTATCAAGAGCCACGGAGGAATCTGTGATTAATTTAGTTGTTCGTACAATATGGGTTTCTGTGGGAAGTGATAACCGATGGGGGTGCACAGTTCATAGGTAATAAAATTACAGCGACCCTAAAAAATCATCATATCATCCATAAAGTTACATCTCCTTACCACCTGTAGGAAAACGGGTAGGTGGAAAGCACCAACAAAGTTTTGGAGGCAATTCTTACCAAAATTGTATCAGCACATCGTCGAGACTGGGACGCCAGATTACCAGAAGCCTTATGGGCCTATCGCACAACCTGGTGGAACACCACTGGATGCTCCCCATATCATCTAGTATTTTGGAGAGAGCCTATTTTCCCTATTGAGTTCAAGATCAAGACTCTAAGAATAACCTAGGAGGTAGGGTTGGACTCAGCAGAAGCCCAGGTTAAAAGGCTCCAACAAATAAATGAGCTAGACGAAATACAACGATTGGCTCTACAGTGAATAGCGATCGTCCAACAATAGTGATCTAAGTGGCATGATAACCTCCTCAACAAGAAGGTATTTCAAAAAGGAGATTGGGCACTCCTCTATGACTCCAGATTCCAATATTTTCAGGGAAAATTGCAAATAAGGTGGCTTGGTCCATACAGAATTCAAGAAGTACACAATAATGGTACACTCACCTTGACCACCATAGATGGATCTAATTCTACACTTCGAGTAAATGGGCATAGAGTGTGCTTGTATCGCAAACCACTCACAAAGGAATATTTTTGCCAGAAGGTACGAAATGATCCTACCATCTGAGTTATGGATGGAGGGGGTGATAACCCCACAACCTCAAGTACATGAAAATTGTGTTAGTGTCATTTGTAAATAATGTATATAATTTATTTAGAATTCCTAGTTCCTATTTTGTTGTACATTCCTCATGCCCAAAAATGTATTCTCTCTCTCTTTTATTTTTTTGTTGTTCTTCAAACTCTTTGAATGGATGATGTTCAATCTAATTGAACAGTTATTGTTCAATTGGATTGAACAGTCGTGTTTTTGCATTTTTATTATTTTTTGTTCAAACTTTTTGAATGGCTGCTATTCAATATAATTGAACAGTTGTTGTTCAATCGGATTGAATAGTCGTGTTTTTGCGTTTTTATTATTTTGTTGTTCAAGCTCTTTAATTATTATTTGTAGTTTTTATTGATGTTCAAGCATCTCTTTGGTATTGATGATTCTAATTGAACAACTTTTTTTTTTTTTACGGATGTTATTCAGTCTAAGTGAATAGTTTTTGTTCAATTGGATTGAACAGCCGTGCTTTGCGTTCTTATTATTTTTTTGTTCAAACTCTTTGAGCAGCTGCTGTTCAATCTAATTTAACAGTTGTTGCTTAGTCAGATTGAACAACCATGTTTTTTGGTTTTGATTATTATGTTGTTCAAACTCCTTCAACAACCGTTGTTCAATCTAATTGAACAACTATTTTTCAATCAACCTTATTTCCTTATTTTTTTGATATTCCCCTTCATCCACACCTTAGCTATGAAAGGCATCTCATAGGAGGAAGTGGCAGTGGAAGAAAGGAGGAGAGTAGTAAAAGTTACGAATAAGATGATTCTTTAACACTATAATCTTTAAATGGAAAGATGACAGTGAACATATATGAAATGAAAGGCTAAGTCATTCCCAGCTCAATTATGTTATCATACAATACATGATCTTATGATGGTACATATTTCTACACTTTCAAGTATTATTTCCCTCCAATATGAAGGAATGGGAATAAGGGATATTAATTGCATTGGCATTCTTTTACTTCTCTCACCATCCCTAACTCTTAAGGAGTTAATGAGCCTCCCTTCATGTATAAAGAATAACTATTATGTTTTCATATAGATTTTTAAGAGAGGATAAGGGGTAACATCATGAGCTAGCTTACCATGATCATAAGGAATGACATCATATCATAATAATAGTTATACTGTTTTCTCTCCCTCTCCAGTCACTTCCACATGAGATGCATTCATGTCAAAACTTCCAAATCAGACCTTTACACTACGTATGCTCATAATTACTCAATTACTCCTCATCCCCTGAAAATTTGAAAGCCACGACCTCTTCTCTCATGTATAGACCATGATTATCAAATCCTAACACTCCTTTTTCACATTCATGACTAGCCAGACCCCTCTTGTACTTGAGGACGTGGGCACCCTTACTTCAATGGAGGGGGTGTAATTAGTCATAAATTAGAAAGTACGTAGAAATTCTGCACAAATCCCATTATATATACCGATAATATGAGAAGAGAATCGTAACTAAGGCATGAATTTACCTGTGTAGGACCGCAATCGCTCTTTCTCTTACATATAACATTCATTCGAAAAAATAGAGCTAAGAGAGAATACAATCAGAAGAAGAAAAAACACAGGGAAACATACCAACCATGGGAGGAAATTCTCTTCGGAATGAACGTTCATACTTCCCAATTTCAGATGCAGCTAGCACTACCCTCCAACAAGTTGGTTGGCTTATATATGTACACTTATTATAGGGATTTGATACAGAAGTAGCAATTGAGTTTATGCAAAATTTGCAAGAAGGGCAGACCAGAATCAAGGGAAGAGTTATACCAGTCACAGAGGAGATTATTTCCAAATTCTCCAAAATACCAACGAAAGGAGAGAGATGGACAGAGAAACACCTCCTCTTGCGAGAGGCAGTTGCAGCATATCAAGATCCGGAAGAACCATTGGAGCCAAAATTAAAAGGGATTAACACTACGTCTATACACCAACCATGGCAGGAACTAATGACATTCATCAAAAGATTCGTTACATGTGACGGACGCCAAGACGTGGTAAAACCTTGTCAACTTAAAATTTTAGCCGTAATTAAGCAAAATATTTCAGTTAATCAACCTACTTTCTTAAATTCCATATTTCATGACACTGTTGTTCGAATAAAAAGAGCTAAAAATGCTTAAGCAGTTGTCAGTCACAACGGAATAATCAAAATAATCACCATACATGAGTTGGACAAGAAGCAGATAGCCTAGCAAAATTTTTTTAACCCTGCCACAGAGATACCCGAGGAAAACCCTAGCGAAACCGAAATTGAGCTCCCCAGGGTAAACATACCTAGAAGAAAAAGGATCCGCACTGCAATATCATAAGCAAGCAAGAAAAAGTAGTCCAAAACACTTCAGGGAACCTCATACTTCATAGACAAGGCAGGGCCATCCCATCCACTACCCTCAAGCCCTAAAAATGCACCCTTATAGGACTATGAGGAAGAGATGGCTCGAGTCCTGGAAAAAATGAGGGCAGGCCATGAATATAGAAGCCTATCAGAAGCTGAAGAACAAGAGGAACCTATAGACAAGTCTGCCACTATCAGCAGTTTTGCCATATCGAGATCCTACCCTACCAAGAAGAATCACAAGCCTTTGGGGCTCTTTCCCCTCCTGAGAATTTTGAGATAATTACTGAAGGGCAGGCAAGGGGGAGAGTGGAATCAGAAAATCAGTCAGGAGACACTGTCCCTCTGGAGAAAAAAAAAAGCATAGAAACAATTCCCTTAACACCTGAAGGTAGCATTTTCCTACCCAGTAAAGACCTTCATACAAAAGTAAACTTAGAAGCCCAAGTAGAAAACACCACCGTAGGCCACCCTGAGGTTGGTAGTACCATCCCTGAAAAAGAGAATGTTGCTTCTCCACCACCTGCTGAAATCAGGATAGATGAGAGTGTAGCTGAAAAGAAGATTAAGAAACTGAGCAGGACCTACAAGAGATTAAAGAAAATGGTGAAGCACTTAAGGAAACAATTTAAGGAGGAAAATAAGGCCCGAAAGCCTAAGACAGAATTAACCATATCTGAAACCCAAACTGAACCAAGCCCCAATCCTTTAGACACTACTGAGGCTGGAATATAGACTGACCCAGTAGATACTATCGAGGCTGGGATTCAGACTTACTTAGCAAGCACCATTGAAATCGAGGTACATACGGACACAGTGGACACTCTTGAAGCCTCTGTCCAAACGAGGTAATAATTCACTAATGTAAAGGGTACCCAAACAAAAAGAACCCCTGCCTATGCCCCTCTAGTTGAAAGAGCTGCCAATCAAAAATGGTATAACAAGTTAATCAGAACACAACATGATTTGGCTTAGTGCAAAAAGGAGGTAGTACCAACACAAGAATATCAGGCACTACTAAAGAGATTCACAAACCTTTCCACTACAGAAGATGAAACATTTTCCCAGCTCAGAGAAGACTAGGCAAAGGTAAAAAGGGCACAAGAATAGGTGGAGCAAGCCAAGAAACAAATCACTACAATTTGTTCCTTGTATTATGATGTACTAACATGCAGGGCACCAGCCACCAACTACGCCCTGTTCTTAACAGAACGATATTTTTTGTTGAAAATCAAGGCCATTAGGGAAGGGAAGTCCACAACATTCAGAATCGTAGAAGATTTTGTCCACTGCTGCAAAGAGAAAGATAACAGATCCAGCGCCTTTTATGTGAAATCTACATGCATAATTTCTTTCTAGAAGAGGACACAGATAGAAATCCTAGTCCCTTTATAGGAGATGTTCAGTTTCAAGCCTTCCTCTCATTCGCTAAAAATCAGATTAGGTGGGCCAAAGCCTATAACATATTCCAAACTAAGAGAGAGCATGGCTTAGACCTGTGGCTCAAAGGAGAACCTACAAAACCCCTGCAATTGTTTATCCAACACAAGATCTTCATGCAAAGGAAAGGTGTAAGGACCAAGTTGGGGCCCATCTATAAATGCTTCATAGAATATGGATTGGAATATTTTGAAGATATGCAGGAGGCAGCCCTAGAGTCAGCTAAACAAAGATGGATGGCCTCCACCAACAGTGTGAATAATAGGGAGCCATTTGGCTATAGAAATTTCAACGTAGCCGCCTCCAGATTCCTCTCATATAGTAACCTGGTCTTCAGTGTGGATCCTGCATGGTTAGGATGTAGATATAGATGCCCTCTTATCAGTATCCTCCAGAGGGCTATGATCATGACTACGAGTTTCCAGAAGGGTACACAACCACTGCCTTTGCAAAAATTAGATAGAAACAAGGTTTCAAAGCATACAAGGAAAAGGTCTACCTTGCCTACTTCTGAACACAGGTACATCTCAACCATTTGTTTGCATGAGGACCTGAAAATAGGTAAGCAGGGGAGTATGTTGGGCCAGAATTAAGGTATGTTTCCAGTTGTGATCCCTTCGATTTGTGACACAATTCTAGTAGTTCTCCCCCATTTTAAACAACAAATATAGAAAAGTTTTATGAAAATCAGGGAAAGTGGGCTAACGACAAAAGGAAACGGTTTTATAATGGAAATTTTAATTATTTTATCCCTGTATGCAGGAAAACAGAGTAGCTAAACCAACTTTAAATGGAGGAAAACTAACATACATGGACTCATGGAATCTCAATAGCTTCCAGAAACTGACAGAAGACAGAAAGACAGGTTCAAGCTCGATAGCTCAAATGACAGCAATGCGCAACAGGCTGTCGTTTGGAAAATACTAACTGACAGCATGAAAACACCTTTAAAAGGGACCAAGGATGAATGAGAAATATATGATTTTCCTTTTGTAATCAACGCTTCAGGACAGAACTGTTCGATTGTACCCTTGTATTATCTTTTGATTCAATAAAGAGTTTTTGATGTTTTGGAAAATCATATTTTGAGTTTTTCATTGCGTTAGATCTTCTAGTGGTCTGGGCCCAACCTCTGGGATTTATATGATATTTTTTGTGCTATGCGTTAATTATAGAATGAATCTCCAGTTACCTGATGCAGTTGTAAATTAATTTTCCACTTTATAATGTTATGGTTTTTATTTCTTCATAATAGTTTAACATTCGTGCTTTTTGGTTTAATGTTTTACTGCATTCATGCTTTCGGATTTATAATAATTCTTTATCGTTGTTAGATGCTTTCATTTTCTCTCAACACCCTTGCAGTTGATTTATGAATAATAGAATAATTGCTTGTCAATGTTATTCATCTTCATAGATTAGATTGTTCCCTTAGTACGATAAGGCGTCCAATTCTTGATTATGTACAATAAGGTGTCAATTAGTCAATTTTCAAAGAGAATTCCATTGCAAAATTATAAAAGTAGTTTTTGATTCAGTTTATTTAGGTTGTTGTTCAATTCACTTAAGTTGTTGTTCAATTTGATAAGTTTTTTGTTCAATCCATCATTACGTTGTTCAATTATAAATTTCTCTCCTTCAAAGCTAGGTAGAGTAGTTAGCTACATTATGCCATTTTCATGTCTCTTTCAGTTGATTGAACTTCGAGAATTAGAGAATCCTTTTCGTAAGCATCATAGAGTAGCTATCATTCGATCTCACTTGCATATATTGTGCTTACACTCTTGAAATAAAAATACTTACCCTGGGTTTACAATTGAATGAGGAACTTAGAGGTTGCCTACAATAAGCCACCTTTGTGACCTGACACAGGGATATAACAATAACAATAAAGAGGCTATACTAACAAAAATAAGGGACTATAGTAGTAACATAAGGAACTCTCCTTCAAGAAAGTTTTGTCCTTAATGCTTGAGTAGCTTTGGATGCTTCTGTATAAAATTCTCTTCCTCCCATGTAGAATATTCAGTGGGTAAGTTCTTCCACTTGATGAGATACTCTGAAATTGATCGATTTCGTAGTTTCCAAGTTCTTTTTTCTGTGGTTGTTTCAGGTTCCAATATGATTTTTCCTTCCTCATCAATTTCTAGCAATATTGTTTGAACTAGAATTTTGTCACCTATAACCTTCTTTAATCATGAAACATGGAAAACTGGATGCGCTTGAGAGTAATTAGGAAGCTCCAATTTGTATGACATAGTACCAATGTTTTGTAGCACCCTGTAAGGACCATAGCACTTTGGTGATAATTTATTATCCTTCTTAAATTGATTTAGGGACATTTGTTTGTATGGTTGTAGCTGTAAAAATACATAGTATCCTACATCAAAACTTATATCGCTACAATGTTAATTTTCCTGCAGTTTCATTTGATTTTGTGCCAAATTTAGGTTATCCTTTAATATTTGGATGTCGATGCTCGATGTGATCTTCCACTACTTGAACCTTAAAATTTTCTCCTAAAGATGATGTGATGGATGGTGGATGATATCCATATATTTCCGTAAATGGGTTCATTTTTTCTACAATATGGAAGGAAGTGTTATACCAAAATTCAGCCAAAGGTAACCACTTGACTCGTTATGTTTTTTTATCAAATACAAAACAACGAATATATCCTTCCAAACATTTTCTCAATATCTCAGTTTTCCCATCGGATTGAGGATGATAAGATGAGCTATGAGGTAGCTGAGTACCCAAACAAGAAAATAATTCCGTCCAAAAATTTCTGGTAAAAATGGGATCTTTTTCATTTACAATAATCTTTAGGTTTCCATGTAGATTTTTAATTTTTCCATAAATGCAGTAGCACCTGTATTTGCTTTAAATGGATGAGATAATGCAAAAAAAATTGCATAATTAGTCTGTCTATCAACTACAACCATGATGACACTCATTCCTTCAGACTTATGTAAACCTGTGATAAAAAACATTGAAATCTCCTCCCAATGTTGACTTGGAATGGATAAAGGTCGTCGAAGACCCAGGGTCTTAATTGTCTCAATTGTATTATGCTGGAAAATAAAAAATTCCACAAAGGAAATTTGAATATAAGATTTAAGGTCATCCCAAGAAATTATTTCTTAACCATGTGGTAAGTTTTTAAAAATCATGAGAGTCATCCTAAGGGAGAAGTGTGCAATTCCAAAAGAATATTTTGTTTTTGTTGGGAATTCTTACAAAGGTATAAGCTATATTTGTACCATAAGGAATCATTTTTTCAACTAAATTTATCAAATGTAGTAGGATCTTGCTGCAACTTTTGAATGAGTTTCCACACTTCTTCATCCTTTTTCCATTCATCCTTTGCTTCGGTTATCCAATCTAGTTGGATAATATAAATTTCACAAAGCAATGCTTCCACCTCTTCATCCTTTCTTGAGATTGCATCTACAACAACATTTAACTTCCATTTTTTGTAGATGCTTTCAAATTCATAACCCAACATCTTTGTGACCCATTTTTGTTGTTCTTCTGAAGATATTCTTTGTTGAAAAAGGTATTTAAGACTATCATGATCAGTTTTTACCTTGAAGTATATTCCCATTAGGTAAGTTCACCATTTCTTTAGTGCATGTAGTATTGGCAACATTTCCTTCTCATAAATAGTTTTCTATAAATACTTTCCTTTGATTGGATGGCTTTCAAAAGAAATGGGTCTTCCTTATTGCATTAAAACAACACCAATTCCATTTCTTGAGGCATCACATTCCACAATAAAGGTATTTGTGAAGTCTGGCATAACTAAGATCGGTGCTGGGCACATTTCCTCTTTAAAATGTTTAAAGGCCTTAGTTGCTTCAGTAGTCCATGAAAATGCATCTTTATTCAATAATGTTATTAGAGGTGTTGTTTTTCTCCCATAATTTTTAGCAAATTTGTGATAATATCGTGTTAACCCGATAAATCCTCGCAAATTATTTTTGGTTGTGTAGACTTTCCATTCCTTAGTGGGTTTAATTTTGTTAGGATCTACCTTAACACCCTCGTGAGATATAATATGACCCAGATATTCCACCTATTGTACTCCAAAGAAATATTTGGAGGTTTTTTCATATAATAGTTTCTCCTCCAATTGTTTGAACACCTTGTCAACATGTTGAACATGATCCTTCCAAGACTTGTTGTATATTATTATATCATCAAAAAATACTAACACAAATTTTCTAAGGAAGGGTTTGAAAATGGAATTCATCAACCCTTTAAATATATAAGGTGCATTGGTAAGGTGAAAAGGCATGACAAAAAATACATAATGACTCTCATGAGTTTAAAATTTTTTTTTTAGAATATCTTCAGTCTTCATTCTAATTTGATGATACCCTAAACGAATATCAAACTTGGTAAAATAAATTTCTCCATGTAATTCATCCAATAATTCATCAATCATGGGAATGGGAAATGTATCCATGTAATTTATCTATGTAATTATTGACTAGGAGCATACTAACAATCCTCTGAACGTTGCTAAGAAAAAAAGAAAGATCAAACCAAAGGGATAAGCTTGACAAGGGGGAAACAATTATCAATTCCCCCCATGAACACACGTTGGGGAAACCCTAACTGAAATCAGAACTAGGAACCAACCAACAACAACTCTCAAAGGAAAAACAATATGACAAGTCTAAGTACAAATAATTTGTGTACCATATGTGGGGAGTATGATCAATACACTCACCATTATCCTGAGCTTCTTGAGTTAAAAAGTGTCCAAGGAAATAAGGGATAAGGGGGGCAGAACCAAAAACCTGTGGTAATGTAGGAACCTTTCCCCCATTAAGGAGTGGTTAATAATCAACAACATAAACCACTCCAAGAAAAAAAATTCTAGCGGGAACACTAATAACAACTCTCATCGTGATATCTACATCGCAGGAGAAGCCATTCTCCTACAAACGTGAAATAGAAATTATGAATCTCCCCCATACATAAACAATCGGCCTCAAGCTCAGGCATACCCATATCATCACTGGCCATTTCTAGTGTGTGTATCGGTCCTATGCCAAAAATGGTAAAAGGTCCCATGATACAAATAATACATAATTCAAAAGCTACCCAAAACTACAACATAGTGGACGACTTGGTTCAGTCCCCCTCAGCTATGTCAACATTAGAAGTCCTACAATATTTCCTAGCCCAAAGAAAAGCCTTTCTTTCCACATTAGGTGAAATCGACCCTTATGATTCCCTCTTAATGGTTTTTGACCTAGATAAAGCGATCCCATGACTACCTTCTTTAATCTCCTTTCAAATCCTGGTTTTAATCGAGAACATCATCATTCATCGTTTTAACACCCTATTCCCACTGTTAGTGACATCATATGCATCCTATCACCAGTGATCAAATTGAATCTTATCATGTTCCAATAGGGTCCTCAAGTAAATTTTTTGTCATTCCATTAGGTCATCATGCAAAAATTTTGTCATTGGATGTAGATCTAGGTCTATTTTTACTCCTTCCAAATGTGTATTAATTGCTAGCCTATTTCACATCTCAACTGAGTGTACCATAATTCAAAATTCTCGTCATCATTACAGTCATTTTTATCATGGTTTAATTCAGTCTAGAGTCTCCATTAGGTCTTTAGGATTCCAAGGTCATCAAATAATCATTCCAAGCATAAAGTATAGCAAGTGGAGGAGTAACAGTAAAGTAATTTCATCAATAAATTTGATTTCAAAGAAAAAATGTAATTTTAGGTTCCTAATTTATAACAAGTATTTCAGAGTTCCAAGTAGCTGCAAATTCTCAAGTTCCACCAGAAAAATTTCAAGGTTGTAGGAAGAAGTTCAATGTTCCAAAGCCACCAAAACTTCAAAGGTCAAATGATCAAGTTCAAGGTTAAAAGAAATAGAAAATGAAAGGCTTATTTTAAAAAATGGAATCTGGGTCCATGATCATTTAAAGATTCTAATCCAAGTTTAAAAGGCCCTAAAGTACCAAAAAACAATCATTCTCACTTTTCAACATCAAGCTCTCAACTTTCCCAAGTCAAAAAACCAATTTTTACTTCAAAAAAATCAATTTTCTCGTGCCACGATGTGATTTTCCTCAAGGGATTGGCCTTTTTGCAGAGCTTGCTGCACTTTTCAGGTGACGATTTTGTGCTTTTCCTCACTTCACTGCACTTTTCCCAGTAAAGAAGTGTTGTCACTCCTGCAACCATAAAACTTTTTTTCAAGATTTTTGATTGGAAACTGAAGGTTTCATCAACTATTTTCAAGGAAGTTACATCCTACAAACCCCTCCTTGTAGCTGAATCTCATAATCCTAGTGTGGAAACCCTCCATTAACTTTCCATGCTATGTTTTAGTGGTTAAACCCGATATTTAAAGTTTGAAACCTAAATTTGTTTTCCCCTAGACTCTTTTACCTCTCTCACACTCTTAATCATCCCCCACAATCCTCACACCCCAGATCTAGCAAGGAAAACATCCATGCAAATTGATACCTACACGGAATCCTAGTATAGTTTCTTGATTCCTGCTCCTCCTTGCTTGCTTCATCCTTCTTCATTATTGCTTTCCTTTCTTGCTCCAATGCAAAAAATCTCCAAGAAACTCTAAGTATCCAAGAGTATGTGTGTGTGTGTGTGTGTGTGTGAGAGAGAGAGAGAGAGAGAGAGAGAGAGAGAGTATAATAGAATAAGAGCCATAAGTGTGAGAAAAATATTGTGAATTCATCCTTAGAAGACATTTTTATGAATGATGTGTTTATTTCCTTCATTTTCCATTATTTTCCTTCATTTTCCTCTGGACATACAACCTATGACCTTTCACCTTCCTTTTCTCCTAGTTTCCATTATTTTGATAAATAAATGGCAATAAATGCCACTTTTCCTTTCCAAAGACTTTTCCTTTGCCTTTGCCAATTTCCTTTAACCCTAATAGCCAAATGGACACATGCTAGGATTTTTTTCCCAACATTCAGCTTGGAATATGTGTCCCATCAACCATGGTTATTATTTTCTTTTATTACATGGAATTTTCACCAGGGCTGTTGCAATCATTGCATCGTGGATGAAGGAGAATCCACATGTATCATGTCACAAATGGTTTGGAAGAAGTTAGGATCACCATAACTGAAACCATATACCATCATGCTTAGGTAATATGATGTGCACCCATCTTCCCCTATAGGTAATTTTTAATATGTACTATCCCACCACGTCAGCAAGACTGTTCTCTTTGACATTGAAGTATTGGATGCACATATGGACTATAACATCCTTCTTGGAAAAATTTATAAGTACACAATGACTACCGTAGCATCCTAAGTATTCAGAATGATGATGTTCCCCCACGAAGGGAAATTCATTACTATAGACCAACTCACGTCTTATGAGAAGAAGCGTGTAACCTCCCTTGACAGTGTGTTACTGCATGTAGATTCTTATGAGGATTTGGTCACAACATACACAAAGTTCACTCCCGGTCAATTCAAACCATCCACTCTCCTCGGAACATACCCCAAAGAAACTCTTGTATTACCAAGAGAAGTTCCAAAAAATATAGGAGTTTTGGTGTGCACGATGTGTTTATCAAGCACCAAACTGAGTCAGGAACCAGACCCCGACACCTCAAATGTCTTAATTCAAGCTTTTGTGATCCATAGTAGCTTTCTAGATATCTTTCATTTGTAATCACATGAGATAGAGATTTGTCAACGCCTTTCACACCAACCAGTGTGGCTCATCATGAGGACGAGATGAGAGATTATATCCAATCATTGAGCTTAAATAGATGTATAGAAGGCCAAATTTTCCATTGGAATAACAACTAGTTTGAATACAAAGGAATAATTTTTCCTTCATAGTCAAACTAGTTGTTTTTCTAAAGGCTAGTTTGGCCTTTTGTACATCTATTTAAGCTCAACAAGCAGATTTGACCTCTCATATTTTCCTGATCATGAACCACACTAGTGTTTAGTCAATTCAGTGTCCTGAATTGATAGCATAAATTATCGACCAGGGCTTGTAAACTGATGAGGTATACTTGCACTATATATGCCTAAATATCCTTATTCTTATTTCATTGTTTTCAGTATTTTGTTGATGTTTTTGAGTTTTGTTATGTTTTATTTTTATTATGCTATTCTATCTTCTATGTCAAAAAGAAAAGTAAGGGAACCCTAGACTCAAAATAGAGTGTAGTTGTAAATTCTGTCCCTAATGAGGAAAATGATGAAAAATAGAGAATTCTAATCCATGGATGTTCTAGCTTGCAAATGAACATGAAAGGTAACTCAAGACATTATATTTCAATTTGATCCTTTAAGTTAGAGGTTTGTTGGAATAATTTGTGAAAGAGATTGAACTCCAATGTGATGAGGATCTTCCTAAAAACAGACAGCAACTTAGAATATTATAGTGCAATCTTATTCATATGATAGAGATATTTTGGAATAGCTTGAGAAGAAAATTGCTATAATATGCTAAGGATATCCTATGAATACTTGAAACTACTTATGACATTATAACTAGATCTCATTCATCAACTAGAGATTTATTGGAAGAGTTTATTGAAGGAGATTAAATACAATGTAATAAGGATATTTTTTAAACAAGAAGTAACCCACAGTATTACAATTAGGTATTTTCTGTGATTTAGAAATTTATTGGAATAGTTTTGAGAAAAATATTGTTTGTAACAATATGAGGATCTTCTATCTATTTTCAAAACAGGAAATGCTAATAACTTAACATAGTACAACCAAATCTCATTTGCATAATAGTGATATGTTGGAAGAGCTTTTAAGAAAAAGAATGGTTGTAGGATACTGAGCATATTTTAACCTAAATGACAAAAACTAAAGTGCTGGTAACTTAGGATGTCACAATTAAATCCATTCATTGAATAGAGATACGTTGGAAAACTTTTGAGAACATACTAACTATAACATCATGAGGATCTGTTAGTTAAATAAACAATGTAAGACACAATGCTAAAAGATATGAACTCAGAAAATTGTTTAAGTGAGAAATATAACAAAACAGTACTGAAAACTACTTATCTAGAAAGCATGTAGAAGCCTCCTTTGATAGCAGGGGCCCTCTGCTATCAATTTGGCATAAAAATATTTAACTCCTAATGTTTGTCTTCAATAAAGAATCAAAGTTATGCTTCTTCTTATTATCAAAAATAATTCGAAGCAAAGTATCACAGTATTGGCAAAATAAAAGTTAACTTCCATTTCTCAGTCTCACCGAGCTAAATTTATAGGCAATTACATAACTAATATTGAATGAAAGTAGGCACAGGTGTATTCGAAAGTCAAAATCAAACTAAAACTTCTTGTTAGGACTCGTGATTTGCTGAAAGAAAATCAAGAGTCCTTATCCTTATAGAAATCTGCTTCTTGGACTTTTGGTTTGACCACGTGCATAAGCATCTCTAGTTGTTGACTCAGCCTTCGTGGATGAAAAGGAATGATGTAGGAAAGATTTATAATCTAACCATATAGGCCTTTTCTTCAGATGACACCTGTAATATGTTCAAACACCAAAATGGCTACGGAATGTGTAACTGGCTACAGAATGACTACATTCTGTAGCTAAAACGGCTCAGAAATGATTAAGACAACAAAACCACAAAAGTACGACAAGTTAGTCATTGCATGTATTCGTTAAGTGATTTTAATCATTCTTATTTATCTTTAGGTCTATAAAATTACAAAATAAATGATGGGATGAAGTGGAATTTAGCAAAGGAGAAGACACTTTTAGGGCTCAACATACCCCCACTGCAAAAAAATTTCATGTCCTCATGCAACTTCATCAAAACTTTATTCAATTTGTACTGATACTTCTACAAGAAAATATAACCTTCTTTTTCTATTTCTTCTGGTAGTTAATGCCATCTTGGGTTTCCTCATGAGTGTTTTGAACTTCAGATTAATGAGTGCCCTGTTTAATTTCCTGTTTCTTTTCTTCAACTTCTTGTTTGCTTTATATAATACTTCCATTTTCTGAGAGAGAGTGCTGTTAATGCTGCCTTTCAACTTGACCTGCTCTCTTAGGATTTCATTTTCATTCTTGATATGGTTATTCAGTATCTCCAATTCATAATTGTCTCTTTTTAAAATTTCAATTGGAGGTTCTTTTGGATTGGGGGATCTTTCTCTGTTCTCTGAGGCTTTTCTTTCTAATGATTCCACATAGTCATAATTCTGCTGTTGAGTTGGATCTACATCTGGGATTCTTATTTCAGGGTTTTCTTCATATTGGTATACAGGAGATCTATCAACTGGTGTTTGGATTGGAGTTTCTTCTTCTTCAATGTTTATGATTCCAGTTTCTTTAATGCATGTCTTTTTCACCATGCCTTTAAGCCTAGAGCTTCTTCTCAATTTGGGTGAATTTTCATCTTTTACATCCTCTCCTTCAACACATTCATTTGTTAATTCCTTCTTCCTTTTATTCCTGAGTTGTTTCTTGTTTTTTACCAACTTTTCAGAGATTATTTCATCATTGTCTTCCTGTGTTGATATATTAGGCTTGATTTCAACAGATTTAACATCTTTTCCTCTCTTACTTCTTCTCACAGGTTTTACTTTAGACAATGTTTCTCTTGGTTCTTCAAAATGGTTCCCTAGGAGGAATTCATCCCAACTATCTCCTATCTTCTTCAAATGAAACTCAATTAATATTTTAATTAATCCATGATGATGTAAGGTAGTTTCTAAGAACTGAAGCCTTTTTTGGACATTTAAGGACATCCTTTTCAAACTATTAAGTAGGAAAAAGGGCAGATTTATTTCTTCATCTAGAAAATTCATCATGAGTCTAATATGATAGACATACAAAGTGCCAAATTTGCCTTCACAGGTTATGAACTTTTGGAAAATTAATAGCATATTCCTCCATTTATTTTTTAAAGTTGAACTAGGAATACCTTTCTTAAACACTGCAGTGTCCATACCTGGGTTTTTTAGCATTTGTCTCCAAGCTTTATTATGAAATTATTTGTTTTTAAACCAACGTTCTCCCTATCTTGGTAGCTCTGTTTCTTTTGCTATGAAAGACTCTGTGATGGATAATTTGACATCCCCAATTTCTACCTCTGATCCATCGAACGATCTGGAAAATGAATTTGTGATTTCTCTGTGGAATACATTAAACTTCTCTATAAAGGTTAGCCATCCAGCCTGTTGTAATAACCCTTTAATCTGAGGGTATCCTTCTAAATACTTACTTACAATTGGCTCTGACCTTACAATAAGCCCCATTTCTTCTTGATAAATATTTCCTCATTTCTCTAGCTTCAATTCACTGCTATGTTCCTGTTCTTTTGTCCAAAGAAAAAGAAACTGTGAAGGGTTATCTTACCCTAAAATGACTTCTCTGTAGATGAGGATTGGCTACGGAAAGAAATAGCAGTGAGTGGATGTGAACGGAATAGGGTAGTGGTAAATCATGAGGATAATCAGGTTTAAGAGTTTGATATGGGACAAATGACCGCGAAGAAATCCTATGAAGATTTTCAAAAATCATCAATGAATGCTATGGTTTGTTGACGTGACCTAATAGGTCACTTCTAGGTTCTGACCCTTAATATTTCAATTAATGATGATTTGTTATGGAGCGAGATGAAAGAGATTTGGTCGAGGGATGATTTGTTATGATAGGGGTTTGATCAATTCGAATCATAAAATAACTTAGGAAAACATATGACCTAACCACATTATACCTTTAGTTATTTGTTATCAAAAATAATTTCACACAATCTTACCTTAGCCCTTTTTAAATCTTTGATGCTTTGATGTGATTTTGTCTTTCATATGAAAAATATTTCTCTTTTAGGCTCCATAACCTTCTTTGACTCATCTTCTGTTTACTGAAATAAGTTTTGCAGAATCAATTGGCCGCAGAACAGGTAGCTACAAAATGTACCTGTAAAAACTCTGAAATATGAAATGGAATGAAGTGAAATGTGGATGGAATGAAGTATGGAATGGAATGAAGTGAAAATGTGGATGGATTGAAGTATGGAATGGAATGGAATGGATCATGAATATGTAGTGAAATGAAATATGGATAAAGTGAGATATGGATGGAATGAATGAGATGGATCATGAATATATAAATTGAATCTGCAACTTAGGATTTTATGATACTTAATTGCAAAAAAGAACAATTTTGAAAACTTAAAGTGTCAGAAAAATTCTGATTTTCACCTTAGATTTTCTGTATAAACATGGGAATCAATGATTGGTTTTCATGTTTATACCCTCTTTTTTTCTTCTTATATATATATATATATATATTTATATATTTTTTTTCTTATATATATATATATATTTGTGATTGAAGAAAAATACAATTAAGTTGGTGAAGAAGAAGAATTCTTCTTCACTAACTTCATATCAATGTTATCATGAAATTTCTTGACAAATTCCTCTCTTGAAAGTGGCTTATGATACAATTTCACTCTGTGTCCATTTACGAGAAAAGCTACCTTCCCTTCATCTATTGTCCTGAATTTTATTGCTCTATTTTCAAAGATTTTCACAATATCATATGGCCCAAGCCAATGAGTTTCAAAATTTACCTGAAAAATCCTTAAACTTTGAATCAAATAAGAAGGCCTAGTCACCTTCTTTAAATTTATTTTCCTTGATGTACTTATCATGCCATCTAGTCCTTTGTTGTTGGACTATGCTTGTTCTCTAGACTGCATCTTGTCTGATCTCATCCAATTCATTAATCTGCTCCAGTCTGTTCTTTTGTTCTTCTGTTAGATCAAGTCCTAATTAGAGTACCATTTTGAAAGTTTGGATCTGAAAATCTATGGGAAATAAGACTTGTTTTCCATGTAGTTCTATAGGCCCACAAGGCTTTAGGAAGCCTTTCTGCCCAATCTCTCTTATGTAAATGAACAGTCTTTGTTAGGATCTCTTCAATGACTTTATTGGTAGATTCCACTTGGCCATTTTCTTGTGGATGATAGGGAGTAGATTTTTTGTGTCTGATTTTGTACTTTTCTACCATTTGCTCCACTAGCTTTGATGTGAATTGAGCTCCTTGATCTGTAAAAATTTCTCTTGGGACACCAAAATGAGTAAAAATATCCTCAAAAAGAAAATTGACTACAGATGCTTCAGTAGCAGAAAGTAATGGTTTGGTCTCTACCCATTTGGTAACATAATCAATGCAAACTAATATATATTTCTTTTGTCTTGATGGAGGATTAATAGGTCCTACAAAATCCAAAGCCCATTTCTCAAAGGGTTGTGTACCTGAGGTTGCAGTGGTGTCTCACCTGAAGGAGAAGGTTTCCCTATCCTTTGGCATTTTTCACACCTTTTAACATACTCTTTAGCATCCTTAAAGAGGGATGGCCAATAATATCCTAAATGAAGGATCTTATAAGCTATCCTCTTATCAGAAAAGTGTCCACCACATGGTTCATCATGACATGTCTTGAGAATCTCAGGGATCTCATCTTCTCGAACACATCTTCTGATAATAAAATCTGGACCTGTTTTGTATAAATCATTAGCAATCCAAGAATATTTTTCACTGTCATAAATGATCTTTATTTTATCTCTTATATTCATAATTGAAGGAAATTTTCCTAAAACTAGATAGTTAGCAATATCAGCAAACCGAGTTTGAGTGGTAATTGTAAAGAGATATTCATCAGGGAATTAGTATTGTCTTTAATATTTTGGAGTCTAGATAGGAAATCAACTACTGTATTTTGTTTTCCAGGCCTATCTAGAATAGTGATGTGAAACTCTTGTAAAACCAATAACCATCTTGTGACTCTGCTATTAGTAATTGATTTGTTCATTAAGTACCTAATTGCAGAATGATCTGTATGAACAAAAGTTTCATAGCCTGTTATATAGTGTCTAAATTTATTTATGGCATGGACAACAACTAAGAACTCTTTTCCAGTTACAGTATAATTTAACTCTGAAGGAGTCAAATTTTTACTTGTATAGTAGATGGCATAAGGAATCAGGTCTTTTTGTCCCAAAACAACTCCTAAAGCTGTATCTGAGGCATCTGTTGAAATATGAAAAGGAAATTTCTAGTTAGGTCCCCTTAAAATAGGTGCTTCACAGATTTTTGTTTTCAGGGTTTCAAAGGCTAACTGGCAGTCAAGATTCCAATTAAATTCACAGTCCTTGGTAAGTAATTTGAAAAGTGGAGATGCTATCTTGATGAATTTTTCTATGAATCTCCTGTAATACCCTGTAAATCCTAAAAAACTCCTAACATCTTTTTAACAACTTGGAGCTAGTAGTCTGGAGATGACTTCAACCTTTGACTTATCGACTCTAATTCGATCTCCTGAAATGTGATGTCCTAGGACAATTCCTTCAGTAAACATCATAAAACACTTTTCATGATTTAATGAAAGATTTTATTCTTTACATCTCTTTAGAACTTTTTCCAAGTTTTCTAAGTCCTCTTCAAATTTGTTTCCATAGACTGTGAAGTCATCCATGTATACCTCCACACAGTCATGTATTAGATCTGAAAAGATTCCTAATACTGCCCTTTGGAATGTTGCAGGTGCAATGCATAATCCAAATGGAAATACTTGGTAGGCATAGGTACCCCTGGGACAGGTAAATGTGGTTTTGTCTTGATCCCCAAGTGCTACTTGAATTTGATTATAACCACTAAACCCATCCAAAAATGAAAAGTACTTCTTGCCTGCTAATGTGTCTAACACCTGATCTATGAAAGGTAAGGGAAAATGGTATTTAAGAGTATCTTTGTTTACTTCTCGGTAGTCAATACATACCCTCCATTTTCCATTCTTCTTGGGTACAATCACCAAAGGAGAAACCCATTGACTATCTGAAATGGGATAAATAAAATTGACATTTAACAATTTCTGCAATTCTTCTTTAACAATCTCCCTAAGGTTTGGATTCATCCTTCTCTGAGGTTGTCTGATTGGTTTACAATTTTCCTCTATATAGATATGATGAGTGCAAGTCTTAGGATTGATCCCTTTCATGTCAGTGTATTCCCAAGCATATGCAGCAGAGTGTCTCTGTAATGTTTTCACTAGCTTTTCTTGTTGAAACTTCTCTAGGTTTTTGTTTATGTTTAAGGTTTTTCCTGGGAATATTTCAATTGCAGAGCTGCCAAATTATTACATGGAGTAAAGAGACATCTGTCTTGATGATAAGAACTCAATGTTAGATTCTTCTTGAAATTTTTCATATTTAAATTCTGAAGAAGATTCATAATTTTCCAAAGTATTCAGAATCTGACTATCTTCACTAATTTCTGAAATAGTGAAGAGAGGTTGTATATCTTCTTCATCATCAATCCATTGAGTATCATCTAATTCTGTGATTGTTCTTGCTGGAGGATACAAGGTGAATTTCTTGGTTGAACTACCATCAGAGATGTACATATCACCGGATCTACAGCTAATGAAAGCATCAGTTGTAGCTAACCAAGGTCTTCCTAATATAATAGGATGTCCTCCTAGATCATTTTTAGGAGTTAGGATCATGAAATACACAGGATACTCCCAAGAATCTAAGGACACTGGAATGTCTTCTATTATCCCATCTGGTTTGATCACGGATCTATCTGCTAATTGTAGCAGTGTGGGTGTAAAAATAAGATTAGGAAGTTTTAGTCTTTCCATGATTTTCCTACTCATGATATTGATTGCTGCTCCTAAATCAATAAGTGTGTTCTAGATTTCAATTCCATTGATGTGTATTTTAACAACTGGATTTCCTGAGTCTAGATACTTTGGAATGGAAATCTTACCCATCACTATATATGCGATTTTTCCTACCAGTTGTATTTTCTTTATCTCTTTTATTCCTTTTCCTGTTTTTTCATACTCAACTCCTTTTTTTTTTTTTTTCTAAGATTGGGATTTCCTTGATAGCTTGTAATAATGAAATCTTGATACAAAAATTTCTTAACTCATCTAGGAAATCATAGCTAGACATCATAATTTATTTCTCTACACCCCTATCAATTTGTAATATTTCTAGAAAAGGAGGTGTAGAAGTAGATGTTGATGGCTGCTCTAATATAGGAGTTGAAATTATTGGTTCTTTCTGTTTTTATTTTTCAATGTTTTGGTCTTGAAAAGATGTACTTCCCTCAATACTTTTATTTACCCGTAGAGAATCTTCCTCATAATTGTTTTTTCTTGTATAATTACAGAAGGTTTCTTCTTTTCAAGTATTCTTCCAGACCTAAGTTGAACGTCATTAAGGTCTAAAGGAGTAATCAAATAGGTTGGGAATTTTTGACCTTCTATCATATATGTATTCTAAGGGTTTTTATTGTTTGGGTTTGGTATTGGCTGGGTAGGCAATTGATTTTCTTTTTGAGGAAATGGTAATGGAAGTGGTGGATTTTGATTTTTGTTTTGATGTTGTGGATTTCATTGAGGATTTTGTTGTGGGGGGAAGTTTGAATATGTTGGATATGAGGGATAAGAAGGTGGATATTGATAATACTGGGAAAACCTTCCATAAGAATTTTGTGTTCCTTGTGCCCAAGGTTGAGATTGATTTTGAAATTGGGGCCAAGGTTGTTGCCAAGAGTTCCAATTTGGTGGGGGTTGGTTATACATTTGATTATTAAACCCATGTGTCTGAGGTCCCTGCCAAGGTATTATAGAGACAAAGTTAAGAGATTCTATGGAATTTATGGGTGTTTCTTCTTGAAAGACTGCCATAAGACTAGGGAGTGAAGGAAAACTCTTGGTCTCATTTTTTTCTGAACAAATTTCACAAGTCTCTATTACTTTTGCATCTAAATGACACTCTCTCAAGGCATGCTTCTTCCTACATTTGGGACAAAATATTTCTAAGGCATCAGTTTCAACTTTTTGCTTATTTTGTAACTTAAGGGTGTCTATTTGTTTACTAAAACTCCCTAGAATGTCAGATTTGAATTCACCAAGCATATTACCTATTTTTGCCCTACTTACTGTTCCAGCTGCAGATTTAATTGCCCTTCCAAGAGTAAGGTCTCTTGGTCCTTTTAGAATTTTAGATTTTCCTCTTAAAAGATTGATACATAATTCAGCTATATCAGATAATGGAAGCTAATATATGTCCCCTTTTCCCATCATACTGAGGATATCTATCCATTCATGCCTAATTTTTTTCAACAAGAGAGCTTTCAAAGTTTCTTGATCTAGGGTTTCCATTTTTTCCCTCTTGATGTTATAATTGAATCTTTCCAACAAATCTTCCAAATTTTCGTCTTCTTTTTGCATCATCTTGAACACTTCTTCCTTATTATTGATTGGTATACAGTAATCCAGGTATCTATCTAGAAATTCTCTCCTCATTTCATCCCATGTCCTAATAGAGGTAGTGATTAAACTCATAAACCATTTTAATGCTGCTCCTTTCAATTTTGAAGGGAATAGTTTAAGTTTCTGAACATCTTTTAGATAATCATAGGTTCTACATAGAACTTCAAATTCAAATAAGAAGGTTTCAGGATCCTCACTTTTTATTCCATTAAAGTTTGGAAGAACAGAAGGTGAGATATTTTTCATAGTTGCATTAGTCTCTTCATCTACTATAGGGAATCCAAAAGGACTTCCAGTTCCCCTTCTACCTCTTCTTCCTTCTGCATTTCATCTTCCTCCTTCTGCATTTCCTCTTCCTCTTCCTCTATCTCCTTCTCTTCCTCTAGCTCCTCCAAATAGTGTATGTTCTCCATTAAAGAATTCTCTTTCCCCTTCTTCTGCCATGATAGACTCCTCTGAACTGATATAGGGTTGAGTTTGAAGAGATAGTTGTTCTACTGGTTCTTCTATTAAGGGTATATTGAAGAAACAGTCCTCTTCTTCCTCTTCACTAGGGATTTGTAATTCTTCTACTGGAGTATATTCCCCTGTGGAAGTGAAAAAGGCTATCCCTTTTGTTGGAGTCTTTCGATATTCTTCCTCTAGAATTTTTTTAGTGGATGAAGTGGGGGATCTTCCTGATGGAATATCTAATCTTGAGACTTCTGGAAGCCTATGACCAGTATAGTATGGGATGTGACTTTGAGTTGGAGGTGTGCTACTTCTTGGTCTTGGTGGAGTGAGTGGAGTTGTGGGAATTAAACTTCTGCCTCTTACAAATCTACCCCTAGAATCTCTTTCTCTACGCATATCATTATTTTTTTTGAGAAATAGGAAATAAGACTACCTAGTTATACCTCCCTGGCAGTGGCGCCAAAATTTTTAGTCAATTCAGTGTCCTGAATTGATAACATAAATTATCGACCAGGGCTTGTAAACTGATGAGTTATACTTGCACTATATATGCCTAAATATCCTTATTCTTATTTCATTGTTTTCAGTATTTTGTTGATGTTTTTGAGTTTTGTTATGTTTGAGTTGTAGTATGCTATTCTATCTTCTATGTCAAAAAGAAAAGAAAAGGAACCCTAGAATCAAAACAGAGTGTAGTTGTAAATTCGGTCCCTCATGAGGAAAATGATGAAAAACAGAGCATTCTAATCCATGGAAGTTCTAGCTTGCAAATGAACATGAAAGGTAACTCAAGACATTATATTTCAATCTAATCCTTTAAGTTAGAGGTTTGTTGGAATAATTTGCGAAAGAGATTGAACTTCAATGTGATGAGGATCTTCATAAAAATAGACAAAAACTTAGAATATTATAGTGCAATCTTATTCATATGATAGAGATATTTTGGAATATCTTGAGAAGAAAATTGCTATAATATGCTAAGGATCTCCTATGAATACTTGAAACTACTTATGAAATTATAACTAGATCTCGTTCATTAGCTAGAGATTTATTGGAAGAGTTTATTGAAGGAGATTAGATACAATGTAATAAGGATCTTTTTTAACCAACAAGTAACCCACAAGATTACAATTAGGTCTTTTTTGTGACTTAGAGATTTATTGGAACAGTTTTGAGAAAAAGGTTGTTTGTAACAATATGAGGATCTTCTATCTATTTGCAAAACAGGAAATGCTAATAACTTAACAATGGTTGTAGGATACTGAGGATATTTTAATCTAAATGACAAAAAATAAAGTGCTGGTAACTCAGGATGTCACAATTAAATCCATTCATTGAATAGAGATACGTTGGAAAACTTTTGAGAAAAGACTAACTATAACATCATGAGTGTTAGGTCCCTATATTACTAGTATAGTCCCTTATTATTGTTAGTGTAACCCCCTTATTGTTATTATTGTACCCTTGTAACCCCCATTTTTTTATTATTGTGCCCTTAAATTATTATTGTTAGGTCGGCTAGGATTACATTGTGGCCCACTAGGATTACATTATGGCCCCATGGACTCCTATATATAAAAAGGAGGTTTTGTAAATTGTATCATCCAAGAATTGTTCATTCATGTAATGTATTGGAGGTTGCCCCCTCGAAGTGGCTCATTTCTAAGGCGTGAATATCTCTTTTCTTCTCTCTTTAGAGCTGGTTACACAACATTTGGTATCAGAGCTTTGGATTCTAGGGTTTCGCTGCTCCAAACAGGTCATCGTGGCATTTTCTCTATAACTTTTTTTCTACGAAGTTTCAGAAGTTGAAATTTTTAGGGTGCGAAGAAAAAATCCTGAGGAAGCTTGTATAAAAATTTCAGAGTTTGGTTCGCAATAATTTCGGAGATATGATCTGTGGAAGTCAGGTATTTTTTCAGGCTCCTAAACAGGTCATCGTGGCATTTGCACTATAAATTTTTTTCTACGAAGGTTCAGAATCTGAAATTCATATGGTGCGAAGCTGAAATCCTGAGGAAATTCATCAAAAAATTTCAGATCTTGGTTCGCAATATTTTTGGAGATATGATCTGTGGAAGGTAGTGCTTTTTCAGGCTCTTGAATTTCATCTCAAAGAGGTGATCGTGGGAAACGTTCAATAACTCTCTCTCTGGGCAGTGGATTTGAGTGCCATTAAAAGTGGTCACAATTACACATACTGTAGTTTCTTGGCTATCAATTTCAGAGACAAAGGACGAAACAGTAACACGTGGCAAGTCCTACAAGTTTGCTCTACTAAACCAGTCCAGAATTAGGTCATTGTGGGAGATTGGACACAACTTTGTCTTGGGGAATCCAAATTAGATCAGACCTGTGGCATTTGAAAGAAGCTTCAGAGGGCTACTACAGGGCTGAATTTCAGATATTGAAGATTTTCAATTATAGAGATAATTCAATTTCAATATCGAGCTCCTCAAAGCAAGTAAAAGGTGTGTATTTTTTTTCTGAATTGCATAAGTCTTGTTTGAAGAATCAAGTTGAATTGATTCCAAGGGAATATTGTAGAATAGGTATCAATATTGGATTCTAAAATGGCGCCTAAAAATAATTCAACACCCATTAAGCCTTCAGAAAGCTCTACCATGACTCATGAAGATGAAGAATTGCAACATGATCTATCAAAATTACAAGAGCAAGTGCAACAAATTTCACTCTCGCAAAAAGCAACAAAAAATGAAATGGAAGTTTTAAAGAAAGGCGTGGAAGTGAAGATGGACGGTTTGAAGAAAGGCATGGAAGCTAAGATGGATGGCGTGGAAGTGAAGATGGACGGTTTGAAGAAAGGCGTGGAAGCTAAGATGGATGGCGTGGAAGCTAAGATGGATGGCGTAGAAGCTAAGATGGATGGAATGGAAGCTGGCATGGAAGCTAAGATGGATGATATAAAATCAAACATCGAAGATTTGACAAATTTGATACATGAAATGTTTCCTAATGGTGAAAAGATAGTAGAAGAACCTCATGATGAGAACAAAATAAATGTTAATCGTGATTTCATAAACTCTAATGTTGACGGGAAGAACCACCATATTCCAAAAATTGATATGAGGAAGTTTGATGGAAAGGATCCTGTAACATGGATACTACAGATGGAGCAATATTTTGATCTCCATAATGTTCAAAACATACAAAAGGTACGCATTGCAACTTTACATTTAGAACAAAATACATTTGTATAGTATCGATGGCTTTGCTCCCGTAAAAAAATTGTCACTTGGTCAATTTTTACGAAAGAAATGATAGCACATTATGAGGATACAAAGAGCAACACCTTCTTTAGCCAATTGATAAATCTCAAACAAAAGGGTTTAGTAGGGCAGCACATTGAGGACTTCCAAAAATTGAATATAAGGGTAACTGATATTCCAGAGGAACACAGGATTGATCTCTTCATAGGCACTTTAAAGGATAACATCCAACATGAAGTTCGCGTTTTGGAACCTGATTCATTGGAGAAGGCATTCAAGTTGGCAAGAAAAGTTGAATGTAAAATTATGGCGACAAAGAAGCCTACCACTCAATTCTATAAAGAAGGAAGTGTTGCTACACCTAGATTTCCACAACCTACAAGGTTGACACCACAACAATTGGAAGAAAAAAGAGCAAAAGGGCTTTGCTACAGTTGTGATAGAAAATACACTAAAGGTCATAAGTGTGCGGAGAAGAAATTATTTTACATAGATTGTGAAGAGGAAGAAGAAAATGAACAAGAAGAGGATATACACCAGGAACCATCCCTAGAAGAGGAAGAAATGAATCCGACCATATCGTGTAATGCCTTGGCAGGAATTACCACTCAAACTCTCAAGATAGAAGGACATATCAAGAAGAAAAAGGTAATAGTGTTGATTGATTCAGGTAGCACCCATAATTTTATTCATTGTAAGGTAGCCAAGGAATTAAATTGTTTCCTATACCCAGCACCAGAATGTCAAGTGATAGTTGCAAATGGAGGAACTATAAATTGCTCTGGAAAATGCCATAATATCAAGCTAACCATGGGGGAATATGTATTGACTAGTCCAATGCTTTCCATTCCTATGGGAGGTGCTGATGTTGTACTAGGAGTACAATGGTTACAATCTTTGGGGATGGTAGCTTTTAATTTTCAAGAACTCTTCTTGAATTTTTTTTCAGAAGGAAAGGAAGTCGAATTACGGGGTATTGAAGGGAAGCCGGGAAGGATAATAAGCTCTAATGTCATGAAAAAGCTTCTAAAGAAAGAACAACGAGGCGTAATTGCACAATTATGCTCACTAGAAGTTCCGACATCAAAATCATCTATTTCTGCAGATCTCCAACAATTCTTGGACAATCATTCCAAGGTGTTTGAAACTCCCAAAGGACTCCCACCTATTCGTGATCATGATCATGCTATTCATTTGATTCTAGGAAGTGTTCCTCCAAACATCAGGCCTTATAGATATCCTTCCAAAAGAGCGAAATTGAACGTATGATTGTAGAAATGTTAGAGGCGGGTATAATTCAACCTAGTCAAAGTTCTTTCTCTGCTCCTGCAGTATTGGTACACAAGAAGGATGGATCATGGCGAATGTGTCCGGATTATAGGGAGCTCAATAAGCTCACCATTAAAGACAAATTTCCCATTCCTGTGATTGATGAATTATTGGATGAATTACATGGAGCAATTTATTTTACCAAGTTGGATCTTCGTTCGGGGTATCATCAAATTAGAATGAAGACTGAAGATATTCCAAAAACAACATTTCGAACTCATGAGGGTCATTATGAATTTTTGGTCATGCCTTTTGGCCATACCAATGCACCTTCTACATTTCAAGGGTTGATGAATTCCATTTTCAAACCCTTCCTTAGAAAATTTGTGCTAGTATTTTTTGATGATATACTAATCTATAGCGGGTCTTGGAAGGATCATGTTGAACATGTTGACAGGGTGCTCAAACTATTGCAGGAGAAACAATTATATGCAAAAACATCCAAATGTTTCTTTGGAGTAAAAGAGGTGGAATATCTGGGTCATATTGTATCTCACGAGGGTGTTAAGGTAGACCCTAACAAAATTAAATCCATTAAGGAATGGAAAGTCCCCACAACAATAAAGCAGTTGCGAGGATTTCTCGGGTTAACAGGGTATTATCGCAAGTTTGTTAAGAATTATGGGAGAATAGCAGCACCTCTAACAACATTATTGAAAAAAGATGCATTTTCATGGACTCCTGAAGCAACTAAGGCCTTTGAACGTCTTAAAGAGGCAATGTGCCTAGCACCGGTCTTAGCTACACCAGACTTCACAAAAACCTTTATTGTAGAATGTGATGCCTCAGGAAATGGAATTGGTGCAGTTTTAATGCAGGAAGGAAGACCCATTGCTTTTGAAAGTCGTCCAATCAAAGGAAAGTATTTAGAGAAACCTATTTATGAGAAGGAAATGTTAGCAATACTGCATGCACTAAAGAAATGGCGAACTTACCTAATGGGAAGACACTTCAAGGTAAAAACTGATTATGATAGTCTTAAACACTTTTTGGAACAAAGACTATCTTCAGAAGAGCATCAAAAATGGGTCACAAAGATGTTGGGTTATGACTTTGAAATAATCTACAAAAAAGGAAAGCTTAATGTTGTCGCAGATGCACTCTCAAGAAAGAATGAAGAGCTGGAAGCATTTCTTTGTGCCATTTCTATTATCCAACCAGATTGGATAACCGAAGCAAGAGATGAATGGAAGAAGGAAAAAGATGTCTGGACACTCATTCAAAATTTGCAGCAAGATATCTGATACATTTAGTTGGAAAAATGATTCCTTATGGTACAAAGATCGCTTATATATTTGTAAGAATTCCCAACTAAAACAAAAGATTCTTCTGGAATTGCACACTTCTCCTTTAGGGGGACACTTGGGATTTTTAAAAACTTACCACAGGGTAAGAAAGATTTTTTTGGGGATGGCCTTAAATCTGATATTCAAAATTTTGTGGCGGAATGTTTGGTTTGCCAGCAGAATAAAGTGGAGACAATTAAGACCCCGGGACTTCTACAACCTTTATCCATTCCAAGTCAACGTTGGGAGGAGATTTCAATGGATTTTATCACAGGTTTACCGAAGTTCGAAGGCAAGAATGTCATCATGGTGGTAGTTGATAGACTTACCAAGTATGCACACTTTTGTGCATTATCTCATCCATTTAAAGCAAGTACAATTGCTACTACATTTGTGGACAGAATTCAAAAGCTACATGGAAGCCCAAGGGTTATTGTGAGCGATAGAGATCCCATTTTAACGGGAAATTTTTGGACGGAGTTATTTTATTGTTTGGGTACTCAATTAGCTCATAGTTCATCTTATCATCCTCAATATGATGGTCAAACAGAGATAGTAAATAAATTTTTGGAAGGATATCTTCGTTGTTTTGTATCTGATAAACAAACATAATGGGTCAAGTGGTTACCTCTAGTTGAATGGTGGTATAACACTTCCTTCCATACTGCAGCAAAAATGACCCCATTTATGGCACTTTATGGATATCATCCACCATCGATCACATCATCTTTAAGGGAAAATTCGAAGGTTCAAGCAGTAGAAGATCACATCGAGCATCAGCAAGAAGTTCTCCAACTCTTAAAGGATAACCTGAATTTGGCACAAAATCGAATGAAACAACAGGCAGATCAACATCGCAGCGCGAGAAGTTTTGATGTAGGAGATTGGGTATTTTTACGGCTACAACCATATAAACAAATGTCCCTCAAGCAAGCTAAGAAGGATAATAAATTATCGCCAAAGTACTATGGTCCTTACAGGGTGTTGCAAAAGATTGGTACTATGGCATACAAATTGGAGCTTCCTGCTTCTTCGCGAGTACATCCAGTTTTCCATGTTTCATGCTTAAAGAAGGTTATGGGTGAAAATCTTCCAGTTCAAACAGTATTGCCAGAACTTGATGGGGAAGGGAAAATCATATTGGAACCTGAAGCAGTCATGGAAAAAAGAACTCGACAACTACGAAATCGATCAATTTCAGAGTATCTCATCAAGTGAAAGAACTTACCCACTGAAGATTCTACATGGGAGGATGAGAATTTTATACAGAAGCACCCGGAGCTACTCAAGTGTTGAGGACAACACTTTTTTTGAAGGAGAGGGGCATGTTAGGTCCCTATATCACTAGTATAGCCCCTTATTATTGTTAGTGTAAACCCCTTAGTGTTATTATTGTACCCTTGTAACCCCCATTTTGTTATTATTGTGCCCTTAAATTATTATTGTTAGGTCGGCTAGGATTACATTGTGGCCCACTAGGATTACATTATGGCCCCATGGACTCCTAAATATAGAAAGGAGGTTTTGTAAATTATATCATCCAAGAATTGTTCATTTATGTAATGTATTGGAGGTTTCCCCCTCGAAGTGGCTTATTTCTAAGGCGTTCATATCTCTTTTCTTCTATTTTTGGAGCTGGTTACACAACAATGAGGATTTGTTAGTTAAATAAACAATGTAAGACATAATGCTAAAATATATGAACTCAGAAAATTGTCTAAGTGAGAAATATAACAAAATAGTACTGAAAGCTACTTATCTAGAAAGCATGTAGAAGCCTCCTTGGATAGCAGGGGCCCTCTGCTATCAATTTGGCATAAAAAAATTTAACTCCTCAAGTTTGTCTTCAATATAGCATCAAAGTTTTGCTTCTTATTATTATCAAAAATACTTCAAAACAGAGTATCACAGTATTGGAAAAATAAAAGTTAACTTTCGTTTCTTGGTCTCACTGAGCTATATTTATAGGCAATTACATAACTGATATTGAATGAAAGTAGGCACAGGTGTATTCTAAAGTCAAAATCAAAATAAAACTTCTTGTTAGGACTCGTGATTTGCTGAAAGCAAATCAAGAGTCCTTATCCTTATAGAAATCTACTTCTTAGACCTTTGGTTTGACCACGTGCATAAGCATCTCCAGTTCTTGACTCATCTTTCATGGATGACAAGGAATGATGTAGGAAAGATTTAGAATCCAACCATATATTCCTTTTCTTCAGATGACACCTGTAATATTTTCAAACACCAAAATGGCTACGGAATGTGTAACTGGCTACAGAATGGCGGCATTCTGTTGCTAAACGTTCTCAAAAATCATTAAGACAACAAAACCACAAAAGTACAACAAGTTAGTCATTGCATGTATTCCTTAAGTGATTTTAATCGTTCTTATTGATCTTTAGGTCTATAAAATGACAAAAGGAATAATGGGATGAAGTGGAATTTAGAAAAGGAGAAGACACTTTTAGGGCTCAAAAACTAGTTGGTTCAAAATGCCTCGAAATTTTTTTGTCTCATGTGATTATAACCGAAATATATCTAGAAAACCAAAAATGTTATCATCATCGACTCGACATTTCTTCCATATGCCATCACCTCAACCCCCTTCTTATATCCCCTTCCTAGTTTTGTATCGGGTAAGGTCATCGAAACCCTTACATTACCAAATATGGCTCTAGTGATGTTGGTATGGTATTTGTCCCGAAAAACCATGTCAGGAAACTCAGGTATCACCGCTACAGGTATTATCCCTATCACCTCTAAGGAGGCCATCATAACTAAGGAAAAACCCATAGCAACACCAGCTGGTTCCACTAAAAGGGAGAAGAAAAACAAGAAGAAGGTGGACGCTCCTAGAGATCTTAGGACATATCCACCTTGTGCATTGTGTAATATAGTTTTCCATCCTACCAACACTTTCCCATAGTTAGAAAAGTAAAATCTCTTATACATGCCAAAAACATGACTGTGACCTCAAATTTGTTCTAAAGATAAAATGTCGCAAAAATATAAGGTAGTGCCTTACGTACCAACCATGCATGCACCATATGTAGAGAGGATAGGAATTATACCCATAATTTCCCTGAAATCCCTCGAGATAGAGATGTGTTACACGCACTGGTGCAATACAATTCCCAAGATCCATTCGTAACACCCATGTAGATAAGGGAGGATGGATCCAAAACCATATTATACATATGCGAAGAACCAAAATCATACCCATACCTAGCACACCCAAACTTGCAAGAAGCAAGAAGGAAAACAGAGGCTACACCTCATGTCCTACTCTGCGTCTTATGTGACAAACTTGGTCATTTGATCACTCAATACCTCGAATTAAAGGAATTTAATCACTGGTACCCAATTACCCATGTTTCCAAAAGAAAATTATCTAGAAACAGACGACATAATTGTCAAATATGTAGAAGTAACCATCATTTGGGTCGTTCTCCCCACCTCCCTCAACTTTTCTCTATGTTATATTTTATGAGTTGATTCATAGCTGAAAATTTTGACTTAGTCAGGTTGGAATCAAAAATTTTTAACAGTACCATGACTCAAGGGAATAAAGCATCTAGGTCCATCTTGTCTGTGATCGAACAGAGAAAAACAACAGAAATTTCACCGCCCTCTTTTTACCATCACTAGCTTAGATATGGGAAGAAGACCAAACATCCAAATAAGGCATGGTCTAAACCAAACCTCCCATGTGCCCTTTGAGATAAACCCAACCACCTAATTAGCCAATTTTAGGATTTGACCACATTAGCTAATATTTTTTTCACAGTGACCCCTATCCCCTAATACATCTCTCCAATCAAGATAAAATCACCTACTCTTGTTGTCGCATATGCTCCAAATTTAACCATACGAATAAGTATCAATATATTCCATTATTTCGAGCAACCAAAGCAACGTTTAACAAAAACCACCCAAGGAAGCCACATCATGCTAAAAATAAGAATCGGAGACGGAAATCATGCAGAAATTCCCCATCTCATGACCCTAACCAAGCATCTTCGTATTACATTGTGAGTAGTACTGGCTCGCATACCATTTACTTAGTAAGTACCTCCCCTATCTGTGACATTTGCACCAGTCACTCTCACGGTAAAGAAGCATTCCCTATGTTACAAACATTTCAACATCTTAGGATTCAGTGCTAGTTTCCGATAGAGGATGATTCCTTTGCCCCTTGTACACCAACAAGGTCACACGAACCCCACCTCACCTAGTAAAAACAAATCATCACATAAATTCTTCTTCAACTCAATGCCGAGGACATGCAACATCACATACGATTCATCTCATCATCCATGGAAACCATGCTTGGTTTTTTTTTCTGATCATTTTTTGATGTCGATACCACTACAACTACCATACCTATAGTAGTACCATCGATCATGAAGACCCACCCTCTCTACACTTTGTCAACCTCATTTGGTTATATGAAATAAAACACCGAATCATATTCTTGTCTGTAAACCAACATTGTTAGGCTTGAATTCCCTACTCACAACCTTGCACAAACCAATTCCCACATAGATAATCATTTTCACTCCGACGGAGATATTCTAGAGGCCATGACGGAACATGAATTTCCATCTGATGCCATTCACCATCATTCGATTTTTCTACCAGAAAAATAATTCGTTCCTAGTAGCACACGAACCCATGATATATACACCATTGAAACTAAATATTTCCTACCATCAGGAAAAGTACATTGGTTCAAAAATCCTATCCCAGTGCCTGACATGTTTGAGGAAGGTAGCATGTCAAATATTTCACCTACCATTTAGCCTAGGGGCAACACGCTCTCCAGAAGAAATAGCCTCATACACCTCCCTATTACAATAAAGAAGGGATATTTTTCTTTGGGCTTACTCAGAGATGCCAGGCATCTACCCCACCATTATGGAACAACATATTGAGACATGCCCTGACGGACTTCCCGTCTTGAAGAAAAAACGTAAATTACACCTAAGGAAAATCAATCAAATAGGAGATAGATAAACTTCACAATGTTGAGTTTATCTACCCGATCACTTACATGTCTTGGGTTTCTAATCTTGTACCCATCATGAATAAACAAGGAACCGTCCAAGTTTGAATCTATTTCTCAGATCTAGATAAAGCTTGTCCCAAGAAAAATTACACCACACCATTCACTAACAAAGTCATATATTTGTGTGTTGGTCATGAGGCCTTATCTTTTATGGATGAATTCCCATGGTATAATAATTTCTAGATCTGACATAAAGATCGATACAAAACCGTATTTACCACTCCTTGGGTTAACTTCAGATACCAATTTATGTCATTCATTCTTAAAAACATAGACGCCACCTCCCCATGGGCCATGGACTACATCTTGAACATGACTTGAATCATTTCATCCTCGCCTATTTGGATGACCTCATTGTATGATCCAAGATGTGTGCTGACCATTTGGAATATCTATGCCTTGTTTTTCAGAGATGTCAAAAATATGACCTACGCTTTAACCGTCTCAAGTGTGCCTTCTACGTTAACGCTGGAAGATTTCTAGGATTCATTGTTTCCGAGCAAGGTATTAGAGTTGACCCTCTAAAAGTCCAGGAAATCAAGAACTAACCACCTCCAAAAACATTGAGGTAGTTACAAATCCTACAGGGTAAGGGAAACTTCTTATGATGCTTTTTCCCTGACTATGCCACTTATGCACATGGATTCCTATGCCTCGTTCGTCACGATATTCACATCTAATGGGATGAACAGGCCCAAAAATAATTTGAAGCATTAAACAATACCTTGTCTTCAACTCATTTTATTAGCGCACCTAACTACAATAAATATTAGACCCTATATATATCAACGTCGGATATATCCATTATTGGGATGCTAGTCCATGATGCACCAGACAAAAAGGAACACATAATTTATTAGGAAAGAAAAAA
Source organism: Pinus albicaulis (assembly GCA_034641835.2). Classification (NCBI taxonomy): domain Eukaryota; kingdom Viridiplantae; phylum Streptophyta; class Pinopsida; order Pinales; family Pinaceae; genus Pinus; species Pinus albicaulis. The sequence goes on from CM076579.1 coordinate 1,244,270,055, forward strand.
CTTAGCCGAGAATGCATTGAAGTATGAGCTAGAATATAAAAAAGAGCCCATAACCAGATCCCGAGATGTCTAATCCCAAAACTAGAACATACACAAGGATCAGTACTTTGTCATATTCAACCTGGAACTCTCCATTTTAGTTACCACCAAAATTCATTTTTGGGCCCATTGCATGACCCAAAATTCATTTCAATTACACCCTCTCTTGTTTCTTAATTCATGTCGTCACATATTGTTCGTATGTTTTAAAAATAGTATTTCACTCGGGGTATTCGCCAGCATATATTATAGGTACGTCAAAAACACCATGCTTCAATCAACACCTCAACAAAGAAAGTACCATGCTACACTTAGCATGATAGGCTTCCTTTTAAGAATTTCATATCATGGCATCATTCCTCCAGAGTTCACCATAGGGTCCATCATCTCGACCATGTTTATCATCGTCTCACCTTGGACATGATAAACACCCATGATAGTTGATAGAACCTCATTGCTCATGGTTCCCATCATATTCGTAGACCCCCATATATTATCAAGAGCCATGATCACCCACTCTAGCCTATGAACTAGCTCATTTATATGCCTTTATTATCAGCCTCATTCTGCTTCACTCATCACATACTAAAACCCATTGTGCGGCCACCACCAATATTTTTACAATGGATCAACAAGATGAATTACGCTGTTTCACATTTGGCCTATCACACCCCGACGTACATTTCCCATCTGTGCCATTTAATCTGCCTCATCATGCCCACACTGATACCAACCAAAGGTTCCCCCACCATAAAAAAAATATTTTCCTTGCATCACCACGCATGATCATACATGTTAATTAGGAACCTATCTCTGTGTTTGTACATCCAAACCTCTTTTACATTATTTTCAAACGTGTATAAATATTTTTTAGGAGAAATACTTCAACCCATAATTTTAGGTTTCATACTTGGCCACAGTTCCTAGTCACCCTTGGTCAGAGCTTACATATTCTTTACCAAAGCCCAATCACGTCAATTAGAGCTTACTTACACCCACCCAAGATGTCCTACCAACTCTAGGGCTACCCCTATAAAAAATGTTTTTGACTTTCTCCACTTGCATTCATAGCTATGATGTTGAGCTAATTGTCCATAACCATCATTTATATCAAAATCTCATCGTCATGTCTTTTTAACCCAAAATATTACACTCTACTTCACCAAAATCCCTAATCCCTTGTATCAACACTTGTTAGGATGGTTGATGTTTCTTTCCTGTCGACTTCACCAAACATATTACAGGAGTAATGTAGTACCTTGAATTGTTTCCACCCAATTAAGAAACATCCTCAGATGGAACGATGGGAATCAAAATTTCCCATTGATGTCATTGATCCCCTTAACATTCAACATTAGCACCAGCTCTCATGTCAAGGTGGTATCGTACTTAGTAACCGTTGTGCTCTTCCATTTAGTCAAAGACTATTGTATTGATAAGCATCTCTTTCAACAATTATTAAACCAAAATATGAGGGAGGTTCCAAAAATTCGAAGACCCATGCATATATTGAGCACCTCATCAAAAAGTGCTTCACCCAAACAATTCATGTGGGTACTAAATTTATCCTATTTTTTCAAAGTAAAAACACCCTTGAGGGCGTTAGCAGTTGTCATCACCAACCAATATTAGGTCAACTAGCACAATGTGAATTGAAAAAACTAATATCTTTCAGATTGTATGAACTGTTCATCATAACGAGCATGGGACATGCCCCCCTGGTAGAAAAATTTCTTATTTTATCACATGAGTTTTCCTACAAAGCATGGTCAATATTTCTCTTTAGACAAGGGGTTCCCCTACTCATATTTCCATCAAGTTACTCTCTTAGTCTCTAAAATTTGTTACGTAGACTTTCAGTGAGAACATAAATGTGATTTATTTCGGTTATATGCTTGCTCCTAGACCTCATACATTAGGGGGGAACTATTAACACCACAAAATTGTACACTGCAAGAGACATTAGAAAAGGTCTAGTAAAATGTACAAATGAATACTTTCCAGAACAAAATATCATGGAAAGATAGGAATCTAAAATTTTCCTAAGGTTATGTGAGAAATATTTGACCACATACCAGCAACAAAGGAAGTTTTCACCGACCATGTGCCTTTTCCTTTGAAAGTTGTGCGATCCTAGGGAGGGAGAAATGCCATTTTACGGGACCGCTTCCCACACTTGGGGTGATGATTCTCTGTCATGGCCAGTCAAGGACAACCGACTTGAGGTCATCCTGAAGATATGAAACCCTCAAAGTAATCCTCTTTTCCTACTCCTGGGTCTCTATCACTCTTGGGTGAAGGGAGGGAAGATTAGTTAAAAAATTTCTATATAAATAAGCCATGGGAAGAGAAAAATCTGAGACATTGTTATGTTGGAAAAATTTCTATGAGAGCAACACCACATTTCACTATTGGAGGAAGAGAAGTGGGAGAACTAGCATGTTGACCATATTTCTTCTAACCAATCCAACATATTAGTGAGAGAAGAGGATTGCACCATTGGAGGGTCTTAACACTTCTTTTGTGAGAGAGGAGAAGATTGCAAGGAGAGCACGGAAAGGGACCTCCTTGGTGAGGATATTTGAGCTCCATAACTAAAATGATTCTCTTCAAGTGTTTGAGAATTCTATTGTATTTTTCTACCACCAACAGTCAATAAAGGGAGTCTTTCTCCATTGATATATTGACATCTTTGCTCCATTGAATGTTTTGTTTTATTTTTTCTTTTGTTTAGGCTTATGTATCTACACGCATTATGTCCAATACTAATCACGATTTTATTTGTTAAAGTCTGTCAGTAACAACACCAACAATATTTTGATGCTTTACAGGGAACAACCAATTGTTAAGAAGGTGTTATTTGGTACTCCATTGCCACAAAAATAGTAACACGGTAGTAGTCACCCCCAAGCCAGAATCCAGAGCTTGACGATGAGTGCTTATGAGTTTAAACCAATTTTTTCATCTTAAACAAGGACTCTATTAGGTCCCTATAATACTAGTGTAGCCCCATATTGTTATTCTTATGCCCCATAAAATCCCACTATTTTTATTGTTGTGCCCTTACATTATTACTGTTATGTAGTCTCTTATTATATTGTGACCCTTTAGAGTCCTATATATATATATATATAAGAGGTTTTTCAATTTTATTATCCAAAAAATGTTCATTTGTGCGATGTAAAAGGAATTTTTCCCCTCAAAGAGGATTATTTTCAAGTTGTTTAACTATATTTTATTATTTTTTGTGATTTGATTACATAACATATGGTATCGAAGATTTAGATCCTAGGGTTTCATTACTTGAAACATAACATCTTATAATTTTTGCTATATGTTTTCTTTTGCGAGGCTTTAAAAGCTGAAATTTTTATCTGCTGGACCCAAAATACTAATGAACATTGTGTACACATTTCAGATCTTAACTCGTTATTTTTTAGTATCTATGATTCAAGGAATTTATGGTTTTTGTATGCTCTAAAATTTTCTCTCAAACAAGTGTCTCGGGGAAAATCGACATAAATTTTGTTTTGGACATCCAAATTGAATTTTGTAAAGTGTTTGAAACTGAATAGACTTTAGTTTCTTAGGTACCATTTTTAGGGCCGAAGGATAAGAAATTGACGTGGAATTATGTACAATATCTCAATACTGAACCGGACTTCCATAAGTAGGTCATTTTAAGATATTTAGCCTAGCTTTATCTTGAAGAATACAATATCAGTTTAGATGGTGGTGCCCGAAATGGGACATATAGGGATACCATAGGATAAAATGTATACCTTGGGAGGTAAAAATTACAAAGGTACAATGATTTCAATATCGATCTTCTAAAAAGGAATAAAAAGGTGTGTACTTTTTTAAAATTTGCATAGCTTTTGTTTGAAAAAATAGTTTGAGGTGATTCAAAGGGCATATTGAAGAATATTTATCACTATTTGGTTCTAAAATTCCTTGAAACAATAAAATTTATACACCCAACAAGTCAATATAAATCTCTACTATGACACATCAAGAGGAGGACCAAATGCAACATGATATATCAAAATTACGATACCAAGTGAAACAAATTTCACTCGCACAAAGAGTAACAAAAAATGAATTGGAAGCAATGATGAATATTAATATGGATGGTTTAAAAGGGGAAATTTATGGTTTATAATTAGAAATAAAAAGGGACATGGAAGTTTTGAAGGATGGTTTGAAAGAAAAAATGGAAAGTTTGAACGAAGGTTTGACAAAGCTGCTATGATAAATGCTTCCTAATGATGACAAGGTACTCCATGAATCTCATGATGAGAAAAAAGGATTGTGAACATTTTAGAGACTCTAAATATTGGTTTAATACTAACCACATTTCAAAGATCTATATGAGTAAGCTTTGTGACAAGGATCTAGTAACATGGATACTACAGATGGAGCAATTCATTAATCTACAGGATGTGCAAAAGGCATGAAAGGTACATGATGCAGGAGCATTAGGCCAAAAAAAAATTCATGCATTTTGTTAGACTTAGGGGTTTTTAGTTTCAAGAGAATCAGATTCTTTTGTAATGAAATCAGTAGGTTTTAATTAATTGTAACTGCCCTCGAATGATTAGAGGACAGGAGAAGTCATTTCAGTTTCAGTTTGTTAGGCTAAGTTTAGGAATTTGGGAATCTGAAGAGTTTTATTGAGATGTTGGAGGAACTGAGTCGATTCATTATTTTCTTGTATAATTGTAAGCCTCAATGGAATTCGGAAGATAGGTCTAGAGGGAAAATCTGTAGAGACAGAGTAGTGTAGTAGAGGGCCATGGAATTGAAGATTTGGCCAGAGACTAGCAGTTTGTAAGTAACTCATGCATATATATTATAAAATAATTTTTTAGTATTACATGTGCATTGTGATTTAACTCCTGTGTGAAAATGCCTTGAATCTCCATGAGCTGGGTATGAGTAAGACCCTGTAACTCGTTTTAAGGGTTTGTCTGTATATTCAGAAATGAGAGTGTATGAGAACCAGTGTGATAAAACCTGTGTTAAGAGCCACTGGCAATGTGTTGATTCATTTCAAGAATTAATTGTGTGGCAATGCATTATATAAGTCTCTATGATTAGTGTTATTAATGTGCATGTAATTGAATGAATCAAGGACTAGTGTATTCGAATTTCATAATCAATATTGATCTTGTTGAAACCATAATACGTGAATCGTTGAGTATGCAAGGCGTAGTATCTCTGCACAAATGATTGTATTCCATGTACATCTGAATCCTGTCCTAAGTCCTATGAGAAGAGAATCCGGTTTTGTTGATATAACCCTGTGCTAAGAGTTAATGTCCATCTGTTGGCTTATTACGAGATGAAATATACAAGTTGCCCATAACACAGTGGGAGTTTATGTTGAAACCACAAAGAAGAATCGTGAAAATCGATACCTTGACTGTATCGATCATGGGAAGAGAGTCAGAACCCGAGTTGATTTGGTATGGTCATGCGAAGGAAGAATAACGAGGGCGGAGTTTAATTGTATTAAGGCATTAAAGAGATAGACGGAACCCTGAGGGTAAAGAGTGGAACCGTGAGGATTGAATAATAAATGTGGGTTCATCCCACAATACCAACGGTCTCACGTTATTGAAAAGTGGTAGGAGAAATTGCTCAAAAAAAACGCGATCTATGCCTTTGCTTGACACGTCAAGTAAGGTGGTTTCCAATTACCACTCACGTTGCATTTTTTTTAGGCGTTAAGATCCGAAGGGAAAAAAACGTGATATTTGTGATCCTCGTTCGATCGAGTGGCATCAATGATCAACAATGGTCACGTTCTGAAATTGCACGTGAGGTAACATAGAGATAATTGTGTGTTTATTTAATGTGTGGGCCCAAACATTATAAAACATAATGCAAAGGAGTTGTGTGTATACTGTCGGCTCGAAGGTTAATATGTTGTGGTGGCTTGGGTCATGTTGTTGATGGAAGGTAAGTTATAAAGTTATATGGTGATTGTTTATGATTGGCTGTGGGGCCTAGAACCTAATACAGTTCGGCGTGAGTCTTAATTCAAAAAGTCGAGGATCTTTTAATTGTGTTATCCATTGGTTATGCATTAACCAATCCATACTTTAATATGAATGGAGGCGAAGGTTTGCGTTGATACTTGTTTATTTATTAATTAACGCGTGGCGCCAAGTATTATATAAGAGTTCGGGTTTAAAGTATATTGTGAGGTCCTGCTATGTGAGTTGGTGGTAGTATATGGGTTCACAACCATAGGGTAAGGGACAAAGATGCTTCCGCATGGCATTGTGAGTTTCCACTATGGCACAATTGTAATATAACATTTGGAGTTCATTTATATATGCATATAAGGTTGTAAACATGTGTTTGTAATAAGGTCTCCTTCCTTATAAGAGAATAGAATCTAGGCTATTTAAATGTGGGGTTTCTACAACCATAAGAGAAATTTGAAATTAATATCTCAAACCTCATATTTGAGATATTAAAGCCTCTAGCTAGATTTTATTTAAATTGCCAGCTTAGAAATCAGAACATTGTGAGTTTGCCCAGACTTTTGAGACTATTTGGGTTCAAAATTGGAGGTGCATTTTATATGCATATAAAGTAGTAAATGTAGGTTAGGTAAGGTAGCCCAGGTGTCATGTGGTATCAGAGCTGGAATAGTTCTTGAAAATTTAAATTTTGAATTGCATGTGTACTGAATTAGCGAAGGAAATTTGAAGTTCTAAATATGTTGAAGAGTAATTACGGATTTGAAGGGGGAATATCATATTTTGAAATATGATATGCAGCAAAGTACATAGAATTGCAGTGAACAGGATTTGTAGAATGAGTAGAAGACAAGATCATGCAGAGATCTTACAGGTAAAATAATTTTAAATCTGATTTGAGATTTATGATTTCATAATGATGGTTGTAGAAAAGTGAAGACAGAATTTTGATAATGACGGTAGTGGACCTAATATTCAGCTAAAGGCTAGATAGGGAGAACAATTGAAGTGTTCTCAAGAGAAGGTGATTTGATGAGAAGTGTTTAACTCTGGTTTGGAGAATTGTTTGTAGAATTTAGATTGCAGGCAATTGAAGAAATCTTAGCAGAAGAAGATCACAGCTTTGACAGTAGTGATTGAAGAGTCCAGCAAGGGACTCTGAGTGAAGAAGAAAGTGTGGCAGAACCTGGAGGATTCCCAACAGAGGTTGGATGAAAGAATAACAGATGTGTTCTTGAGGAGTTGCAGAGTGAAGCCTAGAGAGAGCAAAAGAGAGTGCTCATAAGGCTCCAGCAGATAGGAGACCAGTACTTGCCAAAAGCCGGATCTGGAGGAAGGGATTGGTGAGGTAAGTTGCAACAAGAGAGCTTGATGTTGCAGAGGCTTAGTGCATCTTGTGAGTGAATAACTCATGGAGGATAAAATGGCTACTGACAACCATAGCAGAGATTACAGAGGTTTTGAGAGAGGCCACAACAGAAGAGTGAGGGAAGATGCCAAAGAAAATGGCATGAGGAAGAAACTCACTGATGAAGAATATTGGAAAGAGATAGCTGAGATCAGTAAGTAGCTTTATGAACTGGAGAGGATGATAGAGGAAAACCAGAGAGTTGGTTGGCTCATGAAGAAGAAGGTAAAGTGGCAGAGGCTACAGATGAAGAGAGAGAAATCGATAAATGCTCAGCTGAAAGAGGAATTACTCAGAATGATTGAGTATTTGGAGAAGGACTTGAAGACTGAAACTTCAAGTAAGACCAAGAGGTCAAATGGCCTTACATCTAAAAAAATTTGTATGTTTGCTGGAAGAACATGTGGGAAGAAACAAACTGTTGATGTTGTCACTAAGGAAGAAAATGGAACAACCAGATGTTTTGAAAATGTCCATGCACAGTTGGAGAAAGGTTCTGCTTTCCAACATATTAGAAGCAGAGGAGATTTAATTTGTGATGATGGCCAGAAGCTGGAGGTTGGACAGCTTGAAGAAACTGAAGAGAAGACTATTGAAGAATCTCTGAAGTGTATAGGAGACTTGGAACAACAAGGAGATTTGATTATTGAATCATCAAAGGAGACCATGAGGTCTTATGGTTTTACAACTGAAAAAGTGTGTGTGAATTCAGGAATTGATGAAGACAGTTCATATGATGAAACTGTGATAAATGAAGCTGAAATTTTCCAAGCCACATATGATGATTACCTTTTAGATGAAGACCAGATTGTGTTATTGCAGCAAAAGGAATTCATAAATTCCTTGTTTTATAAAAGAGATAGCTTCAAGGGTAACATGACAGTTATGTCTGGGGATGATCAATTTCTTGATGACAAATTTCTTTTATTGGATGGCAAATTAGAGAGTGATGGACATATAGGTAAAGTTTTTGCAGAGATGGGATATCAGAATTATATTCTGATGAAGGCTAAAGAGATAGTGACAACATGAAATTTAACTTGTGAAGACAGTATAAATGTTCTCTCAGATGAGATGCTAGGATGGTGGCATAAATTAAGTGGTCTGGAGCAGAGGACAAAAACACAAAGAAAAGGTGTTCAGATGGTAAAGGTAGAGATGAATGAGAAAGTTCATTTTTATGAAATAGAGAAGGGAGACATACTTAAAGAGGATGATGCAGAGGAGAGACTAACCGAAATTCTTAAGAATTGTTTGAAGGAATGGAATCAGCATACTGATGTGCTGATAGAGAAGGAAAGAATTTTAGGACAACATACTGAAATGCTGGCAGAGGAAGGAAAGGCACTGAGGCCTTATGAGTTTTGTCTTAACAATTGTTTTGTGAATGCAGATTTTGTTGATGTTGAAGGGAAGTTGACACCATTGGGTAGTCAATTAAAAGAGGAGGAGAATTCTGTGGAAGATTTTCTGAGCCTTGGAAAGGGCTTAGAACTGCAGAGAGAGGAATTGGTGACTGGATCATCAATTGATACAATTGGGTCTTATAATTTTGAAACTGACAAATTGGATATGTTTACAGGTGATGCAGAAGACAATTCATCCTTTGGAATTTTCTTGAGAGAAGAAAAGTTGTTGCAGAAGAAAGAATATGAGACAGTCATGTCTCATATGAAGAAACTTGTCACTGATGACAAGGAGGAGCTAATTTGTTTGAACAAACAAGAGAAGGTTGGAGAGCAGACTGTGGGGCAGATTTTTAAAATTGCTACAGTAAAGAAGAATCAGAATTCTATTCTGATAGGAGATGAAGATGCAGAGCTTAAAGAACTTGATTGGATTGCCAGAATCCATCAAGAGGATGAAAGGAAATTACTGAAGATTGCCCAAGAAGAAGAAAAATATGCCGAAACTGAATTGCAGCATACTAATGATGTGAAACAAGCACAGAATGAGTGGCTACAATGTTTGCAGAAAACATCCAGAGAAAAGAGGAAAATGGCAGAATAGCAGCTTTGAGTATTGCTGGAGGAAATGGCAGAGCAACAATTTGAGGTGTTTCCAGAGGGGGAAGAGACAAATATTTTTTCACTTTGATGTTTATTTTACGACGACAGGTACTGAAACATGGGCTAAGGGATGTTTAGTCCTGGAGAAGAAAATAGATGATAACAGTGACTGGAAATTTAAATACCAGTCCAAGAAGTTGCTGAAGCCAGAGAATAAAGAAATTGTCATGAGTGACAATCAGGAAGAGTTTTACTGTTGCAGAAGACAAGAGGGTATGGATGATTGGGTGGCCACAAGTAGTAGTAAGAGTCAAGAAAGTGTAAGAGTTCAAAAAGTAAGAATGCAGCAAACACAGGAAAAATTACGATTTCAGCACTCAAGACGGAGCAGTATCCAGCAATCAGAAGACAGATTTGATAGAGAAATTGAATTTATAAGAAAGATGATGGTGAAGGTGTCTTAGAGGAAGACAACAACAATAAAACAAAGAAGTAGCAACAGCAAAAGAAAGACAGTCACAGATTGTGAAGGTATAACAAGTGGAAAGATGTAGCATAAAATATGGAAACCTGGAAGATTGCAAAAGAAGAATGTTGCAGCAGATGAGCAGCTACAAAGCAAAGTATGGGATCCAAGAGGCAAGGTTTTAAGAGCACATGATCAGGAGATCATGATTCATTTTAACCTTGGGAGTCTGATGTAGGGGCATTAGGCCAAAACAAATTTCATGCATTTTGTTAGACTTAGGGGTTTTTAGTTTCAAGAGAATTAGATTCTTTTGTAATGAAATTAGTAGGTTTTAATTAATTGTAACTGCCCTCAAATGATTAGAGGATAGGAGAAGTCAGTTCAGTTTCAGTTTGTTAGGCTAAATTTAGGACTTTGGGAATCTGAAGAGTTTTGTTGAGCTGTTGGAGGAACTGAGTCGATTCATTATTTTCTTGTATAATTGTAAGCCTCAATGGCATTCGAAAGATAGGTCTGGAGGGAAAATCTGTAGAGACAGTAGTGTAGCAGAGGGCCATGGAATTGAAGATCTGGCCAGAGACTAGCAGTTTTTAAGTAACTCATGCATATATATTATAAAATAATTGTTCAGTATTACATTTGGATTGTGATTTAATTCCTGTGTGAAGATGCCTTGAATCTCCTTGAGCTGGGTATGCGTAAGACCCTGTAACTCATTTTAAGGGTCTGTCTGTATATTCAGAAATGAGAGTGTATGAGAACTAGTGTTATAAAACCCGTGTTAAGAGCCACTGGCAATGTGTTGATTCATTTCAAGAATTAATTGTGTGGCAATGTGTTATATAAGTCTTTGTGATCAGTGTTATGAATGTGCATGTAATTGAATGAATCAAGGACTGTTTTATTCGAATTGCATAATCGATATTGATCTTGTTTAAACCATAATACGTGAATCATTGAGTATGGAAGGCATAGTATCTCTGCACAAATGATTGTATTCCAAGTACATCCGAATTGTATCCTAAGTCCTGTGAGAAGAAAATCCGGTTTTGTTGATATAACCCTGTGCTAAGAGTTAATGTCCATTTGTTGGTTTATTGCGAGAAGCAATATACAGGTTGCCCACAACAAGGTGGGAGTTTCTGTTGAAACCACGAAGAAGAATCGTGAAAATAGATACCTTGACTGTATCGATCACAGGAGGAGAGACAGAACTCAAGTTGATTTGGTATGGCTGTGTGAAAGAAGAATAACGAGGGCAGAGTTTAATTGTAGTAAGGTGTTAAAGATTTAATATGGAACCCTGAGGGCAAAGAGTGGAACTGCTGGGATTGAACACTAAAGGTGGGTTCATCCCACAATACCTGCGGTCTCGCGTTGTTGAAAAGTGGTAGGAGAAATCACTCAAAAAAAAGCGATCTATGCCTTTTTCTTGACACGTGGATTAAGGTGGCTTCTAATTACCACTCACATCGCATTTTTTTAGGCGTTAAGATTCGAAGGGCAAAAAAAAGCGATATTCGCGATCCTCGTTCGATCGAGCAGCATCAATGATCAACGATGGTCGCGTTCTGAAATTGCACGTGAGGTAACACAGAGATAATTGTGTGTTTATTTAATGTGTGGGCTCGAACATTATAAAAGATAACGCAAAGGAGTTGTGTGTATACTGTGGGCCCAAAGGTTAATATGCTATGGCAGCTTGGGTCATGTTGTTAACGGAAGGTAAGTTATAAAGTTATATGCTGATTGTTTATGATTGGCTGTGGGGTCCAGAACCTAATACAGTTCGGCGTGAGTCTTAATTCAAAAGGTCGAGGATATTTTAATTGTGTTATCCATTGGTTATATATTAACCAATCCATACTCTAATATGAATGGAGGCGAAGGTTTGCGTTGATACTTGTTTATTTATTAATTAACGCGTGGGGCCGAGTATTATATAAGAGTTCAGGTTTAATGTATGTTGTGAGGTCCTGCTATGTGAGTTGGTGGTAGTATATGGGTTCACAACCATAGGGTAAGGGACAAAGATGCTTCCACATGGCATTGTGAGTTACCACTATGGCAGAGTTGTAATATAACATTTGGAGTGCATTTATATATGCATAGAAGGTTATAAACATGGGTTTGTAATAAGGTCTCCTTCCGCATAAGAGAATAGAATCTGGGCTATTTAAATGTGGGGTTTCTACAACCATAAGAGAAATTTGAAATTAATATCTTAAACCTCAGATTTGAGATATTAAAGCCTCCAGCTAGATTTTATTTAAATTTCCAGCTCAGAAATCAGAACATTGTGAGTTTGCCCAAATGGCTTGAGATTTATTTGGGAGAAAAAATTGGAAGTTCCTTTCTTAGGACAATAAATAGAGGGGACTGTGAGTTTTACCCGGAATCAGTACGCATTGCATATTTATATTTAGAACCAAAAACAACGCTACTGATGAAATAGGTAACCTGATCTCAAAACGGGAACTCTAGCCCAAAAACACTCAAAAAATATGAAAAGACACCCCAAAAACAAAAAGTGTGTATAACGCACTTCGTTTTTTTTTTAAGGCAAATTTCAACATTTTATAAAATTATGGTAAAAACAAAATTATTTCTTGAAAAAAGGATTGAAAAAACACCCTCAAAACAAAACCAATTGATGCTAGAATAACAAAAAAAAATTGTGTCATGCTTTTGACATTTTTAAAAATAGAAGTAACATTTTTTAATTTTTAAAATTCAAACATTAACAAAAAAAACTAAAATTTAAGAGAAAAAATAAATTTAGAAAATAAAAACATTTAGAAGCTTCAAATTTAAAAATATATGAAGATAAAAAAAAAAAATAATAAAAACAAAATAAAAATTTTAATTCAAACATTAAAAAAAACCTAAAATTTAAGGAAAAAAAAATAAAAATAAAAATAAAAAATTTAAAGATTAAAATTTCAAAAAATATAGAAATTAAAAAATAAAAATAAAAACAAAATAAAAATATTGAATTAAAAAAAATAATAATAAAAAAAAGTTAAAAAAAGAAGGAAATTATAAAAAATTAAATATAGAAATTAAATTTAAAAAAGAAGACGAAAATGTTTATTAAATTTAAATAAAAAACAAAAAATTAATTTTAAAACAAAAAATTAAATTTAAGAAAATATATTAAATTTTAATAAATTTAAAAATTTAAAATAAAAATTAAAAAAAGAAAAACACATTATTTAAATTAAAAGTAAAAAAATGAAAAATTAATTAAAAATAAAAAATAAAAATAAAATACAATAAAAATATTACATTTAAAACAATATATATTAAAAAAACAAATAAATTAAAAAAATAAATTAAATTTAAATTTAAAAAAAATATATATATATATGAACTTAAATTAAAATACGTATATATATCAGATTTTATTAAATTTAAAATAAATGTTAATATTAAAATAACAAATTAATTTTAAAAACAAAAATATTAAATTTTAATAAATAAATGAAAACAAATAAATTTTAAATATAAAAGAAAAAAAATAAAAAACATTGTTAAAATAAAAAGTTAAAAAACTTTAAAAATCAATTAAAAATGAAAAATTGAAGAAAAAAATTAAAAAAGAAAAAAAAAAAATTTAAAAACAAATTAATTTAAAAAAATTAAGTTTAATTAAAAATAAATAAAAAAATCTAATTTCAAATACACAATTTTAATTAAAATTAAAAAAATATAAAATTTTTATGTAATTAACAAAAAAAAAATAATAATAAATAGAACATTTAGAAAGCAATATTAAATTCAAATAAATTTAAAAAAAATACAAAATTTATTAAATTTCATAAAATTAAATTAAAAGACTAAACATAAAACTTAATAATAAAGAAAAAATATAATTTTTTTTAAATCAATTAAATAAAAAAAATGAAAAATCTAGAAAAAATTATTAACAAAATTAAAAACAAAAAAAAATTAAAAACAAAAAAGTAATTAAAAAAAAAACAAATTAAAAAAAAAAGAATGAAAAACAAATTAAATTTTAAATATAAAAATTAAATTACAAAAAAAATATATATTTTTTGCAATAAAAAAAAATTAGAAAAAAAAAATAAAAAAAATATTGAACGGTAATGGGGCGGCGCCACCCAGCCTCCCACCCAGGTGGAGGCGGAGGCTAGCCGCTTGGCGGGCGGGGGGTTGCATGGAATCGACCTCCTACCCAGGTGGCAAGAAAAATAAATAAATAAATAAAAATAAAAATAAATTTTAAATATAAAAATTAAATTACAAAAAAAAAAAAAAAAAAATTTGCAATAAAAAAAAAAAAAACATTAGAAAAAAATAAAAATAAAAAAACTAAACGATGATGGGCGGCACCACCCGGCCTCCCGCCCAGGTGGCGGGGGAGGCCGGCCACTGGGCGGGCGAGGAGGTTGCTCGCCACTTGGGCAGGTCGTCGATTCCAAGCAACCCCCAGCCCGCCTAGCAGCCAGCCTCCGCTGCCACCTGGGCAGGAGGTCGGGTGGCGCCACCCATCACTGTTCAATTTTTTTATTTTTATTTTATCTTTATTTTATTTTATTTTTTATTTCAATTTTTTTTTTAAATTTAATTTTTATATTTACAATTTAATTTGTTTTTTGTTTTTGTTTTTATTTTTAATATTTTTATTCTAATTTGATTTTTTTTAATTTTTTTTAATTTCAAAAAATTGAATTTTTTTTTTTTTTAAATTCAATTTTTTGATTTTAAAATTAATTTGTTCAATTTTTTTTCTTTTTATTTTGTTTTTATATTTAATATTATAGATTAATAATATTTTAAAATTTAAAATTTAAAATTTATTTATTAAATTTTTTAAATTTTAATCTAATTTAATTGTTTTTTTTTAATCTTTTAGTTTTAGTTTTTCATTTTTAAAATCTATAAACTGTTTCATTTAAAAAAAAAAAAACACTAAATTTATGTATGTTTGTTTCTTAATTATTTGCAAATGGTTTTTTTCATTTTTTTTGTTTTTTAATGATAGTTTTTTTTATTTTAATTTTCTTTTTCAATTTTAAATTTTGCCTTTTTTTCCCTTTGTTTTTTTTGTTAATTTTAAAATTTGTATTTTTTTTCTTATTATCATTTTTTTTTAATTTAAATTTTTAAATTTAATTATTTAATTATTTTTTTTTTTATCTTAATTTTCGTTTTGTAATTTTAATTATTTTTCAATTTTTTTTAAATTTTTTTTTTATTATTATATGGTTTTTTTTAATAGGTTAGAAATAAATGTTTTTAAAGTTATTTTTTGGGTCAATTTTTGTTTTTTTTTCTTTAAATTATGTGTTTTTTTTTTCCAAATTTTGTCATTTCTTTTGATATAATTTTCGAATATATATTTTATTTTATTTATTTATTTATTTATTTTTGTTTAAATTTTTTATTTTTACATGCTAATTTTGTTTTTGTTTTTTACATTTTTATTGGTTTTTTTATTGTTTTTATATATATATTTTTTTATCTAAGTTTTGTGTTTTATTACCAACATGAAAATCACCAGTCTAAAAAAAAAGGTTGATGCTGCATCAATACGTTTCAAAATTAGCATGAAAATCACCCCTCTAAAAAAAAAAAAAAGTTTATGCTGCATCAATGCATTTCAAAATTAGCATGAAAATCACTAACATTTTAAAACAAATATCCATACATCATAAATAAAAATATTAGAGTGTAAAAAATGTGCACAAAAAAAAGAAAAGGGGATTCTGCATCACCACTATTCAAAATCGAGTGCTTTTTATGCTACCAAAAAAAAGCAGGTAACATTGCGGTTACCTATTTCATCGGTAACATTGTTCAAATCAATTTGGATGGTATTAATGGATTTTATCATGTAAATATATTTCACTTGGAAAATCTTTACGGAGTAATTGATTGCACATTATGATGATACAAAGAAAAATACCTTCTTCATCCAATTAATAAATATCAAACAAAAGGGTTCAATTGCGGAGCAGATTGAGGACTTCCAAAGATTGAATATCAACATAACTGGTATTCCGAAGGAGCATATGATAAATGTCTTCATAGGTAATTTAAAGGATAACATCACCCATGAGGTTCGCCTTTAGGAACCTAATTCATTGGAAGATGCATTTAGGGTGGCGAGAAAAGCTGAAAGAAAAATTATGGCAACAAGGAGGTACATCACTCACAACTATAATTATGGAAGTGTTTTCACTCCTAACCTCCCACAACCTGGAAGGTTGACACCACAAAAAATGGAGGGAGAAATAGAAAACAAGTTTTTTTACATTTGTGATAACAAATACACTAAATTCCATAATTAGGTTGAGAACAAATTATTTTACATGGATTGTGAAGAGGAGGAAGAAAAGGAACAAGAATCATAAGAAGAGGACATACAATAGGAATCAACCTTATAGAGATACGAAATTAAACGAAAAATATAATGTAATCCATTGGCGAAAATTATCACTCCTCAAACTATCAAGGTAGAATTATATATCAATAAGAAAAAGGTAATAGTATCGAATGATTAGTGTAGTACCAATAATTTTCTTCATTCTAAGGTAGCGAAGGAATTGAATTGTTGTCTATATCCAACACTGGAGTGTCAATTGATGGTTTCAAATGGAGTAACTATAAGTTTCTCAAGGAAGTGACACAATATCAATCTGACCCTGAGGGAATATATATTAAATAGTCTAATTATTTCCACTCCAATGCGTGGTGTTGATTTTGTATTCGGAGTACAATGGTTAAAATATCCTGAATTATTTTTTATTTATTTTCAAGAACTTTTCGAAAATTTTATGGGAGGGATAGGAAATTGAATCTAGGGGTATGAGAGGGAAACTTGGGAATATAATTAGCTCTAATGGCATGAGAAATAATTTTAAGAAAGGAAAACAAGGTGTAATTTCACAATTAATCTCACTCGATGTTTAAACTTCAAAATCATGCATTTCTTATTAGAGAAATTTTGAGGTCTAAAATGGGCCTCAATGTTGAAATTTGCAACAAGAAACATTGGAATTAGAAACCAGAAAGGAAAAAATTTGCACCCACATTGGTGAGGAAATGTCGATGCACAATATTGAGGAATTTATGATGCACATTGGTGAGGAAATTTTGATGCACACTGGCGAGGAATTTATGTTTCACACTAGTGAGGAATGTGGGGCATCTAATTTATTTTCCCCTCAATAAATTGGAAAATAAATTGTAGTTTCATCTCATAACAAATTTTGTCAGTCAAATAAGTAAAGATGACTGAGTTAGCTCAAGAAATTCGAGTTGAGGGTATAAGATGAGGCATGTAGACAGATTCTAATATTTTTGGGGTCCAATTGCAGTTTATGCATCAGTGTGGTGCCAGTGAGGATTAGTTAACTCAATTAATTGATCTAAATTTAGCTTAACTAGTTATAACTTAGTGATGAGCTGGTGACAAGTCCAGTGAATAAAATTAGATTTAATACACAAGTAGTGATAAATCAAATAACTGATAATTCGATATTAATAGTTGCATGCATGTTAGTTCTGAGGAAGACCCAACTGAGACAGAGGTTAATGAACATAACTATCAGTTGTATTTTTAGAAAATTTTCCATGTGCAAGTATAAATTCACGAGGATGCCATGATGGACAATGCAATCAACGAAGGGATTAGTCCTATTTAATGGGGCCCTTGTTCACTAGGAATTGCGTGAGAAAGGTTGGGTTGAGCAGAAGATAAGAATTGGCTAAGTGTTTGTCACTTTTTCCTCAGCATTGTAAGCTAATTTTGAGTAGGATCGGAATGAGACAGTCAGGAGAGCGTTGGAGAATATCATAAGAGATTAAACATTTTATTGTTTCATGATTCATTAAATTAATACACAATATAGATAGAATGGTTTTGAGCAGTTTCTTTCCCCAGATACATCTTTTGTTGTGTGATTGATTGTTTCTATCTCTTGTTTATATCTGGTTGTGAAATCATGTTTTTTTTTTGGAAAATATTATAGAAGGATTCAGTATCTTGCTTTAGTACATCACAATATCAGACTAAATCTCGCTGGTAGATTTTTCTATATGGTATAGAGCGATATTTTTACATGGAATCAGAGCAGGAATTTTTCTAGGCGACGATTTTACAGAGAATATCTCAAAATCTTGGTGTGGAAGTGTCAAAACAAAATAAAATATTTGGATTCCTTGTGAAATAATACCCAATTTCAAAAATAAAATTGGTTGAATCAGAGTTCAGATAAGGGAAATATCATTGATTTAAAATCAACTCATTTTTCGGAATATTTTGTGACGACAGGAAATTTCAATGTGCGCAAGTCAAGAACTTGTATACACTTGAGGTATCAGACACGTGCAAAGCTTTGAGAAGAAAAGGATAGGTTAGTGACTTGGTGGTTGAGAGGGATCACAATTTACCTCTCAACATGTAGCCTTAGAAGAAGTCTTAGAAGGTTGTGGATCAGCAACAACTGGAGAAGCAGAGAGGAAACCGAGTGGAGGTATTGATTCAAGTAGAGACCTCCTGTAGGGGGGAATATTGAGCTAGATGGGAAGAGCGAGTACATGAAACTATACCTCCAGGTGAGAGGTGGGGCGATGTGTAGATATAGTCCCAAGAAGAAATTTAGGTAGGATTCATGGAGATGGTGTGTCTCATGGATCGAACCTTGCTACAAGGAGACCAAAATACAACAGTAGCAGGAAGGATCACTTGGATTCATCTAGTCAAATTTCAGGAAGACATAAATCATAGTGAAAAATCTCGGATACTGGAGCACAGATAAGAGATGGAAACAATGCAGAGGGCACAGGTGCAAATGTCAACAATAGGGCAGAGAGTCCATTAGACGGGTGCAATAACTAACAGTAGTCATAATATTCTGATGACATATGCATTATACCGATTTAGTTATTCAGAGGCTATTCAATTTCAGGAGTTGTATGTGGAAACAACACTAGAGAAGTGTTGCATGCAGAACATTCCAAAGATACTAGATAGGGATATATTTAATTTATTTCTTTTTGAGAGGGAGTGTTGAAATTTGCAAAAAGAAACTGAGAAATTGGCAACCAGAAAGGAAAAATATTACACCCACACTTATGAGGTGATTCAGATGCAAACCAGTGAGGAATTTCCGATGCACATTTATGAGGAAATTATGATGCACATTGGTGAGGAATTTCTGATGCACACTAGTGAGGAATATGGGGCATATAATTTATTTTTTCCTTAAATAAATTGGAGAATAAATTGTAATTTAATCTCATAACAACTTATATCAATTAACTACGTCAAGATGAATGAGTTAGCTCAAGAAATTCGAGTTGAGGGTCTAAGATGAGGCATGTAGAGGGATTCTAATATTTTGGGGGTCTAGTTGCAGTTGATGTATCAATGGGGTTCAGGCGTGAATTAGTTAACACAATTAATTGAGTTGAAATCGGTTTAAATAGTTCTAACTGAGTGAGGAGCTACTCAAATGTCCAATAAATTAAATTAATTTAATTCACAAGTAGTGATAAATCAGATAACTAATAATTCACTATTAATAGTTGCATGCATGTCAGTTATGAGCAAGACCCAGTTGAGACAGAGGTTAAAGGGAACATAACTATGAGTTGTATTTATAGAAAATTTCCCATGTGAAATTATAAACTCATGAGGATGTCATGATGGATTGTGCAATCATAGAAGGGAATTATTCCTATTCAATAAGGGAAAATTCACTAGGAATAGCATGAAAAAGGCCCGGCTGAGCAGAGGCTAAGAATTGGCTAAGTGTTTGTCAATTTTTCCTAAGCATTGTAAGCCAGTTTTGAGCTGGGTCAGAGTGAGACAATGAGGAGAGTCCTGGAGAATCTCATGAGAGATTAAGCATTGTATTTTTTCATGATTCATTGACTTAATACACAATATATATAGAGGGTTTTGTAGCAGTTTCTTTCCCCTTGTGTTGTGTGATTTAGTGTTTCTTGCTCTTCCTTATATGTGATTGTGCGATCGTGTTCTATTTTCGCAAATATTGTAGAAGGATTTGGTATCTTGTTTTAGTACATCATAAGATCAGATTGAATCTTGTTGGTTGATTTTTCTACATGGTATCACAGCAATATTTCTACACTCAAAACAAAAATGTACAACCCAATTCAAATATAAAAGGACTAAGAGGATTCAAGATGATGATGTCAAGAATGAAGGATGATCTATCCATGAATCTCATGATGAGAAAAAAGGACTGTGAAAATTTTAGATACTCTAAATATGGGTTTAATACTAACCACATTTCAAAGATCTATATGAGTAAGCTTTGTGACAAGGATCTAGTAACATGGATACTACAGATGGAGCAATTCATTGATCTACAAGATGTGAAAAAGACACTAAACGTAGGCATTGCATATTTGTATTTAGAACCAAATAAATTTGTATGGTATTAATGGATTTTATCATGTAAATATCTTTCACTTGGAAAATCTTCATGGAGTAATTGATCGCACATTGTGATGATACAAAGAAAAATACCTTCTTCATCCAATTAATAAATATCAAACAAAAGGGTTCAATTGCGGAGCACACTAAGGAATTCCAAAGATTGAATATCAACATAACTGGTATTCCAAAGGAGCATATGATAAATTTCTTCATAGGTAATTTAAAGGATAACATCACCCATGAGGTTCGCCTCTCGGAACCTAATTCATTGGAAGATGCATTTAGGGTGGCGAGAAAAGTTGAAAGAAAAATTATGACAACAAGGAGGTACATCACTCACAACTATAAATATGGAAGTGTTTTTACTCCTAACCTCCCACAACCTGGAAGGTTGACACCACAAAAAATGGAGGAAGAAAGAGAAAACAAGTTTCTTTACATTTGTGATAACAAATACACTAAATTCCATAATTGTGTTGAGAACAAATTATTTTACATGGATTGTGAAGAGGAGGAAGAAAAGGAACAAGAATCATAAGAAGAGGACATATAATAGGAATCAACCTTATAGAGATACGAAATTAAACCGAAAATATAATGTAATCCATTGGCGAAAATTATCACTCCTCAAACTATCAAGGTAGAATTATATATCAATAAGAAAAAGGTAATAGTATCGAATGATTAGTGTAGTACCAATAATTTTATTCATTCTAAGGTAGCAAAGGAATTGAATTGTTGTCTATATCCAACACTGGAGTGTCAATTGATGGTTTCAAATGGAGGAACCATAAGTTTCTCAAGGAAGTGACATAATATCAATCTAACCCTAAGGGAATATATATTAAATAGTCTAATTATTTCCACTCCAATGGGTGGTGTTGATGTTGTATTCAAAGTCAAATGGTTAAAATATCCCGGATGATAGTTTTTAATATTCAAGAACTTTTCTTGAAATTTTTACGGGAGGGAAAGGAAATTGAATTCAGGGGTATCACAGGGAAACTTGGGAATATAATTAGTTCTAATGGCATGAGAAATAATTTTAATAAAGGAAAACAAGGTGTAATTGCACAATTAATCTAAATCGATGTTTAAACATCAAAATCATGCATTTCTTATTACAAAAATTTTGAGGTCTAAAATGGGCCTCAATGTTGAAATTTGCAACAAGAAACATTGGAATTAGAAACCAGAAAGGAAAAAATTTGCACCCACATTGGTGAGGAAATGTCGATGCACAATATTGAGGAATTTATGATGCACATTGGTGAGGAAATTTTGATGCACACTGGCGAGGAATTTATGTTGCACACTAGTGAGGAATGTGGGGCATCTAATTGATTTTCCCCTCAATAAATTGGAAAATAAATTGTAATTTCATCTCATAACTACTTGTATCAATCAAATAAGTAAAGATAACTGAGTTAGCTCAAGAAATTCGAGTTGAGGGTCTAAGAGGAGGCATGTTGAGGGATTATAATATTTTTGGGGTCCAGTTGCAGTTGATGCATCAGTGTGGTGTAGATGAGGATTAGTTAACTCAACTAATTGAGCTAAAATTAGTTTAACTCGTTATAACTGAGGGATGAGATGGTGACAGGTCCAATGAATGAAATTAGATTTAATACACAAGTAGTGATAAATCAAATAACTGATAATTCGATATTAATAGTTGCATGCATGTTAGTTCTGAGTAAGTTCCAACTGATACAAAGGTTAATGAACATAACTATCAGTTGTATTTATAGAAAATCTCCCATGTGCAAGTATAAATATACGAGGATTCCATGATGGAAAATGCAATCAAGGAAGGGATTAGTCATATTTAATAGGGCCCTAGTTCACTAGGAATTGTGTGAGTAAGGCTGGGTTGAGCAGAAGATAAGAATTGGCTGTGTTTGTCACTTTTTCCTCAGCATTGTAAGCCAATTTTGAGTAGGATTGGATTGAGACAGTCAGGAGAGTGTTGGAAAATCTCATGAGAGATTAAACATTTTATTGTTTCATGATTCCTTAAATTAATACATAATATAGATAGAATGGTTTTGAGCAGTTTGTTTCCCCATATACATCTTGTGTTGTGTGATTGATTGTTTCTATCTTTTGTTTATATGTGGTTGTGCGATCATGTTTTTTTTTTTTTGAAAATATTATAGAAGGATTCACTATCTTGATTTAGTACATCACAACATCAGACCAAATCCCGCTGGTAGATTTTTCTACATGGTATAGAGCGATATTTATACATGGTATCAGAGCAGAAATTTTTGTAGGCGATGAGTTTGCAGAGAATATCTGAAAATTTTGGTGTAAAAGTGTCAAAACCAAATAACATATTTGGATTCCTTGTGAAATAATACCCAATTTCAAAAATAAAATTGGTCGAATGAGAGTTCGGATGAGGGAAATATCATTGATTTAAAACCAACTCATTTTTCGGAATATTTTGTGACAATGGGAAATTTCAATGTGCGTGAGTCAAGAACCTGTATGCACTTGAGGTATTAGACACGTGCAATTCTTTGAGCAGCAAAGGATAGGTTAGTGACTTGGTGGTTGAGAGGGATCACAATTTACCTCTCAACATGCAGCCTCAGAAGCAGTCTCAGAAGGTTGTGGATCAGCCAAAATTGGAGAAGCGGAGAGGAAACCGAGTGGAGTCATCAATCCAAGTAGAGACCTCCTGTAGGGGGGAATATTGAGCCAGAAGGGAAGAGCGAGTACATGAAACTATACCTCCATGTGAGAGGTGGTGAGATGTGTAGATATAATCCCAAGAAGAAATTTAGATAGGACCCATGGAGATGGTCTGTCTCATGAATCGAACTTGGTTACAAGGAGACCAAAATACATCAGTAGCAGAAAGGATCACTTGGATTCATCTAGTCAAATTTCAGGAAGACATAAATCATAGTGAAAAATGTCGGATACTGGAGCGCAGATCAGAGATGGAAACAATGCAGAGGGCATAGATGCAGATGTCAGAAATAGAGAAGAGATTCCATTAGATAGGTGCAATAACTAGCAGCAGTCATAAGACTCTGATGACATATGCGTTATATCGATTTAGTTATTCATAGGGTATTCAATTTCAAGAGTTGCATGTGGAAAAAACACTAGAGAAGTGTTGCATGCAAAACATTCCAAAGGTATTGGATAGGGATATATTGAGTTTATTTCTTGTTGAGAGGGAGTGTTGAAATTTGCAAAAAGAAATTGTGAAATTGGCAACTAGAAAGGAAAAAAATTACACCCACACTGATGAGGAAATTCAGATGTAAACTAGTGAGGAATTTATGATGCACATAGATGAGGAAATTATGATGCACATTGGTGAGGAATTTTTGATGCACACTGGTGAGGAATGTGGAGCATATCATTTATTTTTTCCTTAAATAAATTGGACAATAAAGTGTAGTTTCATCTCATAACAACTTGTATCAATTAACTAAGTCAATATGAATGAGTTAGCTCAAGAAATTAGAGTTCAGGGTCTAATATGAGGCATGTAGAGGGATTATAATATTTTGGGGGTCTAGTTGCAATGGATGTATCAATTGGGTGTAGGTGTGAATTATTTAACTCAATTAATTGAGTTGAAATCAGTTTAACTAGTTATAACCGAGTAATGAGCTACTCAAATGTCCAATAAATTAAATTAATTTAATTCAAAAGTATTGATCAATCAGATAACTAATAATTCACTATTAATAGTTTCATGCATGTCAGTTATGAGGAAGATCCAGCTGAGACAGAGGTTAAAGGGAACATACCTATGAGTTGTATTTATAGAAAATTTCCCATGTGCAATTATAAACTCATGAGGATGTCATGATGGATTGTGCAATCATAGAAGGGAATTATTCCTATTTAGTAAGGGAAAATTCACTAGGAATAGCGTGAAAAAGGCTTGGCTAAGGAGAGGCTGAGAATTGGCTAAGTGTTTGTCAATTTTTCCTAAGCATTGTAAGCCATTTTTGAGCAGGGTCAGAGTGAGACAATGAGGAGAGTTCTGGAGAATCTCATGCGAGATTAAGCATTGTATTTTTTTATGATTCATTGAATTAATACAAAATATAGATAGAGGGGTTTGTAGCAGTTTCTTTCCCCTTGTGTTGTGTGATTTAGTGTTTCTTGCTCTTCCTTATATGTGATTGTGCGATCCTGTTTTATTTTCGCAAATATTGTAGAAGGATTTGGTATCTTGTTTTAGTACATCATAAGATCAAATTGAGTCTTGTTGGTTGATTTTTATACGTGGTATCACAACAATATTTCTACACTCAAAACAAAAATGTACAACCCATTTCAAATATATAAGAACTAAGAGGATTCAAGATGATGATGTCAAGCATGATGGATGATCTATCCATGAATCTCATGATGAGAAAAAAGGATTGTGAACATTTTAGAGACTCTAAATATGCATTTAATACTAACCAAATTTCAAAGATATATATGAGTAAGCTTTGTGACAAGGATCTAGTAACAGAGATAATACATATAGAGCAATTCATTGATCTACAGGATGTGCAATAGATACGAAAGGTATGCATTGCATATTTATATTTAGAACCAAATAAATTTGTATGGTATTAATGGATTTTATCATGTAAATATTTTCACTTGGAAAATATTTACGGAGTAATTGATTGCACATTATGATGATACAAAGAAAAATACCTTCTTCATCCAATTAATAAATATAAAAAAAAGGGTTCAATTGCGGAGCACATTGTGGACTTCCAAAGATTGAATATCAACATAACTGGTATTCCAAAGGAGCATATGATAAATTTCTTCATAGGTAATTTAAAGGATAACATCACCCATGAGGTTCGCCTTTGGGAACCTACTTTATTGGAAGATGCATTTAGGGTGGCGAGAAAAGTTGAAGGAAAAATTATGGCAACAAGGAGGTACGGTGCTCACAACTATAAATATGGAAGTGTTTTTACTCCTAACCTCCCACAACCTACAAGGTTAACAACACAACAATTGGAAGAAAAAAGAGAAAAATGGATTTGCTATAGTTGTGATAGCAAATACACTAAATCTTCATAACCGTGTTGAGAACAAATTATTTTACATGGATTATGAAGAGGAGGAAGAAAAGGAACAAAGAATCATAAGAAGAGGACATACAATAGGAATCAACCTTATAAAGATACGAAATTAAAAACCTAAAATATAATGTAATCTCATTGGCAAAAAATTATCACTTCCTCAAACTATCAAGGTATAATTATATATCAATAAGCAGTACAAATAGTATCGAATGATTAGTGTAGTACCAATAATTTTATTCATTCTAAGGTAGCAAAGGAATTGAATTACTTCCTATACCCATCACCAGAGTGTCAATTGATGGTTTCAAATGGAGGAACTATAAATTGCTCTGGAAAATGCCATAATATCAAGCTAACCATGGGGGAATATGTATTGACTAGTCCAATGCTTTCCCTTCCTATGGGAGGTGCTGATGTTGTACTAGGAGTACAATGGTTACAATCTTTGGGGACGGTAGCTTTTGATTTTCAAGAACTTTTCTTGAATTTTTTACGGGAGGGAAAGGGGAAATTTGAATTGGGGTATCACAGGAATCTTGGGAATATAATTAGCTCTAATGGCATGAGAAATAATTTTAAGAAAGGAAAACAAGGTGTAATTTGCACAATTAATCTCACTCGATGTTTAAACATCAAAATCATGCATTTCTTATTAGAGTAACTTTGAGGTCTAAATGGGCCTCAATGTTGAAATTCCAACAAGAAACATTGGAATTAGAAACCGTAAAGGAAAATGTTTGCACCCACATTCAACTGGGAGAAATGTTGATGCAAAATATTGGAGGAATTTTTGATGTACATTGGTGGAAAATTTTGTTGCACACTGGCAAGGAATTTATGTTGCACACTAGTGAGAAATGTGGGGCATCTAATTTATTTTCCCCTCAATAAATTGGAAAATAAATTGTAATTTCATCTCATAACAACTTGTATCAATCAAATAAGTAAATATGACTGAGTTAGCTCTAGAAATTTGAGTTGAGGGTCTAAGATGAGGCATGTAGAGGTATTCTAATATTTTTGGGGTCTAGTTGAAGTTGATGCATTAGTGGGGTGAAAGTGTAATTAAATCTAAATGAGTTAAAATCAGTTTAACTAGTTATAATTGAGTGATGAGTTAGTGAGAGGTCTAGTGAATTAAATTAGATTTAATTCACAATGAGTGATCAATCATATAACTGATAATTCACTATTAATAGTTGCATGCATGTCAATTTTGAGGAATACCCAGTTGAGACAAAGGTTAAAGAACATAATTATCAGTTGTATTTATAGAAAATTTCCGATGTGCAAGTATAAATTTACGAGGATGCCATGATGGAAAATGCAATCAAGGAAGGGATCAGTCCTATTTAATAGGGCCCTATTTAACTAGGAATTGCGTGAGCAAGGCTGAGTTGAGCAGAAGATAAGAATTGGCTAAGTGTTTGTCACTTTTTCCTTAGCATTGTAAGCCAATTTTGAGTAGGATCGGATTGAGACAGTTAGGAGAGTGTTGGAGAATCTCATGAGAGATTAAACATTTTATTATTTCATGATTCCTTTGTAGAAATTATATGCACTAAGCATGCATATGTCCAAGATCCACCTAATCTCACACTATTTAACTTTATGCAAGATACTGAATCTATTCCACTTGTTAATCTTTTGCAGAAAAATTAATTGCACACACATGTGAAGCATAAACAAAAATATTCAATCGCACATAACACAGTTTTTAACTGGGAAAGCCTGAAGATGAAAACCCCGACTATATATTATGTAACATGGAGATCATATGACAATCTCATATAAACATACAAAGCTTATCACAAGCTCTTAGTACAAGACAATCGTCATACACTAAAAACACTAATCAGACTAATCTTACACATGACTCTATCGATCTATGCCACCCGCTAGCCTGCTGCCACCCGCTAGCCTACCTCCACTGCGCAATCTTTGTCAAGAATAGCTCGAATGAATCTGAATTACTTTTGGATTTCATCGTGCAATCCTCATTGGCAACTCCAATGTGTGTGTGATGCAATCAATGCATCACTATAGTCACAAAGAATAGTCCATCTAGCCCTTTCACCTATCTCTCCATTGGGTCTCCACTAAAACTGACATGCACTGTTGTTAACTGTTGTATTTGTTCAGTTTATTAATGAGTTAATATTTGTGAATTAATTAACTAATTAATTCACTCCACTCTCACTAGTGTATCATTCAGTTAGACTAGATACAACTAGCTCAACTGAGTTTAACTCCATTAACTGAGTTAAACTGAATAACAACTCCATGAACTACTCTTCCAACTCTGTCATAACTTTCCCACTTTAGTTATAACTGATTCCTCCATGCATGAACCACCAGTCAACCCTAGGAATTGCATAATTCCCTCTCGTTAGTCACAAAGCACATCTGTGCACTGAACTGAAGTGCTCTAAGAGAATAAATTGTTGTTTAGAGTCCGATTATTATTAAGAGCTAATAATAATCGACATGCATCTATTTTTAGATTGACGATCTATAAATAGACTTCGCCCAATATTCTAAAAATAGAATTTCATCTATTTTTCCAACTTGATCAACCATTCACAAATAGCATCCTGCAACTTCTGAAATATGATCGACATGTCTAAAAATAGACTTGCGCCAAAAATGGCCTGCGGGCCCACTTAGTGAAGGCGACTCTTTTCATTAAGCTCATCATCTTGTTGAATCTCAACACTCCCTCTCAACATGATAGGGATTATCCTTCACCCCGATCCTGCCTCTATGGTATTCGAATTTGCTCCTGGTGAATGTCTTTGTCAGAATATCCGCATCCTGATTCTCTGTGGGAATGTACTGAAGCAATATGATCTTCCGCTACACACAATATCTGATATGATGATACTAGATATCAATATGTTTAGATCTATCATGAAACATAGGATTAGCCGAGAGTTTAATGCAACTCTGATTATCACAATGAATCACCGTGGGATGTAAATGTGAACCAAACAAACCAACTAGAATCTTCCTCATCCAGATAGCCTCAGATGCAGCTAAACTTGCTGCCATGTATTCTGCTTCCACTGAATTGAGTGCCATGGATCTTTGTTTCCCGCTGTACCAAGAAACTGTCGTAGATCTGATACTGAAAATCCCTCCTGATGTGCTCTTTCTGTCTGTTGGACTTCCTGCCCAATCTGCATCCGTGAAGCCATGCAACTTCACCTCATTCATTTGTCTGTACCATAAACCATACTCAGATGTGCCCCTAAGATATCTCAGGACATGCTTCCCTGCCTTCCAAAAGAGCTTGGTAGGCTTAACCATCGCTTGTGAAAGCTGGTTCACTGCATATCATATGTTCGATCTTGTATTGACTAAATACATGAGTGAACCTACCAACTGTCGATAAACAATGGCATCCACTACCTCTGCCGATGTAGCATCCTCTTTCTTCCAATTTCCTGGAAGAGGAGTGTCGATAGGCTTGCAGCCTTGGATGTGAAACTTCTCCAGTATCTCCCGGGCATACTTGCCTTGAGACACAAACAGTTCACCTTCCCGCTAAGTTATTTCCAATCCAAGGAAATAATGAAGGAGGCCCAAATCATTCATCTCAAACTCCTTTGCAAGATCATCCTTGCATGGTGTATCAACTACTCATCACCTATTAGTATCAAATCATCAACATAAAGTACAATGATCAAAATACTACCCTCAACCACAATCTGGTACAGATTTTCATCCGCCTCACTCTTGGTGAAGCCAAGTCCAGTGAAATAGCTGTCGATCCGAGTGTACCAAGCACGGGGTGCTTGTTTCAGCCCATACAACGCACTTTTGAGTCTGCACACATGTGACTCGCTGCTGAAGATCTAAAATCATTCAGGTTGCTTAATGTACACCTCTTCCTCAATGATCCCATTCAGGAACGTAGTCTTCACATCCATCTGATGAATGTGCCAACCCATCTGCACTGAGAGAGCAAGGATGGTCTGTATGGAAGAATACCATGCGACAGGTGCGAAGGTTTCTCCATATTCAATCCCCTCAATCTATGAGAAGCCCTGGGCAACAAATCTTGCCTTATACTTCTCGACGCTCCTATCAACAACTTGCTTTACCTTGTAGATCCATCTTTATCCTACAACTGATTTTCCCACCGGCCTTGGAACAATCTCCCAAGCACTGTTTTTGAAAATGGAGTCATACTCCTCCACCATGGCATCTACCCATGTGGGCTCCTGCACTGCTTCTTCAAAAGAATATGGCTCTATCACGATACACTTGCTCATAAGAACCATGTATCCAGTATATCGATCAGGTGATTGTCTCTGTCTGCGCTGTGATGTAGAAACTCCTACATTCTATGCCGCATCCACCTTCAGTCTCTCAGCTTCTGTGGTACGCTTCCTGCCTTGTTTTATGTTTGGTTTTGCATGAGTGGACTCCTCCACTTCATGAATATCCTCCTGTGGCTTATCCACATCTAGAGGCTCATCTTTGGGAACAAGAAGTTCCTCCTCCACATGCAAGTGTAGCTCCCTCTCAAGCGACAACTTCATGGCTTTCACCTCATTGAATTTTATATCTCGTCGCATAACATTCATCAGATTGTCTGGAAAATACACACGATAGTTATGGGGTGTTTCTGCGTACCCCAAAAATATCCCAACTTCTGCAGGTGGCTCCAACTTCTTCCTGGCATCCTTCGTCACATGAATGTAAACATGTGAGCCAAAAATCTTCAAATGAGAAATATCAGGCTTCTTACCGGTAAAAGCTTCCTCGGGTGTACTCATGCCAAGTACTTTATAAGGACAAAATTTTTGCACATAAACCACAGTGTTGCATGCTTCTACCCACAAGTGCATCGGTAGGCCTTGGTCATGCAGCATCGCTCGTGTAGCACCCACGATCGTTCTGTTTTTTTCTCTTCGCGACCCCATTCATCTATGGGTTATGAGGCACTATGAGTTCTCTTTGAATTCCTTCTTTGCTACGTAAGTATTTGAATTCGCCCGAGATGTATTCACCACCATTATTACTCCTTAGAACTTTCACCTGCTTCCCCGACTCCTTCTCCACCAATGCCTTGAACTCACAGAACTTTGAGAACGTTTCACTCTTCTTCTGCATGAAGAAGATCCAACATCTAAGAGAAAATTCATAAAAAAAATATCACATAATACCTGTGTTTTGTTGTTGAAGCAACCAAGAATGGTCCACACACATCTGTGTGAATTCTCTCCATGGTGACCGAAGCAAGGTTCTCCTTCTCATGAAAGGTGGTCTTCACAAACTTACCCATTGTACATCCTTTACATTGATCTGACTGCGCAAGAGTACCCTTGGGAAGTCTAGTAGAAATTTGCTGCAAAATTTTCAAAGTGCCATGGTGAAGATGGCCCAATCTCCTGTGCCATAATTCGCCCTCATCCCGGCTCACCACTTCTTCTACTTTGCCCACCATTGCAGCACATCCATCTACCTCTAGCTTGTAGAGATTCTTAATTCGAACACCTAACTTCTTGGTTTGACCTGTTGTTTTATGTCGAAGGAAAGCTTTTCCCTCACTGAAAACAACATCATAACCCCTATCTTCCAGCATTGCGACTCAGACCAAGTTCTTCTTCAGACCTGGAACATGCATGACATTCTTCAACAAGAATGGATTACCAGACTCTCTCTCAAAGGTAATGGTCCCAATTCCAGTCGCACTGTACCGACCATCATCGCCCATCTATATATGCATCTGGAGGTACTTCTCCTCCAAGTCACTAAACAACTCTTTGTCTCCCGTCATATGGAAATACGCACCACTGTCAAGATACCACACCGATCCCATGCAACTTGAAACCAAGCATGCGATCAAAGAAAAATCTTGTTCAAATTGCGAGGCTAAGGCCTCTCCAGCTGCAGATCCAATAGCTTGCTTATTCTTCTTCTTTTGTGGATAGTTAGTGGCAAAATTTCCATGCTCGTGACAGTGAAAACACTTCACTTTGGACAAATCATGTTTCTTGCCTTTAGCATCTGATTTTGAAGAATTTTTATTCCCCTTCCCTTTCCTTTCTTTGGCACCCAAAGCGTAATTCTCCTCATCTTCATTCTTCGATGAAGATCAATCCCTGGTACCCCACCTTATCTCCTCCTGCACAAGATTCGACCAAAGTCACTCCCATCCTTGAAGTTTCTCCCATTCGTTGACAGAGTCTTGATAGCTATGACAACTCTTCGGAAGCCTAAGGAGGGACAAGCTCACCAAGTTTTCTTCATCAACAATAACCCCCACATCTCCCAGCTCATCCTTGCAGTGGAAAAACTTCGTGAGGTATTTTGGAATATTGTTGCCTTTCTCCATTTTTATTTTTCTGAGCTTGTCTTTAAGCACCAACTTCCTGTGGTCACTTCTGCTTTGGAACAAGTCTGTCAAATCCTTCCACATTAATAATGGAGTGGATTTCCCATGAAGGCTGGACACAATATGGTCCTTCACACCTTCCAATAGAATCCTCCTCATTTTTGCAGTCTTCTTTTGCCATGCATCAAGTAATGCAGCATCGCTATATCCCGGCTTAGGAACATCGCTATCGATGAACTCCTTCAGCCCAAAATACTCCAACACCACCTCCATCCTGTCCTTCCAGGCTATGTAATTCGAGCTCCCATCAAGGGCATACTCCAATATCAACCCGTTGAAAGACATTTCAATGTATACTCAATTTCTGCACCAAGAATCTTTTGTAGAAAATTCGAATTGTCCACCAGCACAAACTCACTTCACAATTGAAATCTTCAATAAAAAATGCTCCGATACCATGTAGAAATTATATGCACTAAGCATGCATATGTCTAATATCCACCTGATCTCACACTATTTAACTTTATGCAAGATATTGAATCTATTCCACTTGTTAATCTTTTGCAGAAAAATCAATTACACACACATGTGAAGCGTAAACAAAAATTATTAATCGCACATAACACATTTTTTAACGGGAAAAGCCTGAAGCTGGAAACCCCAACTATATATTGTGTAACATGGAGATCATATTATAATATCATACAAAAATAAAAAGCTTATCACAAGCTCTCAGTACAGTACAATCGTCATACACTAATCAGGCCTAATCTTGCAAATCCACGCACCGATCTATGCCACCTGCTAGCCTACCTCCACTGCACAATCTATGTTGAAGAATAGCTATGAATGAATTTGAATTACTCTTGGATTGACTGCGCAATCATCATTTTCATCTCCACTATGTGTTTGATGCAATCAATGCATCACTAATAGTCACAATAGATAGTCTATCTTGCCCTTTCACCTATCTCTCCACTGGTCTCCACTGAAACTGCCATGCATTGTAGTTAACCGATGAATTTTTCAGTTGACTAATGAGTTATTATTTGTGAATTAATTAACTAATTAATTCACTCCACTCTCACTAGTGTATCAATCAGTTAGACTAGATACAACTAGCTCAACTGAGTCTAACTGAGTTAAACTAAATACAACTCCATAACTACTTCTTCCAACTGTGTCATAAGTTTGCCGCTTGAGTTCTAACTGAGTCCTTCGTGCAATAGCTCTAGTAAACCCTCAGGAATAGCGTAATTCCGTTTGTCAGCTGTTGTGCCACATCTGTGCACTAAACTAAAGTGCTCCAAGAGAATAAGTTGCTATTTAGAGTCTGATTATTATTAAGAGCTAATAATAATCGACATGCATCTATTTTTAGATTGACGATCTATAAATAGACTTCGACCAATATTCTAAAAATAGAATTTCATCTATTCTTCCAACTTGATCAACCATCCAAAAATAGCATCCTACAACTTCTGAAATATGATTGACATGTCTAAAAATAGACTTGCGCCAAAAATATCCTGCGGGCCCACTTAGTGAAGGCGACTCTTTTCACTAAGATCATCATCTTTTTGAATCTCAAAATCCTTAAATTAATACACAATATAGATATAATGGTTTTGATCAGTTTCTTTCCCCAGATACATATTGTGTTGTGTGATTGATTGTTTCTATCTCTTGTTTATATGTGGTTGTGCGATCATGTTTTTTTTTTTTAAAATATTATAGAACGATTCAGTATCTTTCTTTAGTACATCACAAGATCAGACAGAATCCCACTGGTAGATTTTTCTACATGGTATAGAGCGATATTTCTACATGGTATCAGAGCAGGATTTTTTCTAGGCGACGCGTTTGCAGAGAATATCTGAAAATTTTGGTGTAAAAGTGTGAAAACCAAATAGCATATTTCGATTCCTTGTGAAATAATACCAAATTTAAAAAATAAAATTGGTCGAATGAGAGTTCGAATGAGGGAAATATCACTAATTTAAAATCAACTTGTTTTTCGGAATATTTTGTGATGATGGAAAATTTCAATGTGCGCGAGTCAAGAACCTTTATGCACTTGAGGTATTAGACACATGCAAATCTTTGAGCAACAAAGGATAGGTTAGTGACTTGGTGGTTGAGAGGGATCACAATTTACCTCTGAACATGCAGCCTCAGAAGCAGTCTCAGAAGGTTGTGGATCAACCACAATTGGAGAAGCAGAGAGGAAACCGAGTGGAGGCATCGATTCAAGTAGAGACCTCTTATAGGGGGGAATATTGAGCCAGATCGAAAGAGCGAGTACATGAAACTATACCTCCAGGTGAGAGGCGGGGCTATGTGTGGATATAATCCAAAGAAGAAATTTAGGTAGGATCCATGGAGATGATGTGTCTCATGCATCGAACCTCGCTACAAGGAGACCAGAATACAGCAGTAGCAGGAAGGATCACTTGGATTCATCTAGTCAAATGTCAGGAAGACATAAATCATAGTGAAAAATGTCAGATACTGGAGCGAAGATCAGAGATGGAAACAATGCAAAGGGCACAGATGCAGATGTCAGCAATAGGGCAGAGAGTCCATTAGATGGGTGCAATAACTAGCAGCAGTCATAAGACTCTGATGACATATGCGTTATACCGATTTAGTTATTCAGAGGCTATTCAATTCCAGGAGTTTCATGTGGAAACAACACTAGAGAAGTGTTGCATGCAGAACATTCCAAAGGTACTCGATAGGGATATATTGAATTTATTTCTTGTTGAGAGGGATTGTTAAAATTTGCAAAAAGAAACTCTAAAATTGGCAACCAGAAAGGAAAAAAATTACACCCACACTGATGAGGAAATTCGGATGCAAACAAGTGAGGAATTTCTGATACACATTGATGAGAAAATTATGATGCACATTGGTGAGGAATTTCTGATGCACACTGGTCAGGAATGTGGAGCATACAATTTATTTTTTCCTTAAATAAATTAGACAATAAATTGTAGTTTCATCTCATAAAAACTTGTATCAATTAACTAAGTCAAAATGAATGAGTTAGCTCAAGAAATTCAAGTTGAGGGTCTAAGATGAGGCATATAGAGGGATTCTAATATTTTGGGGGTCTAGTTGCAGTTCATGTATCAATGGGGTATAGGTGTGCATCAGTTAACTCAATTAATTGAGCTGAAATCAGTTTAAATAGTTATAACCGAGTGATGCACTACTCAAATGTCCAATAAATTAAATTAATTTAATTCACAAGTAATGATCAATCAGATAACTGGTAATTCACTATTAATAGTTGCATGTATGTCAGTTATGAGGAAGACCTAGTTGAGACAAAGGTTAAAGGGAACATACCTATGAGTTGTATTTACAGAAAATTTCCCATGTGCAATTATAAACTCATGAGGATGTCACGATGGATTGTGGAATCATAGAGGGAATTATTCCTATTCAATAAGGGAAAATTCACTAGGAATAGCGTGAAAAAGGCTCGGCTAAGCAGAGGCTGAGAATTGGCTAAGTGTTTGTCAATTTTTCCTAAGCATTGTAAGCTAGTTTTGAGCAGGGTCAGAGTGAGACAATGAGGAGAGTCCTAGAGAATCTCATGAGAGATTAAGCATTGTATTTTTTTCATGATTCATTGACTTAATACACAATATAGATAGAGGGGTTTGTAGAATTTTCTTTCCCCTTGTGTTGTGTGATTTAGTGTTTCTTGCTCTTCCTTATATGTGATTGTGCAATCGTGTTTTATTTTCACAAATATTGTAGAAGGATTCGGTATCTTATTTTAGTCCATCATAATATCAGATTGAATCTTGTTGGTTGATTTTTCTACATGGTATCACAACAATATTTCTACACTCAAAACAAAAATGTACAACCCAATTCAAATATATAAGGACTAAGAGGATTCAAGATGATGATGCCAAGCATGAAGGATTATTCACCATTTTTGGAGTAAAAGAAAACTACTTTTTTCAATTCATATTTTCAACTTATCTCCCTACAATGTCACTCAAATTTTGAGCAAGAGCACTCGTTACATGCAGAATTTAATTCCTTATCCAAAGAGTAATAATGTTGCATATTTTCAATGAACCCTCCTACACAAAAAATGAGAAATACATGTGATTACAAACATATATTTTCAAGCATTTCTCATTTTTCATGTAATGATGATAGTAGATGGTATTATATGATATTATGTTATTTCTCATTTTTCATGTTATATAATTTTTTTTATTTTGATTATACATGATATCTTTTAATTTAAATAATATTTTATATTTATTTTAAATGGGGCATGTGTCAATTATATGTTTGGCACACAAGGAATTACACATCACCCTGACATTGCAAGGTTAACCTTCATGTCAATATCACACATCGCCTCGATAGAAAGACTGTGACTCTCATCCTCATTTCAACACCGTGAAAATATAAATTGAGTGGATCTAATGATTAACTAACAACATGTGCTTCCTTATACAAATTATGTATATCTTTATCTAGTCGTTACCTTTAAAAAAATTATCATTATTTTGTAGAATTTCCTTGAAACCTTGCAACTTATAATGAGAGAAAATTGATCACAACTGACACAAGATCTATCTACCAAAATTCTATAGAAATTAAACAATGAATAGAAAAATAATCACACTTAGAACACAATAATTTATGTGGGGAACCCAACTAGGAAAATCCTCTCTTGCTTATATTATCAACTAAGCAATCTGATATATTATAAAGAGTATGCTTGAAGCCTGAAGGCCCTACAATACTAATCAAATCTCTACAATATTTTATCAACACTTAGGAAAATAAGGCCTCGTAGGAGCTCATATTTCCTAGTGCAATTATGCCCCTAAAAAATAGGAGTTTCTCCAATTTCCATGCACAATTCCAAAGAGAATTTTCTCTGGTTGCCTGTCAAGCCTCTACAAAAAAACATGTGTACAATGAATGCATATATTTGTGCCTTCATTAAATCTCAATAGGTAATTTTAATTGCATGACCTATTAAGGATAAATCTAGTAGCTGCAACTAGTTAACTAAGGTTTAATTGAGTTTAAAAAATTGAAACTCCTCAACTAAACTCAAGAACTCAAATCTATCTGTATTCTAGAACTAGATATCAGTTGACTAACAAACACTAATGTTTAATTCCACAATATAATTAATTTTATCCATCAACTATTCTACAACTCACTGTATTCCATTTAACTCGAATTAACTGACAATAAATCAATGATAGGCCACAACAAACATGTTAACTGAATGATAACTCAAGAAACTAGGAGACTAAATTCAAATTAGCATCTTTGACTAAGGACCAAGTCAAAGAAGTCAATTCTTGCTACATTTTCAACACTCCCTCTTAGTTAGGAAGGGATTCTTGGATAAACGTTATCCACTTGAATTTTTCCCCAACACTACCACATTCTCCCTTGCTGCAACTACTCCCTCTAAGCTAAAATATTCTGTTTCTTTCTTTTATGGATCCTAATTTTAAAACCTATTCTTTCCCACCATGTTCTGTTACTCCATAATCTTCACCTATCAATGATCACATCTCCTTTTGTGTCACTGAACTTTGGCTCACTGATCTACCCATAATGAAGCCTCTAGCTCCACTAATATGTCTGCTCATTAGGTCTTTTTTATCTTCCCTCTTAGAAGTGATTTAGCCATCCACAACCCATTGAACTAGGGCTCTACAACTCTACCTCGTAACAACTCATTGGTCCTTCAATGATCATAGTATATGAGTACATCAAGGACTCTCCACTTCTCAAGATTTTGGCTAATCTAGAATGTTTCTCCTAGAGAAAACAAATATGCTATTAGTGTGTTGGTAAATTCTATTCACTACTCTGATACCATGTAGAAGCTCCATGAAACCTTGCAACTGCTAATGAGAGTAAATTGATCGGAAATGAAACAAGATTTCTCTACCAAAATTCTATGGAAAGAAAACAATGAATAAAAACACAATCATACATAGAAACGCAATAATTTATCTAAGGAAACCAACTCAGAAAACCCCTCTTTCTTGTATTATCAGCTGATAAATCTAATATATTACAAAGAATCTATTTTAATTCGGATGCCCCTGCAACACTGATCAACTCTCTACAACACTTTCCCAAAAATTAGGAAAATAAGGCCTGCTAGGCGATCCTATTTCCTAGAGTAATTATTCCCTAAAAATAGGAATTTCTCATATTTCCTTGCACAATTCCCAAGATAAATTGGTCTTCTTGCTTCTCAAGCCTCTACACACAAACCTGTGTACAATGAATAAATAGATATGTGACTTCATTCAATCTCAATAGGAAATTCAAATTGCGTAACCTACGAGGGCTAAATTTAGCAGCTACAACTAGTTAACTGAGAGTCAGTTAAGTTAACAAAATTCAAGAAACTCAACTAAAATCAAGAACTTAAGTCTCTCTCTATTCTAGAGCAACAGATCAATTAACTGACATACACTAGAGTTTAACTCCACTAGATAGTTAATTTTAGCCATCAACTAGTCCACAACTCACGGTATGCCATATAACTCGAATTAGCTGACAATAACTAAGCGATAGGACACATCACACAGATTAACTAAAATCTAATTCAATGAACTATGATACTGAATTTAAATTAGCATATTTGACTAATAAACAAGTCAAAGAAGTCATTCCTTGCAACATTTTCAATATATTTTATTTTAAAATGAAATACTATATATATATATCAAAGGTTCTAGAGTGGAGACATTGAATTAGGAGGGCAAGCCCTAGTGAGCTGAACCTGCAAGATCGCCACCAGGCAATAGCCACTAAACCCAAGTCTCTAAAGAATCATGTATGCTTATTTGCGGATTTATGTGGTTTTTTGTTGTAATGTTTTTTATGATATATAAAAGAGTAAGTCAGGTAGGTAATGTCAAGGTCAAGCAAGCTAGACATCCATGGTATCATGTCTTTAGGAAACAAAAAAATTGCTAGTCTGCATTTATTTTTTTGTAAAGCTTGGACGAGGAAGAGGAATATCATTAATGTAATGGACAAAAGATTGTCAATAATGAATGGACAAAAGAGTAATAAAAAAATGGACAAAAAATTATCAATAATGTAATGGACAAAAGACTAATAAAATCCGACTAATAAAAAAATAGACAAAAGATTATCAATAATGTAATGGACAAAAGTCTAATAAAAACCCAACTAATAATAAAATGGACAAAAGATCTTCAATAATGTAATGGACAAAAGACTAATAAAAACCCCACTAATAGAAACCTAATTATACTACACCAAATAAAAAATGATATATTTTTTTACTATACATATAAAAAGAAATCTCAAAACTTATTTAATATACATTAAATTAATGAAAACAAATTCATATCCTCTTTATTTGAACACCATATAAATACAAATTGAGTAGGTGTAATGACTAACAACCTTGATTTCCTTATGTGAACTATAT
This sequence comes from Pinus albicaulis, assembly GCA_034641835.2. Taxonomy (NCBI): domain Eukaryota; kingdom Viridiplantae; phylum Streptophyta; class Pinopsida; order Pinales; family Pinaceae; genus Pinus; species Pinus albicaulis. Next base: position 1,244,309,315 of record CM076579.1, read on the forward strand.
ATATTTATCTAGCCATTATCTTTAAAATAATTATCATTATTTTATTTAAAAATGAATACAATATATACATTACATTAATTAAAAATTATATATATAAAAAACATGTTTTAAATATTTTCTCACTTCAACACATTTTACTTTTGGTAATATCAATAAATTTCTTCCATTAATATTTCATACTTATCCATATGTAAATAAATACATCATAATTTTTTTATTAAATACTATTAGTGCTAAATAAATATTTTTTTACCGTTTTATTCGCACATATATATATATATATATATATATATATCCCTTATCTTTCTTTTCAAAATATAGAAGATTCTTTCCATTTCTAAAATGATAATAGAGAGACAAGATAATGCACCATTTCTAAATTAACACGGTTACGATAATAATATATTTTATCAACAAAATTAATATAAAAACCCTCGTCCAATTATTTTAATACTCCCATTTCCATGCTAATATATGCTATTTAAGTCTGAAGTATCTGACCACCAGATTCCTCATGGGTTGTAGATAAGATCACAGGCGAATCCATCGCAAGCGCTGGGCTCAATCACTCTGCAATTCAAATAGCTTGTGCCATAAATTCCACCATTTGCAGCGGGCCATATGTTACCATGTCCGGCTTCCACTGAAAATCTAATACAGTCAACCCCATCCAACCGTTTCCCATCCTAAATCTTCGGGAAGCCGACGAGTTAGCTCAGTCAAACGTGCGACTGCGAGTTTATTAAAAGCTCATTCACTGCGAACCGGGCGATAACTACATACCTATCCTTGGGATTGGCTCGCGCGTAAAACGAATGTTTAGCGAAAGTTGGCATAATATCTTATCGCACTCGCGATGTGAAATTTGTCTTCCGATAGAATTTACTAAATTTCGGACTTTGTCTAGCGATAGATTTGCCTAGATTTCAAACTTGACTGCTCCGCCATGTGCAATATTTAAAGAGGGGAACAATGGAGAGAGAAGTCATCCCTGCCGTCTGCAAAGTTGCAAACCATCCGTACTGTTCCATTCTTTACCTGCCATATTCTTCCAACTTTTGTCAAATCTCCCATACTATTCCCAAGCCCACTTTCTCCCAATTTCTGTCAAATCTCCCGCACTGTTCTTTATCCCGTTCTCCATGGCTGTACCAGAAAAGGCTTAGATGCTATGAGTAGTTATATATGCTCAATCTTGTTATCCCTTGCTATCGTATCGGCTCTCATTATACCTTATCTGCAATCAGAGTAGGAAAAGCAATTATTCCCTGCAGCCGAACTATCTTCTTCTTCTCCCCTTGCAGGTCTTGCCGTTGTGTTCACTGTTCGAAACTCTGGGCCGTCTCTCAATCATGACTGATACGCCTAAAAAACGCTGCCTTGAGCGTGAAGTTGTGCTGGACTCCGGTGACATCCGGAACCCGAAACGCCCCCACGCCGAAAACACAGGCAGCTTTTTGCATCTCCTGCAAGTGGAGAAAACCCTAGCCGCCGACGACGAAGAAGAAGAAAGCGCTCCCAACGAGGAGCTCGTAAATGGAGTCATGAGAAGCCTCGAGGAAGAGATTGCGGGGACATCGTGCAGTTCTGATCCTGCAAAGTCTGGTGATAATTCTGCGGCCTCTGAAACTTTTAGCGTTCACGCAGATCAAACCCTAGCTTCGGATTCGGGGATTGATCTGTGTTTTCTCCTGGAAGCTTCAGACGACGAGCTCGGCATTCCACCGAGCCCCGTTCTGAACTGGAAGGACGAAATCTGTCAAACCCCCAAGGAAACGTCGGGGGATTCGTGGGAGAGCCCAGATCTTAAAACCCTTGGGGAAAATTGGCATTTCGAGGACGATTTTGAAAACTATAAACAGTTTCCAGTGTATGACGATTTTGAAAACTATAAACAGTTTGCGGTGTATGAAAATGCCTGGGATGCTAGCCAGGATTATATGAATCGAGATTTTGTCAGCCAAGACCTGTTGTTTGATACGGATTTTTCTGTTCCCTGGCGACTGGAAACTGCCGGTGGGATGTAATTAAAACAAAGATTTCTTTATTGTATAGCATGTACTTCAATCTCGTCTGCAGTTTATGTAATACAATTTCTAACATAGAAGAGTTCAGTTTTTGGAACTGTTCGGTAAACTTTGCAGTTTAATTTTCACCATTTTTGTATATTTCGTATGATCGTAGTCTAATTTTGGTATCTGGCAGTGAACGCAAACATCCTTAACAAAGTTCAGTTTGAAATCGGTTTATCAATTTAATAGGATAATTAATTCATACATATAAAATTATATATATATATATATATAATTAATTAATTAACTATATAAAATTAATTAACTAATGACTAGTTTTTAAACAGTTAGTTTTCTGAGACAGATTCACGAAGATTTTTGGACTTTTTCACCTTGTAATGAGAATGAACCACATTAGGTGGTTCAAAAGAAAGGTCAACCAAATGCTAATCACAAAAGTCTTAGATCTAACAGAATAATTCATGTGAACATTTTTTTCAGGATGTTCTACTAACAGACACGAATATAAAACTTTACTTCAGATTTTGTCAGGATTGTTATTCATCACCATTCACTCCTTAACAATTGTAAACTAACTGTTTATTGTTATGGATTAAACCATCCACACTATTTATTCAGAAATATTTTGGACTTTTTCACCTTGTCATAAAGACAAACATCATTAGTTAGTTTTAAAAGTCGACTAAATCTTAATAATATAATTGATTTAAAAGACATTTATATACTTTATAAATCACAAAGTTCTAAATCTAACATAATAATTCATGTGAACTCTCTTTCAAGAACGTCCCAAAAAAACACAAATAAATATAATTCATCATAATAATTCATGTGAACTCTCTTTCAAGAACGTCCCAAAAAAACACAAATAAATATAATTCATCAGCATTCCCTCTTAACCAAGACTAATTCTTTATTTTTATGGATTAAACGATTTGATTGCAGGTGAGTTTGGAGAATATCATATATGAAAAAGCCAAAAACTTTAAACAAAAATGTCAAATATTGTCCATTTTAATGCACTGGAGCTTGGTGGATCTTAATGATATCCTTGAAGTGAAGACGTCAAAATGGAAGTATCTCTGAGTTACAAAAGTCTATTCCTTACGCTGTTTAGCGTTACATGAATGGTTGGTGGTTTACTGAGTAATAAAATGGAAAGTCGGTCTAGACCTTTATTATTCATTAAAATTGAATATCATGAATCAAAACTGAAAATGCAATTACGTATATCATAGCAAAATCTCCTATCCATAATAATATTTAATAATGACGTCATTTCTAACTACTAACAAAATTTCTATTCATTATGTTGATTTCTATTCATTATGTTGTATAAAACATTATATAAATAATTAAAGAGAATTAACTTCAAACATTATAATAATAATAATATAATTTTAAGGTTACGGTCAAGTTAGATATCAAGTTGGTGTATGAGATTCTTTGTTTGTGGGATAAGGGATCTACTTCCAACAGTGATTCTGTGACGTTTTAGGAGGAAACACATGCTCTTGACCATTACCTCTTAAGAGTAAACACATACTCTTAACCATTAGGTCAACACAAATAATTAATAACATATGATTGATATTAATGTTATGTTATGTTAAAGTGGATATTTAATAGAAAATGAAAAATCGTGAATAAATTTTATATTTATTTATAAAATATAAAATAGTTAGTTATAAGGTGTTTTCTAATCTAAAATATTTTTTATTTAATGTTATTATATAAAATTTTGTAATTAAATAAATTATGAAAATATTTTCTTTTAACATAAATGTATTGAATTAAGAAATTTTTATATGAATATTTCATATATACATATATATATAGAGAGAGAGAGAGAGACCAATATAGATCTATCTTAACTCTATATCTTAACTCTATATCGACAAGGGTTGAAAGGGATCAAATATGTCAATAGATTTGATCTCTCTTAGTAGATCTAGAGTTAAGATGATCTAGGCTGGTTTAATTCCCCCTTTAAATAAAATACATTCTACACGAATACTATAGGTTCTCAATATCAGGGTCAATACCATGTTCCAATTTTATTTTTATATATATTTTATTTCATAATTGTTATTTTTATTTTATTTTGACCAAGTTAAAATGTTTACATTACATTAATTTTTATTTTATTTGTATTTATATTTTATTGTAATTTGACTTAGTCAAAATTTTAAACATTACATTACAACATCTCTAACATACTATGCTACTCTTGACACAATTATAGTGGTTCATTAGTAATGCCATGAAATTTAGGTAGTTTACAAATTTAGTTTTTTATAGTTTTAAACTTTTGATAATATAAGGCTAGATTATAGTTATCTATTCGTTTATTGATTATTATTTTTTTTATATTGGATAGTGAAAATTATAATATTTAACTTTTAAAAAAAACTATTTATTTTTCAATATTATTAAAAATAAAAATTGAATATTTGATTACACCTTAACGTAAAGATGTAATTACGCTATAAAGCGTCATTATTTGAAAACAACATTCCTAATTACTAGATGTACCATTGTACACCATTTATTTTGATGTTAGATGATTCAAATGATTTCTACCTTTGGATTGATTACTATTATTAATCAGTTATGAAATAAAGAAAATTGTTTTACAAATAATTTAATTGCAAAATCAGCTCCAAGCATGAGGTTTTGTTCGGGGAAAATCGTTCATCTCAGCTGAGTAAAATGACTTTAAACATCTTGGGTGGGAATTTTCTATCCTTGGGATGGGAGGCGTCTTTGATGGAGAGACTTGTTCAACCTCTACACGGTGTTTCTATTTCTGTCAATGTTCCTTCAAAGACAGTGAGTGACTGTGTTGCATGATGCCAGTATTATTCAACCATAACAAATAGATAGGTATTAATCTTTTAAGAAATAGAATGATCGATTGGTATTCCATTCCATTCCATGATGAAAAAGAGATGTGTTTTCTTGTATTGCATAAGCTATGACAAACAGAGACTGACTACCCTTGTCTTGTCTTGGTATGGCGTGCCTCCTGTGACTGTTGAAAACTACTTCACAAGCCCTACCCCTGATTGGGACATAATTAAGGAGGTTGGCACAAAATTAAGGAGGTGTGTTATTCAATCCTCCCACATCCACATAGTCATCCCCATCCTCCTCTCTTGAATCTTCTCGTAAAATCCTGTATAGTCTCTTTGTTTCAACTTTCTTTGTCTTCTTGTGTTAATGTTCATCTAATATGGTCAAATTCTATATATTATTTGTTTATATGTGTCTTGTTTTATTAAATCAATGTTTTTAAATGCATATAAATAGTTCTCTATTATCAATTTTGTTGTTAAATGCATACATGCAGCTCTTGTCTCTATTTTCTATATTGCTCTAGTCTCTGTTCTCTGTTCTATATGATAAGGTCATCATTGTGCTTTTACTTATATCATTGTTGCTACTCTGTTGTGGATGTAGCATTCCCTTACCTTGTTGGGCTTTGGAAGAAGTCCAGAGAAATCTAGATTTGGTATACACCGATCAGGCTAGAAGGAGAAAAAAAGAGTATATCTCATTACGGTGTGACACCCTACCTCTGCTCAAAGGAGGAACGTTGATTCAGGTATACTGATACACAGATTGTATGAGAAGTTTCAGAGATTATATGCCTATCTAATTCTCTCTCCAATTAATTGAAACATAGATTTCCATTTTAAGTCTTTGATTGATCTGAATAGGCTCTGTTTGTGTTTTTCCTTCCTGAGAATGCAATTTTGTCATACACGCAGGAAATTCAAGTTGGAATGGGGCCTTGTGGGGGAGATTATGTATCCCTCAGATCTTAAAAGCAACATGACACTTGGCAATTTTCAATGTTTCAACAAGGTAAATTATCCTTACTTAATTTTCCTGGACAATGGGTATTCCAAATCTGTGATACAAATAGTAGAATCAAATAATTTTATTTCTGACCTCCTTAAAACTCTAATCACCTCACCGAAATGTTTTGAATCCAATTCAATTTTTGTACTTGTACAATATATGAAGGCATCACCTCCTTGAGAGCCCGTGCAGAGGTTGTTGGGAATCACCTAACTGACCTCACGATTTAGGGAATTATAACACCTACAAATTCACAAAAATTCACAAATTCCCAACATCTCAACTGAGTAAAGCGACTCAGATTCCCAACATCTCATCTCATCTCATCTCAACTGTTGAGTGAAACGTCTTGGGCAGGCATTTTCTATCCTTGGGAGGTGTCTCTGTTCATCCTCTGTGCTGTTAATGTTCCTTCAAAAATAGTGAGTGACTCTACTGCATGCTGCGAGTTCCTTCAACCAACACATACAAGAGGTATGAATCTTTAAAGATATAGAGAGGGATGGATAGATGATTTTCTATATATTATTTGTGATCAATTGGTATTCCATGTAATGAAATGATTTATTTCTTAGATTAGTAGATATTCGAATAGGTTAAATAGTCAAAAAATATCTGAATCTGAACCCTTTATCCACCCGCACGGTTATATGGACAACATGAACAACGTGGAGGAGCTCAGGTGGATCCCTATTCCAGTGGGACCTAGCGTGCAGCATGGAGGAGGTGAGGTGGATAAATGTTCGTTAGTTTACAACCATGTTCAGCAAGTAGAGCATCAGATTCACAAATCAAAATAATGTCTGACCACTGCCTATTTTTCATATTCTTACCAATACTGGATCAACTCAACCATGGTTATATTTTCTTATTTTTCATGTAATTTAAATTTGGATAACCCTGTTTCAGTAAATAATTGGATTTCATTATTGTGGGATTCATTTTTAGCAATGTGAGGGGCTCTCAATAGGAATGGGATGCATGTAGTAAACATGGGACAGGGAGTAAACATGGAGCTGAGGGAGCAAACAACTGATGGGCTTTAGGATACATAGGTGCTCACCATTACCATTTTTTTTGTTTTGTTATTTCTTTTTCAGTTATAGGTATCTTTACAAAAAAATTCAGTAAATAAACCATAAATATTGAATCTTCACAGTCTTGAATCACAGGCCTATCCCAAAAGAATATATAGAGATTAAAGTCTAAAATAATTTTCCTAATGATTTTCCAGAGCTACATTACATTGCACTAGGAGATCCTAAGAGGATAATACCACCAGCCTACAACATGATATAGGTTTCTTTATCAATGTATAGGATATCAACCCTACCAATAGCCTCTTATATAGAGATTAAAGTCTAAAATAATTTTCCTAATGATTTTCCAGAGCTACCTTACATTACACAAAAAAACAAATTTGGATACTATTTAAAAAAAATCATATATTCCATTCTAGAAGAAATTAAAATAAATTTATCAAAAAAAACCATAAAGGATGTCCTAGCTAAACTCTACCCTACTATAAAAGCTAACACAACCACATACAAGGGTATTCTATAATCATACAAGTATCTCAAAAGCTTATATTAAAACCATTAAAAAAAATAGTCTCTCCTATATTGTTTGACTGAGGCCTCCATTATTTTACCAAACCAATTTATCCTCTATGTTCTTAATTATAAGATAACTCATTTTCAGTTTTCTTGTATAGGCTTGCCATACATCTCCTTCAATACCATCCAAACCTAGAATGTTTTCTTTCTTCCACTCTTGATGCCATATAAATTAGTATTCTAGGGAGGTTGTATAGTTTAAGTTATAGTTGTTTTCAAGGACTTTATAATATTCTCCATTTCCAAAACCAGAAAGGATTAGCTCCTACCTTTACTCTTTCTCCATTAAAAACTTCCCACAGTAGGTGATTCCGCACAAGATGGAAGGCTTGGACAATGGCCTTCTAACATATCAACAAATTATATTATGAGTATTCTTGGAAGGTCTTCTAATGAATTAGGTTCAATGTATTTTTAGAGGATAACTTAGCTTCATAGGTCCTTATTTGATATGAGCCTTCATATGCATCCAACTACCAAAGCCTTCCCAAAATGATGCATATTCTTAAGCTCCAACTCCTTCACCACCTTAAAACTCAGCTTCTTCATCAAGGCTTGGACAATGACCTTCCAACATATCAACATATTATATTATGAGTATTCTTGGAAGGTATTCTAATGAATTAGGTTAAATGTTTTTTTAGAGGATAACTTAGCTTCATAGACCCTTATTTGATATGAGCCTCCATATGCATCTAGCTACCAAAGCCTTCCCAAAATGATGCATATTCTTAAGCTCCAACTCCTTCACCACCTTAAAACTCAACTACCTCTTTACTACTATTTCCTTTGTTACTGCTTTATGGTGCAATTGCTAGTTATAACCTTTGTACAATACAATGCTATGTTGAAGGTATTATTATAATATTTGTACAATACAATGCCATGTAGATAACAACCTCACCAATTTTCTGCCATAATTTTTGGATAAATTTACAATATTCATGCCATAATTTCTGGATAAACTTACGATATCCATGCCATTATTTTTAGATATTTGTGTAGTGATATCCATGATTAAAATGATTGAAAATAGGTCATACTCAAGTAGGTAAATATTATATTTACCATTAGTTACTACCCAATGTAATTTAATCAAGTATTAGAATAAAAAATGGATTGTATCAAGTGTTGCAAGGAAACTTAGTCCCTCAAGTATTAGCATAAAAAATGGATTGTATAAGTGTTGCAAGGAAACCTAGTCCCTGCAACTCAAGTTAAGAATAATTGCATAAAAATTTATAAACTATATTTTCCAATGGTAAATTAATAGGGGCTAATAGGCAAATAAAATCCTATAGTCTTACTTTGGTAGGAAATAAATTAAGTTCTAAAGTGGATAAACTAATTGCTTGCACACACAAGGTCTTGCATAAATTTTGGTGGGTAGTAACCATTAATAACTGGACACATTTACATTTTTATTCCTACATAAGTGAAGGAAAACATAAATAATGCTGAGAAGTAACTCCTGATAAGTTTATTATTTACATATTATTTCTATCGATTTTTTATGAAAAGACTTGCTTAAATTAGATGGGAAGTAACTCATGGTAAATATTTTATTTATGTGAGAATAAACTACTTTAAAGGATTAGGAATTTGGCTTTTGTGATCCATAAAATGTATACAAAAAAATTTAGGTGATAATCACATCAAAAAATAAATTGCCCATGGGTTTGGAATCAACTAGTGTGGTTCATCATCAGGACAAGATGAAAAATCTGATCAATGAACCAATTTAAATATATAAAAGGAATAATGAATATTTTGACTCAGACAAGAAAATTAAAATGAATTAATTAATAACTGTATATTTTATTATTCCTGGATGTGGGTGAATGAATCGAGCAGGTGGATGACGAGCCCAGTACGTGACACATGGCCTAGCCACATGGTCACACATGGGCTCAAGATGGTGGAATTTGTACTTTCCAACTGCTCTCAACATTCAGTCATTAATATGCCCAAACGTTAATGCTGCTACCACATTCTCATAATGTCTCTGTGATGTATCAATCCGCCATTTCCTTCGAGCTACATTTTCCCCTCTACGGTCTTAGAGCTGAGCTCTCGAAAGCACACAGGGAGGTGGTGCAGCCTTTACTGTTACCTTATGCTTGCCCCTGGTCTTCATTTCTCTCATAGCCTTTACTACAGCTTCAATTCGACCCCTTGGTCTTAGAATCTTGAGCCCATAGCTCCCTCTACTAAGCCATCTCCGATCACCTGCATCTCTAATGCCTCTTACGACTCCAATATGCATAGGCGACATAGAATGCATTTTCTTCGAGGCAGTGGGTGTGGTCGAGTGTCTCGTCCTCCTCTTTCCATCTGTTCTGAGTCTTCTTCGCCGCCTCACGATGAGCGTTTCGTCCACTCTGCAGCCACTCGCAGTGGTAAAGGCCGAGGTCACGCCCCCCCGATCACCTCGTTCTATCTCCTCTGATGAAATTTTGTCTCTGCATCACACCACAAGCCGTCCTTTTCCACCTCCACAGACCCGTCATCTCAAGATGCAGCCTCTTCTACCTAGGGATAATTCTTCTCAATTCCACTACCTGTGCTCTAGACCGTCCCCGCCTCATCACCACCATCACCATTAGGTTCAAGGAGGAGGCTTCCCTCGAAGAAGGCCATAGCTCCAAGAAAAAGAAAATAAAATCCACCATATACTCTGCGCCTCTTCCACTCTCGCATAAGTGTGAAGCCCTTCCAGTCAAACAGGGTGTCCTCTCTTCTAGCAGCAAAGGAAATGGCAGTAGTGGAAGCAGTTGTAGTGGAAGTGGCAGTTCAGATTGGTCAGGAGAAGATGGCTTCAAAGGCAATGCAAGCACTGTTCACACTGCCACAACTCCAGAACCAGTGGCTCATCAAATGAATCATGCAAATGACTCCTCCGAATACTACAGGTGTCTCATTATAGAGGAACCACCGCCTCAACAAAATGACACCTAGCATGGAGAGGTCTTTTTATATAGTTATGTTAATTTTCTTGATTAAACTGTCTTTCCTGAATATTCTAATAGCGCTTAGCTCTTTTTTGTATGAAGTTGGCTTCTCCTCTATGGGCAACTGTATTATGACTGGTTTCTCCATCTTGGTTAGTCACCATTTTTCTTTTTTGACATATAATGCCTCTAGAATTGGCTAGTTCATAGATTCCAAAGGCCAGACTCTCCTTGTACATTTGTTACATTAATAGAATTTAGTCCAACTTAGAAAAAAAAAAATTGTATATTTTATTATTATTATTATTTACTTATTTATTAATTCTTTTTTTATAGTTTAATTAAAATAAGGAAATCAAGAAATTTAATTAATTTAAAAATGAATTGATAATAGTTTCATATAATTTAATATATATTATTACTATTATTATTATTATTAATATTTATAAACGAATTAACTAAGGTTATATGCTATATAATTTACATAGTTATTTTCCTTATTTATTAAGTAAATTTAATATTTTAAATCCTAATTTAATAGTTATTTCAATACATTGTATATCGAGAATAGCTATAAATATTATAATTAGAAATATTGGCCTAATTTTAATTTTAATCAAACTAAATCTAAAAGGGGAAAAAGAGAGCACGAGCAAAAGGCCCAAGGGAAGAGAAAAAAAAAAGAAAAAAAAGGGGGAGGGGTATTAAAGAGGAGGAGAAGAGACAAGAGGGAGAACAATGTAGGAAGAAAAATAAACAACAAAAACTAAGAGTGAAGGGAAGGAAGGGAAGGAATCCATCATCTGCTAACACTCCACCCATCATCATTGTTAAGGTTCACCAGTCTTTTTTCAATTTATAAGGTTTCCCTTAACTTACGATGGTGGAAATGGTCAATCCTCACGATCACCTTAGCATCTTCAATGAAAATGTGATGTTTTGTATTTTCAGCATGCTTTGCTAAGGAAGAGGAGCGTGATATACCATGCTTTAGGTTATCAACATGTTCATAAATTCTTTGATTAATGGATTGAATAGTTTCACCAATGTAGGGCATCCCACAGGAGAAAGGAATCAGGTAAACACCCTTACCATCCTTAGGGAAAATCGGGTCCTTAACTGATGTAAGCAAACTCCAAATGGTGCAGAGGGGCTTAAAGTTCGAGGAGATATTATGTCTCCTAAGGATCCTAGCGATTTTATCAGTAGTACCTTGGGTAAATGGAAGGTGAACTCCAGATAACCCATCACAAGTATCTTTCTTATTCAAAAAATATTTTTATTCTTTTTTAAAAGCTCTAAGACATTGAACTTTTCTATAATCGTTCTTAATGAACATGCTTAGGAGATGGGATTTTTATCCTTCAAGGAGGTGTTCATCAGAGATTCTAAAGGCTATGGTAGCTAAGGTGCTGAGAACACCTATCTTCTGAGCAGGAAAATGATGAGAACATGCATGTAAATGCTGCTCATTGTGCGTCTTCTTTCTAAAAACTTGATGAGAGAAGGAACCTTCCTCATTCCTACAAATACAAAGATCTATAAAGGGCACTTCGAATTCCATAGTGAATTTGATGAAATTATATTCATCATTCAGATGCTGGAATAAAAGGTCCAATTTTTCTTTTCCATCAGGCCAGACCACACAAGTGTCATAAAAAAACCTTTTCCAAGTATTAGGTTGAAAAAGGGATGAGGAAAGGGGCCTATATTTGAAATATTCCATTAAAGGATTAGCCACAATAGCGTACAAGGGGGAACCCATGGCCAAACCACAAGTCTGCTCAAAGAATTCACCCTCGAAAATAAAGAGGTTTGAGTTAAGACAAATCCCAACGATATGGGAATTATTTGGATCCGTGATTCGATTAATGACATTGATAGCTTCATTAATGGGAATGCAAGTGTATAATGAGACAACATCAAAACGTACAAGCCTATCATCGAGATCCATTTTTATGCCTTTCAATTCTTTAATAAATGGGGAAGAGTCTTTGACAAAGGAGTTGGTTCGTCCCACAAGAGGTTTAAGTTTACTTGCTAAAAATTTAGCGAGAAGATAATTCAGACCACCGATGGTGTTGATAATGGGGCAAAGGGGAGCTCCATCCTTATGAATCTTTGGAAGACCATAGATCCTAGGAGTGAGGGGGTTACTCTTAATGATATTTTTACTAAGGTAGCCAACAGAGCTACTAGTTTTAATAACAAGAGAAACAACTTTTGAAACTTTCTTAAGGGGAATTTTTTCGAGCTTCCTATAGCTCCCGCTATTATGAAAGTGATCTAACATATTATTACGGTAATCCTCTCTATTTACGATAATCGTAGCACTTCCCTTATCTACCTTAAGAGAAACGATGTCCTAGTTACCGTTCAAGGATTTAAAAGCCTCAAACTTAGGTATGCTAATGTTTCTCTTAGGGGGCTTAGCTTTTCTGAGGATCATGGCAAAATTGTTCCTAATGATGTCTTTTGAAGCATCAGGTAAATCTTTAATCCTGTACTCTATATCACAAATAATGTCTTGAATAGGATCTTTCTAGGAGCTAGGGAAAAATTTCAACCCTTCTCCAAAAGACTATACACATGTCGATCAAAGAAAAAGCTAGAGAGATTTATAACAATTTTACTAGAGGGAGAGGGAAAAGTTATTAATTAAATCATTTTAATTATCTTGTTTATTTTTAAATTAATTAAAATCTTAATTTCCTTCTTTTAATTAGACTAGAAAAAATAAATTAATAAATAATAATAATAATAATAATAATAATAATAATAATAATAATATTAAAATATACAGTTATTAATTAATTTATTTTAATTTTCTTGTTTGAGTCAAACTAGCAGTTATTTACAATGGCTAGCTGGAGTGTCCTTTTATCTATTTAAACTGGTTCATTGATCAGGTTTCTCATCTTTTCCTGATGATGAACCACAATGGCTAGTTCAAAACAGGTTGGCAATTTATTTTTTGATGTTTTTTGATGTGATTATCACCAAAATAATTTTATATATACTTTCAAGGATTTTATTTTTTGATTTTCCACTAATACTTTAACATTAATCAATGCATGTTCTATTTTGAAAAATAAATAAGACTTATTGTATGTCAAAATTTTTCTAAAATATGATTAACACATACCTGCTTCATATTTGCAATCTCCCAATATCAATTATAACTGAACATCAAATTTGTTCCTATCTAATCATTTCAATCTATTTTGGACATGACCATTTTATATGCAATTTTTTGACGGAATAATTTCTTGAATAATGAGTATACATTTCCCTGTAACCTACCATGGTTAATTATTATATTAATAAAGAAATATACTATAATTTTCTCTAAAAGGTGTAAGGGGAGGCCGATAGGATAGTTAAATTGTGATAATTTGAAAGGGAGACCCATAAGATAGTTACATTGTGATAGTTTCAAAAACACTTGTGCATTTGAATTCAACATCCCAATATTATCAGCTTTTCAAGAGAGAATTCAATCTAGAAATGGATATTGTGGGAATTGAATTGAGGATTTGAGTCTTTCCTTACAATATTCACTTTTTTTGCACCAATGTTCTTTTCCAAGTAATTTTTAATCACTTTCACCACTTCAAATTTAGCCAAATAATTGGTAAACAACCTAAAATTTCCCACTTTGCCTCTAGTTGTGGCCCAATCAAACCCAATGTTAAAAATTATGCTATGATACCACCTTATAATTTCCCAAGCCTTCTATTAGGAAATATAATCTCAACCACAATACTTGTAAATACATGATTAAGAACCCTAATTTTACCACTACCATCTCTAAGCATGGAAACACTTTGTTTTCATGAATACAATTGTAGTGCTTAATTTTTAAACATGTGAACCATAATTAAAATATTACACCTAATAATTATAAACATGTGAGTATATTAATATAAAACCTCAACTAAGATTTACAATAAATAAATATCAACCATAACAAAATATAACAATAAGTATGGCACATAAATACATAAATGTAGAATAAAATATATGAATAAATACAAACATTTAATTCCATAAATCACACAAGTCCACCATGCTATTATACAGGGTCTCACCAGGAACCGCTGGCGTCAATCTATTTGGAGATACCCTCCCCTCTTGTTCTCCCATTTCTCCATGTAGGAGCCATGTGATATGGAATTGCATCTCCGTAATTCCTTTGAAGAAAGTTGAAGCAGATCTTCTCGAGCCTTCATGCCCCAGATCTTAGATGAATCCAATGTGAAATAAAGGTCACTTGCGAGTATGAATGAACCGAGTCTTAACTAATGTTGCAAAAATATACATCTCAAATTTTATTTAGAAATCACCATTTTTGGCCTAATTTTTATAGATATTTGAATAATATATTAATTTTATCCATATTTACTAGTTTTACTAATATTTTCCCTATTTTTTTGTTTGCAACATTAATCTTAATAAACTATAATTTTCAACTTTGTTCCAGAAATGTGTAGGCCCATTATACAGTGCATAAGTTCATATTCCATATCCTATTTGCCAAACATTTTTTAAAGGATATAGGAAGACCATTGAAATTTTTTTACTTCATAAGCACAATTTTTGGTAATCTCTTACATCAATAAGATCATGTAGATCATGTTAATCCATTATCATCAATAAAAATACAAGAAGAAAATCCGATAGCGTTTATATCAGTGAAACCAACAATATAATTCTGTGAAAGTAAGAAGGAAATCACATTGACACAATTGTGATAGAATAAGTGAGTTCCTCACAGCAAATTTGCCTTGTGACTTCTTAATCCATCTCCCAAATACTCATTGATCATTCTACTAATCTGCAGTATTCAAGAAAATTGAACATAATAGTATCTTTTCCCTTTCCGGGTTGTTGTTGTGATAGAATAAGTGAGTTAATCACAACAAAGCCGCCTTGTGACTTTTTAATCCATCTAACAAATAGGCATTGATCATTCTACGAATCTGCACCATTCGGAAAAACTAAACATAATAGTATATTTTTCCTTGCCGGGGTGCTGTTGTGATAGAATAAGTGAGTTCCTCACAACAAAGCTGCCTTATGACTTTTTAATCCATCTACCAAATACTCATTGTTCATTCTATGAATCTGCACCATTAGGCAAAACTGAACATAATAGTATCTTTTCCCTTGACAGATAGATAGCCATCAAGTACTGTCAGAATCTGTTAGTAAGCTATTAAATAACCTATAGCTTATGAAATATTGATCACCCAAGTGCATCCCATCATAACTAAGCTTTCTTAGCTTTCTTTACCATTCATTGTAGCACGAATGAATCCTCGTGTTCTTTTGTGATCTGTTGAAGCCTGTGAATGGTTTTGTGAAAGTGACTTGTCCCCATCGACTCCATTGTTATATGATCTTTGCCGGAAAGGTGAAGGGCTCCTTCTCTAGGGTCATCTTCACATTAAAATTGAAATGGAAGATCCACCATGATAACTCCCTTTTGCATAGCCATTTCTTTCTTATGAAAAAGAAATCATTGTACAATGAAAATGGGTTCCTCTCTACGTCTATGTTTGCCACCATCCATTTTTCAAATATTTGTTTGTGGGTTTTTCTATCCATGAAGAGGAAATATTTTAGTAGTTTAATCTATCCAGGAAGAGGATAGAAGTAATCTAGTCTCGAAACTGAATATTTGTATTGCTTAGGCTACCCTTCTTGCTAAACAAAATCGTATATACAAAGAGGGTGGCTGGACGAAAAAATCCCTTGAATGTTTTTTCAGATTGAGAAAGCGGAGGAGGGAAATCAACCTAAAATACAGACTCAACCTGGGACCAACAATTCCTTTAAACATTTTTGCAGTACAGACTCAACCTCACCAATCAATACCGAGATGTCCATAAGATTCCCGATTTGAAATATAGATTTCTTGTGTGTTGATATTAAGAACCATAATTACCAAATTCTAATTCAAACTTGAATTAAATTATCATAAAGTAAAATAAGATAAAAATAATTTAATTCAACATTTTTCCAAAACAATATATATATATATATATATATATATATATATATATATATATATTTCACAATTTACCAAAACTATTTGTAATCTCAGTAAAAATATCTATGGTTGTGGCATACCAATTAGACTATTCCCTCCCTCTGAGTTTTGAGGAATATAAATGACAAGCCATTAATGTTTGCACCTAGGAGAAACCAGTTTTTGAGATTTGAGAAATATAAACCACAAGCCATTATAATATTAATGTTTGCAATAAGAGAAACCAATTTTGACATTTGAGAAATATAAACCACAAGCCATTAATATTATTTTAATGTTTGCAAACAGAGAAACCAGTTTTTAATCAACCTATCATCAGTTTCGATGTCTCTAGCCTATATATAATCAATGTATGGTAAAGAAAATCGAATTTTCAAGGATAATTTAGTTGATAGCTATGTTATGAAAAAATTCTTAATATCACTAGTTCAGAAAGACAAATTTTAAAAAATATTGGGTGAGGCTATAGTTAGATAGAGGCTTATTTAATAGTATGCATTTTTTCTTGGAAGGTTATAGATTCAAAACCAAAAGGGAAGAGTATGTATGCCTTTGTAGACTTAGCAGTGAAATGACTACCCTGAGGTGGGTCCCTTGTCCCACAAGCAAGCAAGAGGGTCTCAAATACAAATTTGGTATCTCCCTTGGCCTTGATCTTAAGATTGAATAATAATAATAATAATAATTAAGTTATATTCCTCATAAATATTATAATTTTTCATAAACTTAGAACTCAAAAACCATTAATAATTTGAATAAATCAAATTTATCTTAACTACTTAACAAATATTATTAATAATAAAATTAATATAAAATCCTTATTTTAACACAATTTTATTTTTATTTTTATTTCAAATCTACTTTAATCACCCAATAAATATTCAAAATATTTAAAAAATATATCTATTACATCATCTTTTACATACATGCAATCAATATTCCCAAATTTCACAGTTATTTTGATTTGGTAATGGCCAAGTTGAAGGTCAAACAAATAATTGATACATAATAAATTGCCAGAATATATTTCTTCAATTAGACTCTACAATCCACTATGTCCAAAAACATATTAATTTTTACTTCAACTTCAGAATGTCTGATGAAGGGTGTTTCTCACCTCGCCTCCAGAATTCCTGATGAAGGATAAGTGGTTGCAGAAAAATATCAAAAGGTGTCATAGCTTTTGACCACTGGTTACCTCTTAATGTTGTGTCACAAGAGGGAGGATGTTTAACCTGCTCAGAACATGCGTTCACACTGTCCAAGTCTATGAAAGAAAGCCTTCTTGGGGAAGCAAGTTGTTCTTGCTTACTTGTCAGAATCGACACCATGCGGGACATTGAATGCCATAGGATATTGAAGGCTGCAAAGCAGCTGCTGCTTGCGTGCACAGAAAACCAATTGTAATCACTCTAACCGCTTCCTCCCATGAATAACTTCCCTGCAATGTGGGATCCATAACTTCTAATTCTCTCTCGGACTTATACAGTTTCCATGCCTGCTTGGCCAATATCAACAAAACATCTATTATCAAAGGTTTGGCATAAGGAGATCGACATTTTAAAACACATTTAAGTTGAAAAATGGGGTCCACGGTCAATTACCCCTTCAATGAGAAACTCCATATCTTGAGCCAAAACCTAATTCTTTCTTCCGCTGATAATCTCAAGTACAAGCACGCCACAGCTGAATACATTTTCTTTCTCTATCATTTGTCCACGTAAAGCGTACTCAGGAGCCATGTAACCTCTGCACAATGAAATCTTGATTTCTTTAGCATATCTTGGTTTCTTGAAATTTTACATATCTACGAGATGGAGCTGGTTCAGGTATTGTGAATAATTATTAGGTGAAGTTAGTTAAATTCTTACAAGGTCCGTGCAACTCTAGTGTTAACGTGGCTCTGATCTTCTGCAGAGAATTTGGCTAAGAAAATCTGCTATTTTGGCTCTCTATTTACTGTCGAGTAAAATACTGGCTCTGTATTTATTGAACATAATAGTATCTTTTCCCTTACCGGGGTGCTGTTGTAATAGAATAAGTGAGTTCCTCACAACAAAGCTGCCTTGTGACTTTTTAACCATCTACCAAATACTCATTGATCATTTTACGAATTTGCAAAATTTGGAAAAAACTAAACATAATATTATATTTTCCCTTGCCAGGGTGCGATGTTGCTATAATAATCGTTATTGTTTTCTACGACATTTCAAAGGAAAATATATCCACGCAGTTTTCATAGAATAATGAGAAAATTAAAGAAATTTATGGAAAATGAGATGAGAAAACAGAAAAAAGAACAAGATTCATAACAATATGCTACAATACCAGGAAATCAAAATCATGTTTCATATAGCTCTGGGAGTGTCATGTCACATTCATGTTGTAGGGTTTCTTACATTAGAGAGTTGCCATTATTGGTGACACCCTGCCTAAATTGCCTCGACCCAATGAAATTTGCGTCGGTTAAATTATTAGTGGCAAACCTGATCAATTGAATGTCAAACCACATTGCCTCATTGTTGGGCCTCAGGAATGCTGGTAGGAGTTTCTCATTCAGCCTCACGACGCACTTTCATATTATGATACTGGAGTTCTTCGGATACTGGAGTTCTTGTTCTTCAAGGGAAACGACATTGGATTGTACTTCAACAAACTGAGATTGAGCGCAGCTCAATCCGGAGAAAAGAACGAGGAATTCAAGATTGGCGGTTTTAGGTGCAGTCATGCCATAAAGGAAGCAAAAAGGTAGGCCTAACATTTCTGTACTCAAATTTTTCTGACAACTTATATACAGACTGTCTTGCAGCCATAGATTGATCTATGACACAATTCTCAACCTCATCAAAATTAATAGAAGAATTTTCTGTAATACTTCTAACTATCTGTAAATCACACTGTACAGAATTCAAAGCTCTATGTACATCATTGACTGAGACTTGGACAGAATCTATCTGGTCTTTGACCAGGGCAGTTTTAGCAACATTTTTCTCCAGACATGTGAGTGCAGTGTTTGTCCAATTTAACTGCTCACTCACCTTCTGAACTCTTCCTTCACTACCCATTAAAGTATTATCATGCTGGACCAGAGGGATGGCATGTGCAGAGTTTGATCCTTCTCCTATCACAATACTTCTGAAAGGAGGGTAGGTAGTGGAGGTCTCTATTTTACTGCCATCCAATGCAGTCCAAGAATGTGAGGAAGATGTTGTAGTATCAGCCATTAATACAACATCATTCTCCATTTTCTTCTTCCAAGAGTAGAAGGAAATCCACACATTGTTTTCTTCCATGTATTCCTTCCATTCAGCTGACATATTCAACTTCTCTTCTTTAGGGAAGGCAGCTGCAAAACCTTCAGCTTCTGGGTGTGTGAATAGATCCCAATTTATCATTTGTTTCATCCATTGTGCTGGGATCTCTGATCTGAAACATCCATCTATCAGAGTATAAAACTTCTGGATCTCAGGGATAGATGGCTTCTTTACTCCTGGGGGCAGATCTCTGAATCTGCATTCTGGAATAAGCTTATTAGCTTGCTCTACATAACCCAATCCATATCTAGGAGTACCTGGGGGTCTTTGATTCATAAGGATCTGGGTAAGCCTCGGATGTTCGTCTTCCAGGTGAGGAACTAAGTGCATCATCAGGACATGTGGATGTTCATCCTCATGTGGAAAAGGTATGTCAGAACACTTAGGATTTGGACAGGGACTGACTGAGGTGCTTGGAGGGGCTTGTCCCGTTCTGGGGTTATGATTACTATGTAGAACAGCATAGGCAAGATTTTGCAGATTGACAGACTGCTTACATTGAGGACATTCTACTTTAACTGGCTGGAAATTTACTATCTGTGCAAACTCAAAAAGAGAAACATGACTGCAATTTGAAACAATGGAACTACAACCCGTATCTATACAGTCGGGTGAAATATACCGAGGAGACTTTTTACACTCAGCTTCAATCTTTCTGCGATCTATGGTTGACCTTCTGGGAAAAGACAAGGTCGCAGAGGATTGATCTTCAACTATGTTGGCAGACGTAATTTTCTGGATAGACAGAGGTCTTGGATTTGGAATAGTCCAGTGTCTAGGGAATTCCAGATCTTCCCACTTAATGGCTTGGTGCTCAATCTTTTGGTTTTTAGAATCTGTGAGCACAACGACACTAGTTTTTGACTCTCTGCTGGGGGCATGGAGTACTGCAGGAAACATTGTGGATGTGTGGCGGAAACAACCACGAAACTGAATCGCGATATTCCTTCTTTTCTTGTTCATATCAAATCCCATGGTTCGGATTTGAAGTTGAAGAATATCGGCCAATGTTTCATCAAAAACTGACACTGAGAAATTAGGGTAACAGTCAAACCAAACTGGCCCATTGGATAGTGGAGCTACTATCCCTCCGATTAATGAATCAGTGTACTTATTATGTGTTAAGTCACGGACTGTGGCTAACACATATGCATCGACTCCTTGATGCACCAGAGAATTTATGCCAACTCTTAAGAAACCCAAATGTAAAAACTCAGTTCCCAACTTTCTAGCTTCGGCTTGAAGTTCTTTGGGATTTAAAATGGAGATCAGCTGGGCTTGATCACTATTCTCCTGGATACTCGACACAGACTCCTTAATAGTTATTCTAGTGGCAGCTTTCAGGTGCCAGACTCCTAAATCATTATATACCTGGGAGGGCTTGATGTTGGGAAGGACCCAACGTGCTTGAGGCTCAACCTCTTCATATAAGTGATCAGACTCATTGATCACTCGACTACTACTAGACGCAAACATGTATCTGAGGGGATTTTGTTCTGCTTGCTCTTCTTCTGCAACCTCTCTGAAAGATACAGACTTTGACATTGAGGAATCCATTTCAAAAGAGAGAAAGAAAGACTTTCATATATTACTCAAGATCTTGAACCAGGCTACAACGTAGACTTATTAGCTCCGATACCAATTTATAGCAGAGGCTTTTCAAAAGCTTGCTTGCGGTCGTCAACCAACCGACTTGGCCTTGTTAAGTTTCTCTAAACACTGCTTGTTATGAACCCAACTGTGAACCCAGACAAACCTACTTGTGCCCTCACACTCTAGCGGCATACCACACGGCTTCCACGCCTTCAAACGGCCTTAGCGATCCGTAGCACTTCGCGAACTCCAGCGAACTTATGGCGAACTTTTATAGCAGTGCAAGTATCTTAACAGCAAATATATGCACACAGAGTAATAATGCGGAAACTCAAGATAAAAGTCTTCTCTCTTTATTAACAGAATGCTTCACAATCAGATTACAATGGATTCTCTGTATCAGAGATTGACTGTATCGGCTTTTACTGGACTTATGATCTTCACGAATGAAGGATCGTTACCAGAGGCTTCCTGGCCGAGTTACAGACTCTGTCTCAGAGTTTTACGACTTATAACACACAGACATAAAAATATAAAGACTCACTAATGAAGTGGCAACTTTAGGTTCTCGCCTGTCACATGAATAGACGCGCAGGCTTCTCACTTCACCTAAGGACTGTGAGTAATGAACTCCGTGATGCGAGCAGATCGCTTGGATCGCGCAGACGCAGAGCAGGGAGAAACTACTCGGACTCAAACACAACACACAAGACTCAAACAACCGATGCCCACAAATGAACCTTACCTCTCCTTATATAGGAATGAGAGGGGGACAATCATTACTGTGCATCGTTAGATTCATGACACTTGGCAGAAGATCATCGTTTTCGGGTAACACCGAGAGGTGACATCCGCACGGAGATCTGTCGTGCCGACAAATAAAAGTGCAAGACACGTGAAATACACTGTGGATACCTTACAAAGGCCCACGAGGAATCAAACTTTAATAAATACACATTGGATACTTTTCTGACGTAGGAAAAGTCCAAGAGAAAAGCTACGTCACAATGAACCCGTGACTAGGTATCATATGTACATAGGGAAAACCTTTCATGAGTGGGGCTCCCGAGGACCACTTGCACTGGATTCAGTTGCAGGTTCATCCAGAATTCTGACACCCGGATATCTGAGATGATAGAACTCATCATCCCATGCCTTTGTATAGATTCTTCTGACGATCATGGGCTTATTGAGCACTATCTGGTACTTAATTTTCGTCATGACTAGCCACTGATGATGCATTTGCATATGCATTTTTAATATGGGATTTCCTAACATATTATGTTCCAGACTGGCAAGTTCTCCAACAGTTTTACAAGGATAATGAAAACACTCGCCAGCTGGTCCTGCAAGACAGTCATCACAAAAATGTCTATGATATGTTTGATAACAGTCAGGATCCATGCTGTAAGGACTAACCCCATAATGCCACCACCAATTTGTTAGCCATGGAATTTGTGATTCTCTCTCATTTATCCATGTTGGGGCAAATTTGAGCTTTGTGTAGTGAGTCTCTTCTGGTCCATCTTTGTTAAGGAGATCCCACCACAGTCTTTCATAACCTGCAAAATTGTAAACAGTGTCATGAAAAATAAGCTTTGGGTCGTCATGCGGCCATGAAATGAATTTGCCATGGGTATATGTGCTGATTTTTCTGACTCTGTTTATTACATAGGATTTATAATATTCTTTCGATCTGTCACTGCCACCAGTACAAATGACATACAGATCCCAAAAATCTTCTGAGAGAGATCTCTCAGCTTCATGTGAGGCAGCCATGCTGTGTGAATACATCTTCTCATGTATCCACCTATTACCTTTTGGGTACACCTTCCTGCCTGGGACCAAGTGTTGCAAATCCGTGTGACTCTGCAAATTTCCATCTAGCACTTGGGTGTTTCGAAGGATCCAAGTTGGCCTCCATTTTTCTGGATAAACAGGCCAGGGCTCATCATCTGCAATATATCTGAGTTCTTCCCTCTTATAGGCCTGATTCCATTCAGTTAGAATGACAAAACAATGAAACTGAACTTGCTCTTCATTGTCATTCTCTTGTTCTTGATGCTGGAGGTATTCTCTGCTTAAAAAGTCTGGAATGCAATTTTCAGAACCTCTAATATGCTCAACTTCAAAACTAAAGTATGCAAAAAGGGCTTGCCATCTTGCAAACTTTGCATCTTCAGGGTTCTTAATTTCTTTTGTCAAAACTTTGTCCAGAGACTTTGCATCAGTCCTGAGCAGAAAATACTTATTTGCCAAATGAACAGAAAACTTACTCAAACAATACCAGGCTGCTTTTACCTCTTTCTCAATAGGAGCATAGTTTGCCTCGGCTTTGCTCCAGACTCCAAAGGCAAATAGAACAACCTGTTCTTTTTCTTTCGGGTCTTCTTTCTTTGGCTTTTGTTTTAGCACACCTCCCCAACCAACATTGCTGGCATCTGTTTCAACAATTTTATAAGCATTATCATCAGCAACATGTAGAATGGGCAGAATTCTTACCTTAGACTTTATTTCTCTGACTGCTTGGGTGTGCTTTTCAGTCCAAGGCTTAGGGTTCTTTCTGAGTCTCTGATTTAACAGAGATCTGTCAATGGCACAATTTGGATAAAAATTGCTCACATAATTGAGGCACCCTAAAAACCTCTGCAACTGGGTTTTGTCAAGAATGACATCAGGGAACTTATCTGCAAACTCCAGTGCGTGATGTTGCAGAGCAATCTGGCCATTTTCAATCTCATGTCCTAAGAACTTAATCTTTGTTTTGCATAACTCCATCTTCTTTTTACTTAGGACAAGACCATTTCTTTTGACCAATTTCATAAAGATTTTCAGATGTCTGAAATGGTCACTTAAATTCTTAGAAAATATTAGCAGATCATCAATGTATGCAAGCAACCAGTTTGCATAGGGCTTGAAGATAGAATCCATTACCTTTTGGAATTTTGATGGGGCATGCTTCAGACCAAAAGGCATAACATTCCATTCATAATGTCTGTGAGGGACACTGAATGCAGTCTTCCATCTGTCACCTTCTGTAATGGCGACCTGCCAGAAACCATACTTTAAATCAAACTTCGAGAACACCTTGGCTCCTGATATTCTTCTTATCAAATCTCCTTTGTGAGGGATTGGATAAGTGTCATCTGCTAACACATTGTTCAGAGGCTTATAATTTATCACTAGGCGCGGAACTCCTCTAACTTGCTCACTTCTCTTGTTTACATAGAATCCATAGCAGTTCCATGGGCTACTGGATTCTCTGATTAGCTTCTTCTGTAGAAGCTGTTTGATCTCATTCTGACAGTGCTGTTTGTCTTGGACAGACATAGGGATGGCTCTTGACCTACAAGGTCTGCCAGTATATCCCTCCTTGTAGGGCAGTTCAATGCTGTGCTGCTTTCTATGCCAGAAGGCATTCGGCTCTTCGGAGCAGCACTGATCTTCAAATTCTTTCTGGATTTCAGCAATCTTTTTCTGAATCTCTGGAGAGCTTAACTATTCTTCGACTCTGATAATCTCCTTGTGATCTTTAAGCTCAACCAGGCTTTTCTCAACAGCTTGAAGTTTTTTCTCTTTTTCTTGCATTATTTGCACCATGGGTGAGATTCTATTTCTGGAAACATAAGGAAGTTCAAATCTTTGACCAGAAACAGTAATGAAGATTCCGGCAGAGTTATCAGGAAATCTAAAAGACCCATGTGGCTCTACTGCTGCTAAAAACACATTTCCCAAAATACAATCTACTGGAATGTCAGAAACAGCAAGGGAAAGCTTGACACACTTGGATTCAAAGCAGACAGTGGCTCTTGAAACTTCAAACTTTAATTGCTTACATCCTAATCCCTGTACTTCTTTTTCTGCTGTGGTCCAATATCTTGAAGGGATTATATGCTTTGATATGAGGCTAAGATCTGAGCCAGAATCAATTAAAGCAATAACCTCATAAATCTTTCCAGCAACACAGAGATTTACCTTAATAGCCAGAGACTAAAAATGTTGATGATCACCAAAACTATACTGAAAAAGCCTATTGGCCTAATAATAATAAATATACATTTAATTAGTATTCTCTTTTCTCATCATATCCTTTGAATCTAGGATTATTAATATTAATAATTAACCCAAATAGCTATAAACTGCCTTTACCAACGAAAACATGAGCCACAGTCAAGAAAAAAACTACATCGAATAACAATATGACTGGATCAAATCCAGAATGGCTAGAGATTCAATTTAAAAGAATGGCAATTGCAACTCCAATGAGATTCTAACATTATAGGACTCCACTTCAAACACGACTTCCCTTTCCGCATAAAAAGATTGCGGTGACATGATATCCCCAACTTACTTTCATGAGATTAACGTGTTGTTTGGCTGAAATTCCTTACGTAATACCGACCTACTTCCATGAGATTAACGTGTGGTTTGGCTGAACTCCCGTACCGACATTGATGCAATATATTCCCAACCTACTTCCATGAGATTAACGTGTGGTTTGGCTGAACTCCCGTACCGACATTGATGCAATATATTCCCAACCAAACTTTAACGTGTGGTTGGGCTGAACTTCCGTACCGACATTGATGCAATGTGTGAGAAAATACACAATTACATTGAGGGGATAGGAATTTTGAATGACTTTAAATAATGTGACCGGTTGGGAATCTCTGAAGCATTTTTATCTTACATCCTGAAATTATTATAATATGTTATAGAATATATATATATATATATTTTTAATATTTATAAAAATATATTATAAATTATAAAAAA
This sequence comes from Pinus albicaulis, assembly GCA_034641835.2. Lineage (NCBI taxonomy): Eukaryota > Viridiplantae > Streptophyta > Pinopsida > Pinales > Pinaceae > Pinus > Pinus albicaulis. The sequence goes on from CM076579.1 coordinate 1,244,335,520, forward strand.
TTATTTATTTATAAAGATATTAAAAAAATTATTATGTATACTTTTCGAAAGTGTAAACATTTATTACATGTAGTAAAATTTAACAATTTGGAATGCTACGGTAGTAAAATTACAATGACTATTTAAAAATTTAACAATTCTATGAGTAACAATTTCTTATATGAAAAGAAATATAGCAAAATATGTTTTGTAAAATATTAATACTTTGTTAAAAAATATTAATAATTGTATAATATTGAATTTATCGATATTTATTAACTGTGTTACAATCTATATGTGGCTATAACGGTATATGAATATTCTTAATCTATGTTTAAATTTATTAAAACCAGCATTATTGAACTTAGTGATCTTATTATTTGTTTAAACTTGTTTATATAAATATGGTGATGAATCAATGTGATTTTTTAAAAAAGATGATTTTTAAATGATGAGTACATGTTAATTTTATTAAAAATATGTATAGTAGTTTAAAATTTGAGATATTACATTTAATTATTTCCAATTTTAAGTATGAGGGGTTTCTGCAGTGCATTATATTAGATATCATTTTTGGGATTTAATTGCATTAAATAAGTCATTCATCTATGATCATTTCCACAAGAGGTAGTCGTAACTAACTAATTTCTCATGATTTTTTAATAGTCCACTTAGCACTCATTGCATCAAGTAACTAATTTCTCATTCATTGCATCGGGTGACCAATTTCTCATGATTTTTTAATAGTTCACTAGCACTCATTGCATCGGGTGACTAATTTCTCATGATTTTTTAATAGTTCACTTAGCACTCATTGCATCGGGTGATGCTCACAAGGGTGAAGAAGTGGGATTGAAACTAGTGAAATAAGGTAGTCGTAATTGACTAATTTCTCATGATTTTTGAATAGTCCACTTAGCACTCATTGCATCGGGTGACTAATTTCTCATGATTTTTGGATAGTCCACCTAGCACTCATTGCATCGGGTGATGCTCACAGGGGTGAAGAAGTGGGATTGAAACTAGAGAAATGAATCGCATAGTGTCAATCATCATTTTCGAGGCTTGCACCTGGTAACCAGGACATCTCGGGAGGTCACCTATCCGAGAACTCCTCTGGCTCAAGTGCGCTTAACTGTGGAGTTTTCTCCATAATCAAGCCCACTTAGCTTGTTACCCCATTTGCAAAACCTTAGCAAGTATTGTGCTTGATGAACCATTCAAGTAGAGATCCCTTTGCTCTTTGTATTTTAAGTATGAGGGGTTTCTGCAGTGCATTATATTAGATATCATTTTTGGGATTCAACTGTGCTAACTAAGTCATTGATCTATGACCATTTCCATGAGAGGTAGTCATAACTGACTAATTTCTCATGATTTTTTAATATTCCACTTAGCACTCATTGCATCGGGTGATGCTCACAGGGGTAAATTTGTTAAAAAATGATGTTAAATTTTAAATTTAGTGATTCATTAAAGGTATTTTTTTTAATTATTTATTTTTTGTTTAAACATATTTACATAGAGATGATGGTGAGGCAATGTGGTATTTTTAATATAGAAGTTATTTTAATTTTACTAAATAGGTGTATATTATTATGTTACTTTCTTAGTAGTGGTAAGTTGTATTAGTCTTGGCCATATGCAAATATTTTTTTTAATTTTTCACCCTTCCTATGTGAAAATTTGACTTTGGAATTTCCAATGTAGCTTACATCTCACCATTTTCAGTTATGGCTACAACACTCGAGGCGTGAGGTCATCTCATGTGTTGGTGCGTTAACTGGTACTAGTTTTGCATCTCACGATGTCTATCAACAGGCCGAATTTTACTCAATGAGCGAGGCTAGTGTCAGATGATGATCTCTATGAGATTGATTGGGAGGTACTCGCACTAAAATCTCGCTAACAATAGTATAATACATCAGTAGTATCAGAGCCTAATTGTAGTTGCATTTTTGGAGACCTTACAATGCCTCAAGGTGAGGTTTGCAATTTGAACTTCTAGGCTTCCTTAGAGCCTTGCTTGAAGAACATAGATAAGTTGCGCCTAGTAGGGGTTGGAGATGAGAAGTCTTTGCATGGATGCAACAACCCTGATTAGAAATTCATGTAAAAAAATATAAGGCCAAGGTCATGGGACACATATTCCAAGCTGAATGGTGTGAAAAACATCCTAGTGGGTGTTCATTTAGGTTATTATGGCTAAAGGAAACCGAAAAAGGTGTTTGGAAAGGAAAGAAGCATTATTTGGCATTTATTTATGAAAATAAAGGAAATTTAGAGAAAGGAAGGTGAAGATTCACATGTTGAATGTGAGGAGGAAAATGAAGGAAAAATAATATAAAATAAAGAAAATAAAGGCCTCATTGATAAAAAGACTTCTGAGGATCAATTGGTACTTTTGGCTCAGAATTTTGTCATGCCAGTTTTGGAGCTCTCTCTCCCCCCCCCCCCCCCCTCTCTCTCTCTCTCTCTCTCTCTCTTACTATTGGACTATTATAGTTTTCTTGGAGCACTTCAACATTGGATCAAGAAAGGCAAAGAAGGAAAAGAGGAAGAAAATATTAAGCAAGGAAGAGTATGATCAAGAAGCTACAACAAGTTTACTTGCATGTATGAATTTGCATATGTGATTTCCTTGATAGATTTGGCATGCATGGTTATGCATATATGTTCTTGGCTCTCTTTTTGTTATTGAAATTGTTTTTTCCAGGTGTTATAGTGTTTTTAGCCTAGCCTTTCCATTTCCGGATAGCGATGGTGTGATGGGGTTCTCATGTTTTGGTTAAGCTAGATTGTCAGATGGATTTGAAGCTGAGCGAGGTAGATATCTAAATGAAAGAATAGATGGCCTAGTGATCCATAAACTAGACTGTGGATTGCAGTAAATCCACTGGCCCAGTAATCCCTAAAGCAGACAGTGGGTTGTGGTAAATCGAGGTATTGTGTCCCTCAGTGGGCCTAAGAATCCTCAAAGAGTGAAAGGTTAGGTAAACATTAAATCATTTAGGTGGTGTCGCTTGTTTAGGCATAGGAATCCTTGTCGACGAATGGAAGGATATATGGTAAATTTTGGAGGGTGGTCTCTTGGTTATAGCATAGTGATCCATGGATCAGACTATGGATTTTGGTAAAGCCTAGAGACAAATTCATCATGGTGTATGTGTACAAATCCGGTGGCATCAATACTTGTTTATAGCCTAGTGATCTGGTGAGGGTTGCGGTAAACCCTATTTCTATTGATGAGGGTCAGGTGTTTTAGCCTCAGGAAGCACTAGTTGGTTCTTTTGGTTTGAGTCCCAAATTCATGCTTGGAATATGGCAAGGGGGTGATTGGCTGAAGAGACATTTAGCTTAGCCAATTCGTGGTTGAGTGGAACGTGGTTGTCACATATCACGTTGGCTTTTGAATTCATTAATAAGAGGGTTTTTCCTTGGTATTTATATGTAAATGAACTAGTTTATATGTGGATTCTATGGCCATTCTATCCTTATTATTTTTTTTGGCTATATGTTGGTTATGAGCAGTTTTATCATAGTGAAAATGTATTGTTCTCATCAAGTTTTGATTCTCAAATGAATAAGTAATGAATATATGATCTAACAGATGATAATGAAACTAATGATATTAGACGCCACTACCTCTTAGCGATTCTCAGATAAATATGAGACCCTTATGATTAAATATGTTGTTTAAACCTTTAGAATGCATACTTTTCACATGTATGATGAAATGTATGTCATGGCTAGTAGGGGTCCAATCAAGTCTCTGTTCAGTAATTGGAATTGGAATCATTGTTTGTATGTTTCATTTTATTTCTTTAAATTTTATGAAGTTCTAGGAAGTGACTGAATCTTATCCCCATAATTTATACTTAAATCTAGCAGTCATTGGCATAACACTAGAAGAAAAAGATTGCATTCATACTCATGAAGGCTCGTGGGAGCGACTGGGACCCACAGTCACTTGGATGGATTAGAAAGGGAGCGGTTGGGGCTCTATCTCATTGATTTGTTGAGTTTCCTTAGGGGTTGGTCACCTGGAAAGGTAGGGTATCTCCTGGAGGTTTTGTTGGTTGTGTGGATGATCAATTTGATTGTGTTTTTTCAGTTCCACTTCCTTAAGGTGATGTGGGAGGTTGAATCATATCATAGTAGCCTCTCATTAGTTTTTTTACCCCAGTGGACCAATTAACTTGGGTAAATGTGGGAGGAGTGTGTTATAAAGTCGTATTGGAGAATGGTTCAACACTTGGACTAGATCGACGAAATGTGTTTGTCATGCATACATGTCAATTTCATATGTGTTCTTTATGTTTGTGGATTATGTGCTTGTGTGTATGCATGGTGGTGGTCATTTTTATAGTTGCATTTTCATGTAGAGGTTGATGATGTGAATATTGGGATGTGCTTGTCATGAATGCATGTCAATTGTATATGAGTTTGTTATGCACGTTAGTGTCTATACATTTTTATGCATGCATTTTCATGGTTATAGATGTTGTCCAAGAGCTCATTGTAGGAATTTTAGGTCATCATGATGTTGTTGGTATGTTATGATGTTGACGTATTGGTGGAGATAGAGAAAGAGATGCATATCATCAAAGTGAGGTTGCGGCACTAAACATAAAGGTAAGAATAGATCGTCATATAGGATTGTATGTTTGACATGCAGGTACGTGGTTAATGGTTGTTATAAGCATTACTGATACTCATATACTTCTCATTCTATTGTTTTTGTTATTATATGCATGGTATATTCTAGTTTATCAGCGTAGTCATATGCACATGTGTTGGATAGTCATGCATGGAAGTAACTTGTTGTTGTTTTATGTTAGTTAAATTGTTGATTATGTTATATGTTGTTGATTCCTATGTTATATGTTAAAAAAAAGTTGGCATATGTTAGTTAACTTAATTTTTATGGTTATTTCATTTAAGATATTGATGTTATTATGTTTTGTGCTAATTTGGATTGACCTATGTAGATGATTGTGGCTATGATACTCAAGTATGAGTTGATATAATTGTGGTATTATGTTAAAATAATCTAGACTAACTACGAAAATGTGATTGTTATGCATGAATGGCAATTTCTTATGAGGTTATGGTGTGAACATGTTAGCTAGTTACTGTTATGGATGTCATGACCTTATTTATGTTTGAGTTGATATGTTATTAATTTATATCATATTAATCTAAATTGATGGTGCAAACAAGATATCCTCCCCTAAGATACATTAAGGTATGAGTTTTCTTATCTCATCTACTTGGTGCTCGACTATTCCATTATTTCATCTATCAGGTGCTTGAGTGTTTGTTGTTTATTATGTTGTATATTTTTTGTTTGAATGTTTGATTATTTGCATGATATGAGTATGTGTCTATACGATTGAATGATAAATTGATCCTGTTCTAAGAGTGTGAGTATGTGGCTATATGTACTTGAGTGTAAGTAAGTTCTATTTGTAGTAGTATCAGTAATGATTGTTAGTTGACTATGACATGGTTTTTAGTCTTGATAAAGGTTGATTTTAGATTAGTAGATATGATGTATTGATATTTGGAACATCTGATTGACATGTGTGAACAGTTGTAGGGTAACATGCTTGTTATTAACATGACCAGGTAATAGTTGATGTGTTTATATAACTAACAGTTAGGTGATGTGACTGTACATGTTAACACTCAATTAGAACACGATAAAAAGGTAAAAGAAAGGAATTGGGTAAGAATTCCTTTGGCTATGTTTGGAAACCCTAATTATAAATGAATGAGCCCTTTGCATACATGAATTCTTCTTAATCTTGATTTTGTTTGACATTATGTGGATATGTTATATATTCATGGTCATTTATTTGATAGGTATAATAGATGGTATCTAATTATAGTTATATCTGTCAAGGAATTGGAGTCCATTGAGAGATGACACGTGTGTGTTCAACCATAAGGAAATGTGCTTGGCACACTAAGGTAAGTTAACTGGTATATTATATATTTATTTATGCACTAACAATTATGTGTTTATGATAGTATGATACATGGGATTTCATGACAAGAGACTATCATGAAATCTTGTAGAAGGCTCAAGTGAGCTTTCCTTTGGAAGTATTGGGAAGCCATGGTGATTGAGTCATGGTGTTTGTTTCTAGTCTTGTGATTTTGGTCTTTTGATTTTGGTCTTTACTATGGCTTTGTTTATGTCTAGTGCCTGATCATGCTTCTTTTTTTGTGATGTTGTATTGCTAATGGTTTTCATGGTTTTCTCTTGTTTTCTTCACGGTCTTTCCTTTTATGTTTTGAGAGTATTGGGAATGGTTGTGAAAGTGAAAATTTAATGGATCTCGTGAAGGGATGAATGGAACCCAATAGGTAATGTAAGGTCGAGATGAAGCTTGGTGCATGTATAATGGTAGTTTAATGCAAGAATATGACACTCAATTGGACTGGTTGAGCCCATTGTGGTAAATGGATGGTGGCAGTAAAAACATGCAAAAAGTGATAAGGAAACATAAATTAAATGGATTTGAGGCATCAAATTCCTTGGCTATGTTGGGAATCATTGTTCTTAATGTTGTGAATGATGTGAACAAATAATGGGATTTATCTTAACATTGACCTTATGGTATGTGGTAATTATGTTATGATCATGATTATGCTAATGTCAATATATGTATACATGTATGTATGTTGTGTCTAAGAGGGTCATCATGGATCATGATTATTTTTATGCTAAAATTTATATGTATATATGTCGTTACATGACATGATCCTGATTTTATTATAGTAATTATTATTTATATATGTATGTATATATGTATCTATGTCACTATTCAACAGGGTTGTCAGTGATCACTCTTATGGAGGAATGATTTTTTATGCAAGTGAATGGCATGAATAGGTTCCTAGATATGAGGAATCAAGTGGGAAGAGTAACCCTTACAAATTTATGAGGCCGGTATCATGAGCATATGAGTTTATATTATGTGATTATACTATGCCTATGTTTACATTATGGAGAGGTAATGTTGATAGATACATCAATGGAATGAAAACAACATGATCCTCGACATGCTAGGATAAACATGGATGGTTGAGAGACACTAGAATCAAGGTTTCTTGCTATAGATAGTGTGGTTTTGGATGTGGAGTGATATTATTTTCTATATGTTGTGCATATTGTATATTTAGTGATTGTACCTATGGTGTTAAGTGCCTGTTGTATATATCGTGTTGTGATAATATTGCATATTTAGGACGGGGTATAGATGGTGCTAGGTACATGTTGGATATGAAGCGTTATGTACACATCGTAAAGAGAACATGTTGGATATGCGGTGTTGTGTGCATATGGTTCTATGTACATGTTGGATATGTGGTGCTATATACATATGGTCTTGTGTACATGATGTACATGAACTGATATGTACATATGATGTTGTGTGTATGTTGTACATGAGGTACTATGTATATATGGTGTTGTGTGCATGATTTTACATGTGGTGTTGTGTACATCTTGTAAATATGGTGTTTTGTGCATGTGGTGTTGTGTACATGTCATGCATGTGGCATTGTGTACATGTTGTACAAGTGGTGTAGTGTAGATGTGGCACTGTGTACATGTTTTGGAGGTGTAGGTGTATGTGTTGTGTTGTACGTCGAGTGTAGGTGTATGCGTTGTGTTGTATTTCAGGTGTAGGTAAATGTATTGTGTGGTGTTGTACATTAGGTATATATGTATGTGTTTTGTTGTACATTGAGTTTAGTTTCATTTGTTGCGATGTACATTATGTATGTGTAGGTGATTGAGGAAAAGAAAAGGCATTGGGTGTTTTTGGGTGTGGAAAATGATCCAGTGTGTACGAAAAGAACAAAGATAGAAGGAAAAAACAATTGAAGGATAAGTATCATTATTTTATTTTAGTTTTAGTTATGGATGTGATCTATGATTTTGGTTTATGATGGTTACATGTGATCTACGATTTTGATTATGATGATTGTGTTTTGAGCTAATTGGATTTGATATGTTTATACATGATGATTTGATCAAACAAATAATTTTACTTGTTATGACAGGAACTAAATACGATTGCAAGTGTACCTTATTGACGATATACGAATGAGGTATGATGTGAACTTATTTAAATTTATTTTAAATTGAATGAAGGTTATGTGCTTGGTACAGGAAGCACGGAAATGGTCAGTTGGGTGGTTGAAACTGACTGCAAGGAAAAGCAACAGTAGCAAAGAGAATTTGAACACGTAGTAGTATGTTGGTAAAGAATTTTAGGAGCAGGGACACTGTGAGACACTGCTACCCAATAGTGTCTATTGGTTTCCATGAGCATGCTAGGATGGGTATCATTGTTTTGAAGCAGGTATATGCCTTGGCTATCGACCTTATAATGCAAAGAAGCCTATCCAAGGGTTGGATCACCCAGGATAGGGAATGTTGGGGACCTTGGAGGGTGAGTGAATGCACGGAAGGGGTGACCAAATTTCCGAGGGATTATGTAGAAGAGAAGGGAAGGTCTGGGGATGGATTTTTTTTTTGCCATTAGAATTTCTAGATGGAATCAAATGCACATTAGGAGTGTTCCCTAAAACAGTGGTCCGATAATTGTTCACTAAGAGGAAAATACCACAAAATTGTAGCACTATACATTGGATGCAGTTTGACTTTGGCACTAGATTTTGGACTTCCTAGGAAGGAGGTGAATCCTAGTATTAATTTTGAGGGTGGAAGTGTAAACCTCTGGATTCCCTTGTTGTGGATACACGCATCATATCATTTTCTTTTTGGGTGGAGCATATGTGTATATATGTATATTATTCTAAATATTGTATCAAGCTGGATTTATAAGGCTCCATAGATAGTATTTTTATTTGTTGGTTGAGAAAATTTTGTTTTTATTGTAAACACTGTAATAAGTTGTGTTATAAAGCTCCATTAAATTTTATGGTTTTCATGTTTTTAGCAATAGTCATTGTAAATAATACAACAAGTTGGTTTATAAAACTCCATAAGCAGTATGTTTTAGTTTTTCAGTGGTTTTTTTGCTTGTAGGTGTCATTGAACACTGAGGTTTGTGTTCCCCCAAAGGGGAGGGATCCATAACAACCCCGATTAAATATTCATGTAAAAACGTATAGGAAAAAGGTCATGGGACACATATTTCAAGATCAATGGTGGGAAAAACATCCTAGTGGGTGTTCATTTTGGTTATTATGGCTAAAGAAAAAAGGAAAAGGCATTTCAAAAGGAAAGAGGAATTATTTGGCATTTATTTATGAAAATAAAGGAAATTTGGAGAAAAGGAAGGTGAAGAGTCACACGTTTCATGTGAGGAGTAAAATGAAGGAAAAATAATGGAAAATGAAGAAAATAGAGGCCTTGTTATCACTTGGTAATTTCAAGGCTAAAGAAAAAACCTGAGAGGTAACATCAAAACCACTTTGGAAGTTGGGATCTAGCCCTTCCAACTTCAGAGAGGGATATCTCTGTAAAATTTAGCTTTGTTTTCTTGTAAAGTTTAGGGTATTTAATGGGCTCAGAGTTTGGTTTCTGAATTTTTTTGGTTGGAACAGCTAGGGAAGGCCATTGGGAAATGGAGTCAAAGAAGCTTGGGGTGATCAATTTGCAAAAGTATCAAGCTTGAGTGAAACAAAGCAAGCTAGGTTGCACTAATTTGGATCTTTTAGGGTTTTAAATGAATTATGGAAGTGGAAGAAATATGGAATTCAATAGAGATTGAAAATAAATGAAGTATTCTGCAATCTGACCTCAATAGAAAACATGTAAATTGCAAACAACCAAAATAAGGTGTTCTGATTAACATATCCTATTCATAACAATTTTGGTTATACAATTAAGATTTTTATATTTACAGATAAATAAAAACAATGCATAAACACATTAACAAAAGAAAAACATTACCATTTCATACACCACATGAATCTTGAAGCAAATGGTCTTGTATTACTTGCAAATGGTCACTTGAACTTAGTGGACAACTTTACAATGAATGGTAGTCTTACTTATTACAAATCCCAACATCTATTACCTCAAATGATGAAGTATTTATATAAATTCTAAACTAAAGTATCCTGAAAAATATCAAAATTTATTACAAATATATCTAAGTGTGTTACACAAATAGAACTGAAACATGAGACATTCAAAACTAATGAGTCTAATTTGCACTATATTTTTGGATTTCTAGTGAAAAATAAGAGCAATTCGAATTTAATAAAAACTCTTATTTAATGAGGTGGCCTCCAAGTCAGTAACTGTCTTTGAGCTTTTTCCTCGAAAATTTATAAAAAATAGGGTCCAATTATCACTTTGAATATCTCAATCCGAGATAGACGTGTAAAATGTGAAAGAGTTTAATGTATATGAATATGTTTGTGGGATAAACCTCTCTCAGTTACCCAAAATGTTTCTCCATTTGTTCACAATATTCTCTACAAAAATATGTCTAACACATGACTTTTCACAACCAGAACAATAGGTTGTGAAGATTTGAATGTATATATCATTAGTTAATACCTGTGTAAAACATGAGATAGGTTTTTGTAGATTGTAATATTAGGAACATAAGCCTCCTCCCGTTTCTCAAGATTCATCTGTGATTGGCCACAATATGCTCTGGAAAACTATGAATAAACATGAACTTTCTAGAAAATGTGCTTTCAAAAGTTATTTCAAATTTTCCAAACCATAATGTTGTGTAAAAATGCAGAGAATTTTTTGTACATACAGATGTTAGAAACAAAAATCTCTTTCAAGTTTTGAAAATGCATTTACAACTGCATGAACACCATATTTGAAAATACTGGCTAAAAACAGGAAAAATTGGGAAAATATGCCTGCAAATCTTCCTCCGAATCTCCCAAACCATAATATATGTTTGAAAAATGAGAGAGTTTTTTGTATATGAGGATGTTATCCACAAAAACCTCATGAAATTTTTTAAAAACTGTTCTTAGTTGTTTGTAAACCATGTTTAAAAGTACTGTGTTGTATAGGGAAGAAATAGAGTTTTAACTGGCCATGAAACGAACATATGACGTGGAGGTGGGAGGTGAAATGGAGGTGGGGGATGATGTGGAGGAAAATTGTTGGAAAAAATAATTGATGTGTTATTGTGGAAGGAAAGCGCAGGAATGGAACAGTAAGAGGGAGCGAGATCAAGCGGGAAAGGGATGAGGAGGAGCAGTTTGAGGAAGGAGGTCGGGCATGGCAAGTGGTTTGAGGAAGGGGGGGTGAAATGCAGTGAAGGCACAACATAGCACAATATAGTGTCATCTACTTACTCTTCCTCATACTCTTTCCCCTTCCCTCTATCCTCCTATTCTAATCCACCCCTTACCCTTATCCTTGCCAATACCGTGCTACCTTTCTTTAGCCTTAAAAATGATATATATATAATCACCCTTGTAAATCTCTTCTCTTATCCACTAAAATTACTCTTAATATTAACTTACATCTTAAATAACCACCCTCCTTGGATATTACATCCTTACTCAAATCGAAACCTTAGTTTATAGGAATAATTTGTTAAAAAACCTAAAGAAAAAATAATAAAAATAAAAAAGGACATAATAATTATATCTATTCATTTGATTAATTAATCTTACTAAATATATTATAAATAAATAGGTATACCAATATTATTAATATAATCAACATAGAGCTTTATAACGTAATATAAAATAATTATAAAGAATATATTAAACATTAATTTCATTAACATAGGGCTTTATAACAAAATATAAAATAATTATTAATGAAATATTAAACATTAATATCATTAACATAGAGATTTATAACATATTATATAATAGATATAAATAAAATATTTAATCTAAATTAGAAATAAGTATGGATAAACATAATTAAAAATATTTAGAATTAATTAATCAAATACATTACAAAGTTAGTAACTGGTCGGCTCTTTTCCCTGTCATATTTTCCTCTATTTATTTAACCTAATCGTTTCTCTTCTTTACAGGTTTGTCCTCAAGCTGGGTCTTGATTTAGACCCGAAACGTAGGCTAAAAAATGAGGACTCTGGAGATTATGAGTTTTGTATCTAAAAAAATATAGTCCCAAATACTTATTACAATCTATTTAATCAAATTTAAATGATGTGATTTATTTAATCTAAACATACTTAATTATCTTCTAGTTCTACATTTTGAGTTGCAAGCATATATATTTTTTTTTCTCTTAAGGTTTTTGCCTTTTTTGGAAATAATTTATGATATGGAATATTATTTATAACATCTGAAATATAATAATCATCTTCTATAATCATGTGATCCTATAAAAATTTATAGGACCCTAACATAGGCTCTAGCTAGGGATGGCACTCTCCCTGTGAGGTGCCAAGAACACCGTAGAATAGTAGCCTGATCCATTGGGTTGATCCCAAACCTGCCACATGCTCTTCCCTAAAATATTTGTGACTGAAAATATCAAACTAAAATCAAAACCTCTCTACAAACTGAAATCTGAAAAACACTGATCTAAAATATGAAATTCAATCTGAAACTAAAACTCAAAATAATGGTTGGAAAAATGCTCAAAGAACTGAGCTTATTTCCACACTACTACCTACCTTATACTGATGAAAATCACGCTAGATGAAGTAATACAAAAATGCCAATGAAATCGGTCAAGTAGTTGCTAATACAAGTGGAATACTTGACTTCTTGTTAGCATAATTGAAAGGAAAACTTGACTATTTGTCGACAAAATCAAAGCTGTAACATGTAATGGCAATTGATGATGGATATTTTCCTTATAGTGAAACATGGTTGAACACTTAAGCTGAAAAGAATGTCCATGTAGTCTGTTATAGGATCAATAAAAGCATGATTTATTATAGTATCTTTCAGGCCATCAATCACCAGTCGATCATGGATGATTTCATTAGTTGTATCCTTAAGGTAAAACCCTGATTATAACTCTACAGTTTTAATCTTATACTTTAAAAAATAATTCTCATCAGAAGGAAATAAAATCTCCTCTTTCATTGGAGAAGGAATATTTTCCAAGAATTGTTTAGGATCTTCGAAATTATATGACTGAATCTAAAAATCCAAAAGTTCAATACCCTTCTAGAATGTCTCATCAACTAACTCAAGGAAACAAATTTTACTTTTAGGAGAAAATTTTCTCAATTTCAAACAACGAAACTGATCTATTAAAAAATCCGAATCAATTTGAAATTGTGCGAGCTCATCCTGGAATTCTTTTAAAAATTCACAAGATAGAGGATTTTACACATACCCTATCATCTCGTTCAACAAGAAATATAATCAACATGTAGTGGAGTTGCCATGAATTCTCCAAAACCTGGATTTGGTGATAGTGGAGTCACCCTGAAAATTATGAAGCTCTGGATACTTTGAACATGGAGTCACCAGGTGAATAATTTAGCCTTCTTCTGTCTGACCATTGTCCACCATCAGTAATCAGATTTGGAAATGACACACTTTTCTAAGGAAGATAAAAAGAAATTCCTAGTATGGTCACCACCATGTTAACACTGTAATTTCAAGGCTGAAGAAAAAACCTCGGAGGTAACATCAAAACCGCTTTGGAAGCTGGGATCTAGGCCTTCCAACTTTAGAGAGAGATCTCTCTGTAAACATTAGCTTTGTTTTCTTGAAAATTCTAGGCTAGTTAATGGGCTTAGAGTTTGGTTTTTGAATTTTTTTGGTTGGAACAGCAAGGGACAACCATTGAGAAATGGAGTCAAAGAGGCTTGGGTGATCAATTTTAAGAAGTATAAAGCTTGAGTGAAACACAACAAGCTAGGTTGCACTACTTTGGATCTTTTATGGTTTTAAATGAATTATGGAAGTGGAAGAAATGTGGAATTCATTAGATATTGGAAAGAAATTAAGTGTTCTTCAATCTGACTTCATTAGAAGACATGTAAATTGCAGACAACCGAAATAAAGTGTTCTAATTAACATATCCTATTCAACACATTTTATGTTATATAATTAAGATTTTCAGATTTACAGAGAAAGAAAAACAATATATAAACACATTAACAAAATAAAAACATGACCATTTCATACACCACATGAATCCTAAAACAATTGGTCTTGTATTACTTGAAAATGGTCACTTGAACTTAGTGGACAACTTTACAATGAATTGTAGACTTCCTTATTACAATCCCAACATCTATTACTTCAAATGATGAAGTATTTCCACAAATTATAAACTAAAAAATCTTGAAAAAATATCAAGATTTATTACAAATATCTCTAATTGTGTTACACAAATAGAACTGAAAAATAGGATATTCAAAACTAATGAATATACTTGGAACTATCTTTGTGGATTTCTGGTGACAAATAAGAGAAATCCAAATTTTATAGCAACTCTTATTTGATGAGGTGGCCTCCAAGTCACTAACTGTCTTTGAGATTTTTCCTCCTGAATTTATGAAAAATAGATTTCAGTTATCCATTTTAATATCTCAATCCAAGATATATGTGTAAAAAATGAAAGAGGTTATTTTATATGAAGATGTTTTTGAGATAAACCTCTCTCTATTTCCCAAAATTATTCTCTAGTTGTTTACAATATTCTCTGCAAAAAGATGTCTAAAACAAAACTTTACAGAACTATAAACGTAGGATGTGAAGATGTGAATTTATATATTATTCTGTAATATGTATGTAAAAAGTGAGATAAATTTTGTAGTTTTAAATATTAGGAACATAAAACTCCTCCCATTTCTCAAGAATCATCTTTGGTTGGCCACAATCTACTCTACAAAAAGATGAATTAATAGGAAATTTCTGCAAAATGTGCTTTCAAATATTCTTTCAAATTTCCCAAACCATAAATCCTGTGTAAAAATGGAGAGAAATTTTTGAACATACGGATGTTAGCAACAAAAACCTTTTTTAAGTTTTGAAAATGCATTTCCAACTGCACAGAAACCATATTTGAAAAAACTGACTAAAAAGAGGAAAATTTGGGAAAATATGCCTCCAAAGATTCCCCCGAATCTCCCAAACCATAACATCTATTAGAAAAATGAGAGAGGTTTCTGTATATGAGGATGTTATACACAAAAACCTCTTTCAACTTTTAAAAAACATTCTCAGTTGTTTGTAAACCATGTTTAAAATTGTCGTTTTGTATAGGGAAAAAACATAATTTTAACTGGCCATGAAATGAACATATGACATGGAGGCAGGAGGTGACATGGAGGTGGGGGATGATGTGGAGGCACATCGTTGGTAGAAATAATTTATGTGTGAGTTCTAAATGAAAGTGTGGGAATGGAACGAAAAGTGGGAAAGGGATGAGGAGGAGCGGCTTGAGGATGGGGGTTAGACATGGTAAGTGGTTTGAGGAAGGGGGGTGTGAAATGTGGTGAAGGCGCCACGTAGCATGGGACTCGATGGGGGAAAACCATATTTTCAGAACCCCCGCCCCCCCTCACCCCCACGTTAAAGCAAGGATGGAGAGGGGGGGCTGAAAATGGATGTGTGTCGTTGATTTGGAGATTGGGAGGATTGTTCGGCGAATAACTATGGGCCCTTTAACCGGATGTGACAAAAAAAAAATTTCGAGATGTTCCTTTTGTCGCTTTTAGATTTATAATAAAATCAAAATATAGTGCCAAATCCTTATTACAATTTATTTAATCACATTTAAATGATGTGATTAATTTAATCTAAAAATACTTAATTATTCTCTAACGCTACATTTTGAGTTGCAAGCATATTTTTTTATTTTTCTTAAGGTTTTGATCTTTTTTGGAAATAATTTACAATATGGAATATTTTTTACAACATTTGAAATATAATCATCTTCTTCTATAATCAACTGACCCTATAAAAATTTATAGGAGCCTAACATGCCTCACTAATAAAAAATCTTCTGAGGATCAGTTGGGAATTTTGGTTTAGGCTTTCGTTAGTTCAGTTTTGGATCTCTCTCTCTCTCTCTTCTTTCTCTCTCGTGCTCTTACACTTAGAGTTTTCTTGGAGCACTTTAGCATTGGTTGAAGAAAGTTAAAGAAGGAAAAGAGGAAGGAAATATCAATAAAGGAAGAGTAGGATCAAGCAACTACAGTGAGTTTAATTGCAGGTATCGATTTTCATGTGTAATTTTCTTGATACAGTTGGGATGCATGCTTATGCATGTGTGTTATTGGTTATCTTGATGTCATTGGCATGTGTTTTGCAAGATGTGGCAATGTTTCTCAGTCTAGACTTGCCATTTCGGGATAGACATGGTGTGATGGGGTTCTCAAGTTTTGGTTGACCTGGATTACTAGACTGATTAGAAACTAAGTGAGGTGGATCTATGAATGAAAGAACACATGGCCTATTGATTCTTGAACCATAATATGGATTGTGGTAAAGACACTGGTCTAAAAACCCCTAAACGAGATTTTGGGTTGCGATAAAGAAATGTATTGGGTGCCTTGGTGGGTCTAGGATTCATTGACTACGGAATGGAGGGATATACGATAAATCATAGAGGTGGTTGTCCTTGATTAGGCCTAGGAATACTTGTAGGTGAATCATGGGATATATTGTAAAGCTTGGAGGGTGGTGTCTTGATTATGGCCTAGTTATCCCTCGATCAAACATTGGATTGTGGTAAATCCTAGAGACTGGAGACATGAAAATTTTTCATGGTATAAGTGGAGAAATCTGGTGGCATCGACGCTTCTTTATGGCCTAGTCATCCAGCGAGGATTACGGTAAAGTCTGTTTCTATTGATGAGGGTGAGGTGGTTTAGCCTTGGGAAGCCTTGGTTGGTACTTTTGGTTTGAGTCGCACATTGATTGTTGGAATATGGCACGAGATTGATTGGCCAAAAAGATATTTCGCTCTGCCAATCTCTGGTTGGGTAGAACGTTGTAGTCCTTTACCAGGTTGGATTTTGCGTTAATTAACAATAGGTTATTTACTTTGTATTTTATGTGTAAACATATTGATTTATATGTGGATTCTATTTTTGTTGTACCCTTATTATTTATGTTGGTTACATGTTCATTGCGAGCATGTTTTATGATAGTGAAAATGCATCGTTCTCATCATGTTTTGATTTGAAAATGAATAAATAATTAATATATTACCTAATAGATGACAATGCAGCTAATGAGATAAGGCATCAAATCTTCTTAATTATTCTCAGATAAGTAGCAGACCTCTATGCTCAAGCATGTTGTTTAAACTTGTTGAATGAATATTTCTAACATGTTTGACGAAATTCTTGTCATGGATAGTAGGGGATCAGTCAAGTCTCTATTCAATAATTTGTTTTGACATCACTGTTTCTATGCTTGATCTCATTTTTGTAAATTTTATGAAGTTTTGGGAAGCTACTGGATCCTAGCCCCAGAATTCAACCTTAAATCGCGCAGTCGTTGGCATAGCATTGGCAGAAAAAGGCTGCAGTCTCACTCATGTAGGCTTGTGGGAATGACTGGGACCCACAATTGATTGGAGAGCTTGGAAATTCAACGACTGGGACTTTAGGTCCTTGATTTGTTGAGTTTCCTCAGGGGTTGGTCACTTATAAAAGTGGGGTATCTCCTAAACGTTTTGTTGGTTGTGTGGATAATCAATTCGGTTGTGTTTTGTCGGCTCCACTTCCTTAAGGTGACCTCATATTTTGAATCATATCATAGTAGCCTCTCATCATATGTTTACCCCAGCTTGGGTAAATGGGAGAGGAGAGTGTTACAACGGAGAATGCATTAAGCTCACCATCATGCTTGTTTTCATGGTTGTTGCCTCAGTTGTAGTCCTGGTACTTGAAGATATTATTCTTCTTCTTTCATATATTCACATCAATTTTCTCCTACTATCCACCAAGGTCTCTATTTATACACTTAGGGTATTGGAATACTTTGAGGGAAACTGGAAAAAGTTTCAAATCTCAGCAACTGAGATTCACTTGGCCTTATCTTATGGAAATATAATTATCCTTATCATCATGGCCCTAAGGTTCCTTAGTCTTTTCATTTGGAGGAACTCAATGATCCCAAATAATCCCATTGTTTTTGTTGTTATCTAGAATTTATTAAGGATGTAAAAGCTGAAACCCCAAGTGAGTATGTAAGTAGTGAACATGTTTTAGAAATGAAGACCCCTATTTTAAGAAACAAGGCCCTCCTTCGAGCCCTCAAGAGGATAGCCCCATTCCTAAGAATCCTATATCCAAGCCTGAAGTTAGCCTCATTTTCTCTCATTCTCTAGAAGAGATGAGTACTTCAGAGAAAAAAGTGAACGATGTGCAACGATTTTTTACAAGAGATGATACTACGTAGAGGCATAAGGGAAGATCTCAAAGAAGAAGCACATTGCACACTATGATATATATTCCTAGGATATTTATGTTGGTTCTTCTCCATATGGGAATTTTATGGAGGATGAAAGAGATGCTTCTACAAGGGAGAAGCAGGTACAAGTAAAAATTATGTCGTTGAGAAGGTCAAGATGAATTTGAAAGAAGGTTTTGTCTCTGCTTTCAACTCACCAAATGCTCATTTCATCAATGGAATAATCATGCCATGTAATATCCCTAACATAAGATCGTAAAAAATCTTGTAAAATCAGTGTTGCTGAATAATTAAATATTATTAATTCTTATATGGATATTACAAGAAGAATATTCTTCTAATTATTAATAAAAATTATATTACAAGAATTAATTATTAATTCTTATATTTAGAATACTTTATATTCTTCTATCTAAATAAATTATATTTCCAAGTTGGTATATTTTATCACTTTTAGAACTAATGGGTAATAGTTTTAGAAAAACTACCTTGAAAAAGCATGAGAGATTTATTAATTATTGATTGAGTGACTCAATAATTTAGAAAAATATGATTTATGGAGTTATTTATTGATACATTATGAATTAGTTTTAGGATTTAGGAAAAATAAGATTTAGGGTGTGGTTTATGGGTGATTTATGGAATATTTTAGGATTTAGAAAAGCTATGCCATTTTATTAATTCTAATTATTGTACGCCTATGCGAAAAATAATAGAACTAATCAAAGAATACATGTAGAATCAAGCCAAGAGAGACGAAGGAGAGATTCCAAGTGTTTATTATAAGATAAGTAATTATGCTACTTGAAAATTATTGTGTTTGCATATGGCGCATGAAGAAATAAGGATAAAATTTATTTTCTTCAAAAAGCTCATATGATAAATATTCGAGATTATTTTCTTCGTAAAAAATCCATGGAATTTCTTACATAGAGGAATAAGTGTTTTCTTCATTTTTCTTCAGATATTTCATGTGCATTGAATTCTTGAAAAGATTTCATGGCTAAATAATTGTGTGAGTTGCACGAGTTATTAGAAAATAGGGTCCAAATATATCTTGATATCTCCCAAACCATGATAGATGTGTAAAAAATGAAAGATTTTTTTGAAAATGATCCCATTCTCGCCAAAAGTATCTTCCATATTTGAAAATTTTGGTTTCAATTTCTCTAACACTGTGTCAAAAGTTGATGACTAAAATAGGAAATTATTTAATATTTAAATCAGGAAAAATGGGATGAAAAGATTCATTTGAATCTTCCAATTCATGAAATTTGTGTAAAAACTGAGAGAGTTTTATTTAATAAACCCATTCACAACAAACAATTTTTTTTTCGAAAATTCATTTTTCGATGCTCAGAAACCACGCCCAAAGTTGATGACTGAAATAAGAAAAACTGAGTAAAATAGAGGTTTTTCATTTGGTTTGTTAGCATGATAAGAACAATTGTTTATGTGTATATAGATATAACTATTTTGTTAATATTATTGAAAATAAATAAATTAGTTGTATTAAAAAACAAATAACTATTAAGTTTGATATTTAAAAAAAAAAAATAAGTTATTCACATGCACAAAAAAAGAAAAATTATGTTGATATTTCTTGAAAAGAAACAAGTTATTCACATGCAAAAAGTTAAAACAATTTTGTTAGTAATTCTTGAAAAGGAGTGAAGTTATTTCATTTGGAATTATATTACTAAGTATGTCCTCATGGTGTGTATGCATTAAATTTTTAAAGAGAAATATTGGACTCTTAAACAGAATATGTGCTTATGTGCATAGGAATATATCTAATATATTTGATCTACTGAAAAACAATATGTGTGTAATTTTTTTGATAAAAAATCTACATAACACAATTTTATAAAATACCATTGGTTGGGTTATTTGAGAAGGATTTGTTATTCATGCTATTTCTTGAGTAAATATTACAAATTTATCTAATGTGTGAAATGTTAAGAAAACATTTTGTATTGCATGCACAAATGCTAGTGAGTTAGTTAACTCTTGAAAAAGTAATAATTAGTGTGTTATATTCCTTGGAAAATAAATATACATATTTGTATGCAAATAGTATTTGTTGTGTTAGAACTCTTCAAAAATAAGAGAAGATAAAAACATGTCCTTGTATGTATTATTGAATTAGATTCTTGGAGAGGAAAACTGGTAATCACATGCTTTATTGTGTTAAGATTTATTTGGAAGATTCTCTAAAGAAACATATACACTTACATGCATGGAAAAGTATAGTCTTGTTGTTATATTTCTGAAGAAAAGGAAGGTGCAATCACATAATATTGATTTTGTTAGCCTTCTTTTGGGAAAAATAATATTCATTTTCACACCTAAAGGGATTAAATATGGTGTTAGTTTTCTTTTCAGAGAATATTAGGTATATTTATTGGGCTAGAAGTTTTGGTAAGAGGAAAAGGTTTCTTTGCATGAAAGAACAAATATTATGTGTTGAATCCCTTAGAAAAGAAATGTGTTTATTTTTAGATGTAATATTTAGTTAGTTTCCTTTGGAAAGAAATATATGTTTGACATGCAAGAAGAACAAGCTATAATTTTATTTTCTATTGGAGAGGAAAAGTAGTTGCATGCACAAAATTATAACCATTATGTTATCTTTGTTTGAAATAGAGCTTGCATTTTTATACATAATATCCATTGTGAATATCCTCCTATGGAAAAAGTGTTTTTGGGAAAGAACATGCATTCACATGCATAAGTATAGAATCTATTGCATTAATCCCTTTGGAAAAGAATACATAATAGTAGGCACAAAGAAATTTGTTTGTTAGGCTAGTTCTCTTGAAAGCTTGTTATGAATTTCCATGCACAAGAACAATATCTAGTATGTTAGCTTTCATTTAAAAAGAATATGAAAGTGCATGCAAGATTATGCTCGTGTTTTTTTGGAAAGATGATGCTTGATAATGATTTTCTTGTTACTAATGCATGTGAAATGATGTTAATGAGTGCATTTGGTGACATTTTTTTTAATGTTTTATGCATGCACAGGAATAGTTGTTGAAGTGTCACTAATAAAGAGTAATTATTGGTTAATTAATATTTTATGTTTTATCTGATCATGCTATTAGGTGTGTTGATTACAACAATGAAAAGAAAGAATGGTGACTTGTGCAAAGGATAATTCACAATTAACATTATGGAAGATAAATATTTATTGGTCCATGGATATTTGGGAATGTCAACTGTCAGATGATCCAATAATGGGAAGAACTAGGTTGCAAAGAGTTAATGTTCATGGATTTGTGGGTAAATGTTATCATGATGATTGCAATATTTTATAGCTAGTTATGTTTCAACTCATATGATAATTCTTGGTACTATTTTATGACAATGGTTAAGGGATGGAATCTCTTACAAGACATTGAGTGAGGGGTGAAGACACTTACGAGTGTTTAATAATAAAATTAAATTTTTGTTGGTTTTAACCCTACGGGTTTTCCAGGGTATATCAGTGTCCATTGGTGTGATTCCTTGTTGTGCCATTTTTTATGATTTTCATTCCTTGCACGATGTGGCATTTATGATATCAAGAATTTGGTTCACTAACTTAGATAAAATAATCATGGAATTGATGCAAGGTTACATCAGGAAGTTGATTTGATATAATACAACAATGAAATTTAATGGTTGTGTGATTCATTATTCGTTTACCAAATATTACTCTATGTAATGATGATGGTTTATCTAATGGACGTTAAAATAATGTGGAAAGTAAATTTGAAATTTACACATTTGTAAATATTGAAAAAATTCCTAACTCTGTACTTTTTCGCGCGATGTTATCAGGGGATGTTACAAGTGGTATCCGAGAAAAAAGTTGCAACATTTATGCCTTTTGGGAATCATTAAGCAAAAATAAAGTATAGATAAGATGCAAGTGGGAATCATCTCAGGTATGATTCTAACTAAACTTGCAGTAGACTATAATTGATATGGGATGCATGATTAATGACAACATCAAAGAATAGAAAGTGATAATGTTTCTTTAAGAGTTGTGTTCATGACATCTGAATATGGATGCGAACAAAAAATAGTAAAACCTTTGTTTCACCTATGAAAAATAATAAGCACTCACTACTAATAGTGAGGGTTAATTACCAACCTTTGCATGCATACTATTACAATAATTATTATGGTGCGCTAAAAAAAAAAGCATGAATAAATTTATGATGCACTGCTTATAAATAATGAATGAATTTATAGTTTGCTTGATAACGAAAGAATGTAGAAGTTGGGGTTGACCGTAAAGAGGACAATAGAATGATTTTGAAAAAACATGGAAAATACCTCTTTAGATGTTAAAAATGACCAATCAATCAAGTGGAATTCATATAGTAAACTTAAATTCAATGAAAAATTGATAGTATAACAATTTTGGGTTATATTTCTTCATGTAAAGTTGTAGATGAAATTTAACATTCCTTGTGTTAAAAAAAAGTGGTAAATGAGATCCAAAGTTTTGTTTTTTTTTAATTAATTGTATCCCTCAGAGTTCTGGATGTGATTCCGCTCAAAATCATGGTGTATTCATACCATATGGCCATATGAAACCACTTTGAATCCAAAAAATGTATTTTCAGACTCAAATTCCATAATATGGTCAATTTTGTTGATTTGTTGTTGCCGTATAAGAATTGTTGATTGGGTTGGTTTACAAATTTTTTACCATTGATGATATTAATATGATTCCTGATATTTTGTAAATTTTATTTTTATTGTCTCTCTGATATGTTAAACATATTTATGGCAATTTTTTTCATGTTTGCTAACTATTTGTTAAAATGCCTCAATGGTGGTAGATTGCGTGCTTGCAAACTATTTGTTAAAATGTATCAATGGTTATAGATTTCATGTTTGAAAAATATTTGATAAAATGCCTCAGTGGTTGTAAATTACATGATTGCAAATTGTTTTCCCAAAATTCCCCAATGGTTGTAGCTTACATGTCTACAAGCTAACTGTAAAGAAAAAAAAATTCATTGGGTGTCTTAGTGTTCAATGTCATTGTTATTTCTCTATAATATTGATTGTTGGTAAGGTGGGACCTTACAAAAAGTATAATTCTATGGTAGTCAAGATACGTTAATGCTTTTTTTCTAAGTTGCGTCATTGTTATTATGTGGAAATTTGGAATGTATACCAAATGTATGATATGTGATGATTTTATGTTAATGTACTTTTACAAATTGTGGGACCTATGTTGAGAGTCAAATGTGGATGCATGATGTACATAAATGTTCCTTTTCTTTAATTATAATATGAAAATGGACAGTTATGTAAATTACAATGGATTTTTGGATATTGATTATTTTTAGACATTGAATTACTATTGGATTGAATGGCTATCGAAGCCATCATGGGACTGATGTGATGATGCAATATTTTATTTTATTATTGATTTAATGGATCCATTTTTTTGGATATTCAAGAAATAACTCTATATTTTTAGAAGACTTATTTCCAGCTTATGAAAAGCTATTGGTGGTTAAGTCCAAGATAGAGCTTCCCTAAAAGTCTCGTAAAAATCCCTAGGAGAAAATAATAAAAAAATGAGAATATTAACATAATGGGAAAGAAATATTTTGTTAATAACTTAGTTGGATAGAATACTAAGTGGGGTGGAATAAATCATAACGAGAGAGAAAGGTGTTATTTAAAGAAAAATAAAATAATCTTTTTCGAAAAAAATAAAATGAAAAGGCATAGGAAAAAGGTTGGATGACCTTAAAGCATGATGCTGATAAAAATATGTTGGGAAGAAAGCACCAAGGAATAAATTAGGTTGTTTATTCTAGTGGAAAGTAGATATTAACTCGTAGGGTAACTATTGGAGATAGTTCTGGGTTGGGTGGAATATTCTTGGTTCCTGAAAAATTCATAGGAATTAACTAGAATTAGATGAAATTATGTCTATGTTTTGTTATTTATTTTCAAATTGTCTAAAGATGTTGGATGTTAGAATAGATTGTAAGTTTTTGTATGTGTTAAAGTCTTGCATCAATGATCTATTAATTTATCTAAGAAAAAACTTGGATGAAATAGATTGTGTTTGTAGGTTTGTATGAGAAAATGAACATGTCAAAAATGAACTATCTATAAGCATGCATAGAGGAAATAAATTGTTAATGTATATACTTATGATTTAACTTATAATGGAAAGAGTCAGCCCAGAAGAAAATGGATGGAGATAAATGCCATGAGTTTGAATTTGATTGAAATTACTATGGGAGAGAAATACAGTCATTTTCAAAAAACACCAGTGGGAAAGAAAAATCAGTGTAACCCGTAAATAAATGATAACATCCACTTGATACATTTTCTTTATAATTTTTATAATTAGAGTGCTAGTGCTCTCTTAGTATTTCTGGAAGAATTATTATTAAAGTATTATTTGACATTGCATAAATAAGTGATAATTAAAAGTATCTATTTTGATAAACATTATTTATTCTACTCTTTAAACATAAACATCCTTTATACTAAATGGAAATGATATACATTTTTTTTATTTAGAATGTTATATTATGAGTAAAAGTTAATGCTCCAAAAATATAAGAACATCAAGGATGATGTTCTCTTTAATGGGGGGAGTAGGTAATATCCCTGGCATAAGCTACCATAAAATCTCTCGTAAAATCAGTGTTGTCAAATAATTAAATATTATTAATTATTTTATGGATATTACAAGAAGATTATTCTTTTAATTATTTATTACAATAATATTACAAGAATTAATTCTTAATTCTTATATTGAGAATATTTTATATTCTTCTATCTAAATAAATTATATTTCTATGCTAGTCTATTCTATGACTTTCAAAACTAATGAGTAATAGTTTTAGAAAAGCTATGGATAAGTGATATGTTGTTCATAAGGCAAACAAAAATCGACCTTGAAAAAAATAAAAATTTTATGGATGAATTATTGAGTGACTCTAGAATTTAGAAAAATATGATTTATGGATGATTTATGGAGTAATTTTAGGATTTAGGAAAAATCTGATTTATGGAGTGATTTATGCATGGTTTATGGAATATTTTATGATTTAGAAAAACTATTGCATTTTATTAATTCTCCTTACCGTTATCCTATGGAAAAAATATGTGAAATAACAACTAAATACATATAGAATAAAGCCAAGAGAGAGGAAGGAGGGATTCTAATCATGCATTAAAAGATAAGTAACTATGTTCTCTAAAAAATATTGTGTTTTCATATGTTGCATGAATAAATAAGAATAAAATTTATTTCCTTGAAATTTTTCATATGATAAAGAGTCGAGACTATTTCCTTGGGAAAACCTCTATGGAATTTCATGCATAGAGGAATACATTTTTTCTTCATTGAATTCTTAAAATATTTTCATCACTAAATGATTGTGTGAATTTCATTATTTATTGGAAAATAAGGTCCAAATATGTCTTCGTATCTCCAAAGATGTGATATTTGTATAAAACATGAAAGAGGTTTATGTAAATGAGCGTATTCTAGCCAAATATCTATTTCATATTTGAAAATTTTGTTTTCAATTTCTAGAAAACAATGTTCAAGGGTTATGTCTAAAACAAGAAATTATTTAATATTTAAATTTGAAAATGTGAGTTTCAAAGCTTCATTCGAATCTTCCAAACCGTGACACCTATATAAAACCTGAGAGAGGTTATTTTTAATAAACATGTTCCTAACATAAACCTATTTTTTTCAAAAATTCATTTCGAGATTTTCAGACACCACACCCAATGTTAATGAATAAAACAGGATAAACAAAGTAAAATAGAGGTTTTCCATTTGATTTGTTAGTGTGATAAGAGAAATAATTTATGTGTGTATAGATATAATTATTTTTTTAATATTCTTGAAAATAAAACAATTAATTTTATGCACAAACAAATAAGTATTAAGTTTGATATTTCTTAGAAATAAATCAGTTTTTAGCATGCACAAAAATAGAATAATTATGTTGATATTTATTGAAAAGAAATAAGTTATTCACATACACAAAAATAGAATATTTATGTTAGTAATTATTGAAAAGGAATAAATTTAGTAAGAAAATTCTCATGATCCATATGCATTAAATTTTTAAACTGAAATATTGGACTCTTAAAGAGAATATGTGCTCATGTGCAACGAATAATATCTAGTATATTTGATCTGCTCGAAAAGAATACGTGTATACATTTTTTGAAAAAGAGTTAACATAAAATATTTGCATAAAATACCATTGGTTGTGTTATTTGAGGATTATTTTTTATTCACTCCATTCATTCAGGAAATATTATAAATTTGAGTGATGTGTTAAATGATAGGAAAATATTTTGTATTGCCTGCATAATAGCTAGTGAGTTTGCTAACTTTTGGAAAAAGAATAATTAGTGTGTTAGATTCCTTTGAAAGTAAGTATATATATTTGTATGAAAAGAATTATTTATTGTGTTATAACTCTTCAGAAAGAAGAGAAGAGAAAAACATGTCCTTGTATGTATTATTGAATTAGATTCTTGGACAGGAAACCTGATAATCACATGTTTTATTGTGTTAAGATTTCTTTGGAACATTTTCTAGAGAAACATATACACTTGCATTCATGGAAAAGTATATCTTTGGTGTTATATTTCTGGAGAAAAGGAAGGTAAAATCTCATAATACTGATTGTGTTAGCCTTCTTTTGGGAAAAATATTATGGATTTGCACACCCAAATGGATTAGCTATGGTATTCATTTTCTTTTGGGAGAAGATTATGTATAGTTATTGCGCTATATCCTTTGGTAAGAGAAAAATGTTTCTTTTCATAAAAGGATAAATGTGATGTGTTTCATCCCTTGTAAAATAAATGTGTTTATTTTTCCATGCAATATTTATTTAGTTTCCTTTGGAAAAAAATATATGTTTCACATGCAAGAAGAAAAAGATATCATATTATTCTATATTAGAGAGGACAAGTAGTTGCATCCACAAAATTATAACAATTATGTTAACTTTTTTAGAAATGGAGCATGCATTTTTATACATAATAGCCATTTTGAATACCCCTCCTAGCGAAAATATGTTTTTGGAAAAGAACATGCATTCACATGCATATGTATATAATCTATTTCATTAATCCCTTTGGTAAAGAAGATAAAATAGTTGCCACAAATAAAATTTCATGTTGGGCTAGTTCTCTTAACACCTTGTTATTCATTTGCATGCATAAGAACAATATCTAGTATGTTGGCTTTCCTTTGGAAGGATTATTAAAGTGCATTCAAGATTATATTAGTGTTTTTATGGAAAGATGATGCTTGATAGTAATTTTCTTGTTAACAATGCATGTGAAATTATGTTAACGAAGGAATTTTGTGACATTTTGTTTATGTTTTATGCATGCACGCAAATAGATGTTGAAGTGTCACTAATAAATATTAATTATCGGTTAATTAATATTTTATGTTTTATCTGATCATGATATAAAGTGTGTTAATGACAAGAACAACATGAAATAATGGTGACTTATGCAAAAGATAATTCACATTTAACATTGTGGCACATAAATATTTATTGGTCCATGTAGATTTAGGAATGCCAATTTCCATATAATCCATTGATGGGAAGAACCAAGTTGCAAAGACTTAATGTTTATGGATTGATCGGTGAATGTTATCATGATGATTGTAATCACTTATAACTAGTTAAGCTTCAATTGAGATGATAGTTATTTGTACTTTCTTAAGAAAATAGTTAATGGATGGACTCCATTACAAGTCATTGAGTGAGGAGTGAACATGAGAAGGATTTACAAAGTCCCTCTTATTTTGTCCTTCAATACTTCTCTTTTATCTTATTTTCATGAATAACTATATATCTGTAAAAGATAAACCTATAAGGTCTCAGAAGAGGGTAGACTTAAAATTTTATTCTTTGAAGAGACCTAGAGATCAAAATAGTTTTAATAGATATGCTAATGAACTTCAATTATTTTTTCACACTCTCACGTGTCTTCTGTGGAATTTTTATGGTTTCAGAGCATTTTTTACAATCATAGAATTTTTGTTTTTAATTTATTGTACAAAAAGGACATCCATATAGCTCTTAATAATATACATGGTTTTGGTGTTTATGTGGATATCAAGATGAGTTTAAATATTCCTTTTGGTTATTTTTCATGGTTGTTTTAATATTCCAAATCTGGAACAACACAGTAAGCCTGATGAAATAACGCACTCCTGAGAAATCTATGCAAAAAAAAGAGTTTGAAGCTCCTATATCCCTTAGATCATCTCATATAAGATCTAAATCCAAAAGGAGAGAAAAAACAAATCAAACTAGGTGGGTTATACATATCTCCCACAAACTAGTCTAGCTGAAAATCACCCAGAGAGAGGGGATGCAGCTATATGCAAAAGACTGCTTCCGAAATAACGCAGCTCCACTGAACCAAAGTAATACACTAATATGGAGGCTCAAATATCAGTTATATAATGGAAAATAAGATTTACATTACAGCCCATACAATGTATAACAGAGAGAATGGAAATATACAGGAGAAATCCTTAGAAATGAGGTGCTGCAACCATAAGAAAAGACTGCATAAACATGATAGCGTTATTTTCAGGGGCTGAAGCAACAGTTTATTAATACTTAGATCTAGAGTAGATATGTACATAAAAATATGGATCTAATTCATATCTGTTTACAATAAAATCCCATCTATACATTCCCCTTGGGGTTTTGTGCAAAACATGAAGCACAGAGAGTAGATCTGAGATCTAAGGTTGCAGATCTGCAGAATTATTCAAAAATTTATGAATCATAAAATGGGACAGCAGATCAGATCTGAAACAAACATGGATTGGATGGCCAATCCATGGATTACCATAGTGAGAGGAATAATCCTAACACCGGAGATCTCTCCTCCGAAATGCAGACAAAACACCCTGCAATTTCTCCTTTGCAAATAATGCAGTCCAAGGAGAGAAAATACGCTGTAGGCTCTGAGAATTCTTTGGCCTGATGCCAAGTTCTAGATCTAAAGCTCAATCAATTAACGCACTCTTCCAGGAGGTTAAAAGACACACTCACTGAGAAGAGCCACTAGTATAGTCTAGATCTGAGCAGATCTAGTGTCTTCCACTGCTGAAAATCATAAGGACAACCCAAACCTCAACAAGATCAGCACTGTAGGTGTACGGTGAAGCTTGGCCCAAGCCTGATAGTGGAAAAGATATTAAAAGTCTCCTCCAAGAGCTGCTCAAGGAAGGAGGTGGGATTCCTAAATAGGAAGAGCCAACAAGGGATGTATGAGTAGACAATACCTTCAAAAAATAATAATCTTCAACAATCCCCTCTTGCTGCTCTCCTCCTCCTTTTATAAGATTGGAGTCTTGTCAATACCCTAAACCACTTCATTAGTTTAGCCTCTTTCACATGTAAAGTCCTCTTCTAGAACTGTGTTGTCCCTAAAAGAGGTTCAATGCATCTAGACTACACTGTAGATATGGTCATGGTTGACTTGGTCAAGTGATCAACCTCTTCCACACTCAAGGGGTCTTCATCTTAACTGGCTAGCTTAATTTTCATTCACATTGAGTTGCCTTTATTTAGGATCCACTCTTTGAGAATAAATGATGTTGACTTGGTCAAAATTGACCTTGTCCAGATAGTTTAGACATTGTTCACACATGTGGATTCTTGATCTCGTTATTTCATGATCCCTTTTCACACTATGATGGATTTTTATTCATGCTTGAGCAATTCATGAGCCTCCTTGCCCATTTATTCATCCATCTAGATTTCAAAAGAAAAAATAATATTCCTATTAGCTGTAAGCTAATTTAGGAATATTACAGTTGTCTAATTGTCAAATTTGGTATCGGTTAAAGTTTTACAACTTAATCTATTTTGAATAAATTTAAGTTTAATTAGAAGTTTATGAAGTGAAAATTGCTCTAAAAGTTAAAATTATTAAATCCTTCACGTTTCAATTACTTAGATGGTTTTGTTTTTGGAGTTTATGTAGAATATTGAATGCATGAAAGTTTGATTTAAACTTATCTTAGTAAAACATGAAAGAAAAAATCACTAAATTATGCATATTTTTGTATTGGGTTGTGTGATATTATGTATATGAATTGGGTTGTGGTGGATAAAAGATTTACTTGTTGGGTTTCAATAGATTGAAGATTTATGGAATGAGTCATTATTCACTTGTATTGGTTACCCTTTGTGTGTATGATGGATATCAACATTTTGATTTAGCGATTTCAAAAGAAATTCACATTATTTGTTGTGTTTAATTTACATGCTTGCACATTTTATTGTGCTTGGTTAATATTTTTTGCGTGGAATTTGGTTAAGAATGATTTTCTGTTTCATAATAATAGTTTTGTAGAGAGATTATAGGAAAAGTAGGAATTATATTTTCCAACTCCCCCCCTTAATGACCACTTGTCTCAATTTCAATTATCAAAGTCCAAATGTGGTCCTAGTGTTTAAAATATGATTAAAAAGATATTTTGATTTCCATATAAAGGAACAAAAATCAACTGGAATGCATGGGCACCAACCACTGCAACTGTCAGTTTACTAGGATTTCCTTCGTGTACATGGTTCAATTGACATGCATACTTATAATTTTACTTGTAAGTTCCCTCCATTATTACCATTTCATAATATTCGAGGTTACCAACTCCATCATGCTATCTCATAACCCTCATAAGGGTGTAGTTGGTAAGTTGAATTCTCGGGTTCCACTCTCAAACTCTTGAGTCATGGAACTCCTGAATCATGCATCTACCAAATTCAATTATTTAAAAATATTCCATGTTATCACATAACCTCAAGATAAGACCACTCCCATGTCTTCAAAAAATGATGGATGCTTCCCTAGATTGAAAACTTCCAGACTTACTCAACAACCATCCATATAGAGATTTTACCTACACTTGGTACCAAGTGAAGAAATCAATTGCACAAAAAAACCTATGTTACATTAGATTAAGCACAAAATAAATACATCAATCATTGGTTGAAGTTAGAAAATTATATCTTAACAACACAATCAATTAGATGAGAAAATATATCAACCACACACTTATATAATATCTAATATCTCTCTTCAATGTAACAAACTTCTAAACAAAGCAAATAGCTCCATTGCATGAGAAGTAAGAATTATATTTTCCAGGTGAAGATTTAACATTCCATTTTAGTGATTTCACTTCTTTTTTCTATGGGTTTGTTTATTGGGTTTCAATGAATTTACATAGCACACTGAGTTGTTTAAATGGATAGTTTTATAAATTTAATTGGGATTAATTTGTAAACATCCATTGACCACCTACATAGGCCAACAACCTTGAATGCCTTTTATGAAACTTTCAATTAATTTTTTTCCAAATTTTTGTTGATTTTTGTTCCAATTATTTTATAATAACTCTCATCATGGTGAGCTCATGGGAGCACCTACTCCATTTTAGTTGGGCTGCCTGCTTGTCTTTTCTCTTTCATAGGAGTTGTACTAAATAAAAATTGGGAGTAAGATACGTGGTTCCATCATGCAATAACAAAAATTTGATCCAAATATTAACTTTAGTTAGGATAGTCAAGATATGGCAATACTAAGCTTGTTCGTTTAGCATACTATCAACCTCCATTATCAATGTAGTGAAAATCAGGATGCCAATATCGTATTCATTTTATTTTATGGAGATGATCTATCATTTGACCGTAGATGACACATTCAGGTTATAGTCATTTGTATGTGTAACTGATAGTTAGTGTTAGAAAAGTATACTTTATTTAGATGCATGTCATCTATTCAATGTGGCTGACATATTGTTCTCAACATTGGTTTTATTTTAAATTAAAACATAAAAGTATGCAATGTTGGAAATGTACGAGGAAATTAAGATTTAGTCCCCACTTTTTGAACTCAACACTCAAGGACCTATTCCATTATAACATTTTCACTACGTCAACATTGCATGCATTTAGTTGTTATTAAAAAATGAATTGTTCACTTATTTGTTGTTGTTAAAAAATTCCTCTTTCTCACTTCAGTTTGTCTATTAAATGCTCAAGTTATTCGTAGTATCAGGTGGGGCGGTGGTCTTCGGATTTGTGCTTGTACCAACAATGTCTTTCATTACAGTGCCATCAATTTGAATCCCAATTTCCATTGCAGCGGCCAAGTCGTGATGTGCTGATCGATTTCCTCATCAGCAACTAGCTGTGCTAAGCGTTCCTCCATGATATCGGGATCTTCCATGTTTGTAAAGTTCATGATGCACATGATAGGAATGATATACACCATGGGCATAATGGCATCCTTCCCATAAACAATCTGAAACGACATTTTCCCAGTCAATTTCTTGCATGTGGTTTGATAGGCCCAAAGGACTGACGGGATGTGCACGTCCCAATCTCTTTGACCAACATTACATGCCTTGGTAAGTGCATGTTCCAGAATTTTATTAAAATCTTCTACCGTTCCATTTGCTTGCGGGTGATATGGGGTACTTTTTGTGTGGTGGATTCAAAACTCCTAATTGAAAGCTTGAATTGTGTCATTAATGAAATGTGTACCTCTATCTCTCATCAAGATCTTTGGACAACCAAACTTTGTTAAAATATGCTAAAAAATAAAGTGTGTAGCAGTATCTATAGTGCAATCCTTCACAGCTTGTTCTTCCACCCATCTGGTTACATAATCAGTCACAGTGAGGATGTAGCGAGCACCTGTCTTCTTACCTTGTGGGTTGATGGGCCTAATGAAGTCTATTGCCCATTTATCGAATTACTACAGGGCCATCTGTGGTTGTAAAGGAATTTTGTCCCTGCGCAATGGTCTTCCCATCTATTGGCATGTGTCCCAGGCTTTGCAATAGTCGTGAGAGTTGCTATGCAGTGTGGGCCACCATAACCCAGCTCTTTTGTGCCATTGATTTTCCTCCGTAGTGACCTCCTACTATGCCTCCGTGGGCCTCTTTTAAAATGGCTTGTATTTGATGCTCCAGTACGTATCTTGAGAATACCTCATCAGCTGTCAACTTGTACAGGTGGCCCGCTATGATGTTAAAGTCATCTACATGGGTTACCAGCTCTTTTTTTGTTGTACCGAATATTCTGCATGTGCCATCCCCATAGTTAAGAATTGAATAATATCAGCAAAGTGATCATCAACCACCTTCATAGCAAATATCTGCACATCGGGAAATCCTTCGTCGAGTTTGGTTCATTCTTCACCACTCTCGATTCGGGAGAAGTGGTCTGGTCCAGCATTTAATCTCCCCGGATTCATAATTATCTCAAATTCATATTCCTAAAACAATAGTAACCATCGGAAAATCTCCCCCCCCCCAACATAGCCTTATTGATGAGGTAATTCAAGGATGAGTGACCCGTGAACATCTTGAAGTGCCCTCCCAGCAGATAATGTCGGTAGTTCTACTGGGCATACACCATTGCTACACCCTCGTGTTAAGTAGTAGAGTAGTTATGCTCTGCACTAGAGCGTTTTCTACTAGAAAAAAGAAATTGGGTGGTCAATGTCCCCCTCCCTGGGCTGTGTAAGGATAGATCCTAGGGCAATCCCTGAAGCATCCACATGGACATGGAAAACCTTTGCACAATTAGGAAATATGAGGATAGGTGCAGAGACCATATTTTCCTTGATTATCTAAAACTCTTCTGACACTCCACGTCCCAAGAAAATGATGCATCCTTCTTGAGTGGATTTTACATGGGTGTCGTGATCAGTGCGTACCCATGAATAAACTTCCTGTAGTAGCCCATGTGCCCAAGGATGGAGCACAAATCTTTCTTAGTTGTGGGGACTGCTAAATTTATTATAACTGCAACCTTGGTGAGGTCACTATCAATCCTTGCGGACAGACTATGTGGCCTAAAAAGATCCCGAAAGGTACACTAAATATGCACTTGTTAATATTTAAGTAAATATAATGCTTTCTATAGGCATCCAACATCATGTGGAGGTTCGAGTTGTGCTTCTTTACCAATCCAAATATTGTCCAATCGTCAAAGTATACTTCCATGAACTTGTGAATGAACTCCTTGAATACTATGACCACTACTCGTGAAAAGATGGCAGTGGCATTTTTTAGCCCAAAGGGCATGACAGTATAATGGAAGGATCCCCATTACGTGGTGAAAGTCATTTTGCTGTGATCTTTTGGTGTGATCCTGATCTGATGGTAGCCCGAAAACTCGTCAGTGAACGAGTATGCTTCCTACCCTACCACACTGTCGAGGATTTCATCAAAGAATGGTGAAGGGAAGGGATCATGTAGGCAAGAATCATTCAACTTACAAAGGTTGACGCAGATTCTTATTTCTCCTTTAGTCTTATTTTCTTAGACCACCATAGGGCTTACCCAATTTGACTTTTCTACTAGTTCGATGATACCTGTGGCTATCATTTTTTCGATTTCTTCTCTGACTTTCTGCTTAACATGGGGTTCAATTAGTAAGGTTGCTACTTGACAGGTTGTGCATCTATTTTTAAAGTAAATCTCATGACCCATAGGTCCCCTGTGATGCCTTTGAGTTCTGAAAATTTCGTAGGAAATAGATCCTCGTACTCCCTGAGAAGTTCCCCAACTTTCCCAATAGTATCATCATCCCAGAAATCCCTAATTCTAGCCAGCTTGGGTTGTTCTTCTGTTCCAATTTTGACTACCCTTAAATTTAGAGGCTTGGTCAAATCAACGGCTTGCAGTGGGGGTGCAACTACTCACTCTCCCTCAAAATCTGGGATAATGATATTTAGTAGGTCTTCGTCGCGTTCGTCCATTGATAGATTGCGACAGTTAGAAATATCCTGCATCTGCGTATCCCAAGCAGGTTGCACATATTCTCCATGAGGGTGTGATTCATCAAATACTAGATCATCTATGCCCTGTAGGGCTTCATCTAATTCCTTGGTTCTACTTATCAACTCGAACATCCCCAAAAAATCGTCATTCATGGTATCCAAATGGCGGGTGCGCTGATGTAGCTCTGCATCCAAATACCATGCAGTGGGGATTGGTCCTATGGTATGAATAAAGACGTGGACCCCTTTGTCCCAGGTCCTTTCACACCACTCCTCCATCCATGCGGAAAAAGGCTTGAGCAGGTCCCTGCAGCTGAGGAAAATCTCCATGGGTAGGTGAACTAGGGGTTCAAACTAGAGGATCATCATCCTGCGACATTCCTCCCAATCTTGAAAAGTCCCCTTATATGTTTCCCACCACTACGCAGGGGTCGCACACATGGGTAGGTTAAGCACCCACATTCTTTGTTGATGGGTAACTTCAACCCACAACCCAAGTTAACTGTGATATGTATAAAATCTGGGCACGCACGTATGCCAAATCTGCAATATTACGTGGACTGTTAATAACGTTATCGATTTTCACACGTCGGATTTGTGGTTAATGTCGCAATAAAAGTCCTTTGGTTCGCAACCTCCATAGGATTTTTTTACACCGCCCTGTTGATTTGCATTTAATTCCATAGTTAATACTCCAGCTCGTTCATGGTGTTACTCGTTTTTCTCGCCTTAGGGTTCAGTATCAATTCATTTGGTGGTCATTTGCACTCAGTGCTGTGTTTCCACGTGAGGACTGGTTTCTCTGAGAACTTCTTGCTCGAAGTCCTGGCTCTCTATGTAGTTGGCTTGCAATGGCGACCGGCTATCGTTGTAAACCTCGTTCAACTGTTCCACTGCTTCGACAGGGTCAATCTTTTCCACAGTATCTGCTTGTCTCTTTTTTTAAAATCACTGTTCTCACTATTTTGGATTCCTTCTGCGTTTAACTTCCGCAACTAGTGATCTCGTTCTTCGACTGTGCACAGGTGTTTTCAACTGCAATGTTTCACAGGTTCCTTCAACTTCGTCCAGCGCTCAAACTGGTAAGCCGTTTCTCCTTGATTTAATTCCTTGTTCAATTTCTTCACACTCTGACCGTTTGGCTCCTCATGAGCAGGTATGGCCGGTTCTTTGCAAATGTTGTTCGCTCAGTCAAGATTTTATGTGTTCTGTCTTCTCCGCAAGGTACAGGTTCAAAACCCTCTCATCGCTCTTTAGTTATAATGAATACAATCATATGGATAACTGAACTAACACCGTCTTCTATCCTGTGCAGGTAACTTTATGTTCTCGACAGTCCAATGTCCGGGGTTTCCTTCGCTCTTCATTCTCCATAGGTAGAATCAACCCATGTTTCAGCTTTTGTTCTTCTGTTATAATTTGTCTAGGTTACACATGCTTTGTCACTCCACTATATCTTAGGGTTTCTTTCGGTAACAACCTGGGGTTGCTACGTCTTCCTTTGCTCATTTTCTCGGGTTTCGAAAGAACCTCGACTGTAACTTAGTGACCGTATAGCATTCGACTTTCTGTTTCCTTAAGGGTTTCGGTTTAAAACCCCAACTGTAAATCTTTTAACTCGAATAGTTTTGTGCTTGTAATGTATTCAAGAAAACTATAATGACTGTACTGTAAATATGGTTGGTTAATCTATTCGGAAGAATTTCAATCGTCTTTTATCAGTTTGCTCAGAAAATATATTGTTATAAAGATTGTTACCTGTAGATTTAAACTTTCTCCATGTATTTCGTTACTGCTCGCTTTCTGTCTCCACGCATTCACTTTCACGAATTCTTGACTGCTTCTTTGTCAATCTGGAACGCCTGTCTTGTGAGAAATAACTCGTACTGATGGCTTGCCTATACTACCACAGCTATTCACTAAATAATACAACTGCTTGTCACTATATGTTTAAATTAATAGATTGTCAGCGCAATTCTCATCTTTCTGTAAACAATTTTTTGTTACTCATAAGAAAACAACGACACAGATGGTTTACTCAATAATTGTATTATTTGTTTTATTTCTCCTCTTTTTGACAGTTTTCAGAACCCCCGTAAAGTACCCCTCCTCTTCTTTTTGTAGCTCAGTGGAGGGTAAATTCGTTACCAGTTGGTAACTTCCCCACTGCCAGTTACACAGTTACAGTTTACATATTATTTCTATTTTCATTTTATCACTAACGAAATTTAAAACAGCCAAATAACCGTACCATAGTTTATTAATAAAATTAAAAACAAAAAGTCGGCTAGATTCCGAAGTTTCACTAGTTGCCTCTTCTTCAAGGGAGTGATCACTATAATGCAATTCTTCTTCGTGATCATAGCAATTAGAATCATAGCAACGATTCATTTTTTGCGAACTGTCAATAAGAATATCTGAATCAGATAAAGAGGCGTCTCTCAGGATATAAACATCAGAGACATCATCTTGAGATTCAACAACAGACCATTGATCAACAAAATCATCAACTTCAATGCAGGCTTTCAACTTATTAGACGAACTCTTAGGGCACTTGCGAGCATAATGTCCTTCTTGCTTAAAAATAAAGCAGGCATTATCTTTCTTTGGTTGTCGGCGTTTTTTGAGATACTGAAACTTGCGAAAAGGTCTTTTTGGATTTGCTACCTTCTTTGGTCTGTATTTGCCATATCTTTTAGATTTTCTTTTCTTAAATGGAGTCCAGGGAAAAACAGAACGACAAACATCCAATCCAAGAGAAAACTCAGAGGCTTTCTTCTGCCAGCAAAGATATTTGATTTTCTCTTGACATCTGAATAAAAGATCTATCCAATAAGTTTGATCCTTGAACATCTAGATCTTTAAGGATCATATCTCCTAGATTATCAGGTAACTTTGACAGGAAGGAGATTTTCTGTACTGAATCATTAATCAAATTGGCCTTGTAAACTTTAGTCATGTAATCATTACCAAATTGATTAAAGAATTTGATATCTTTCAATTCCATTCTAGTTAAGTCTATGATAATCTGTTTTTTCTCATCTGTTGGTTCTAGAACAAACTGTGTTTTTAAAAGTAATTCAAGGGTAGCAAGACCTATAGCAGCAACATTTAATCTTTCTTCATCGGATGGAGCCATCCACCAATCATAGACAATACCGGCCATGTGCTTTTCAGCTAATGCAAAGATAGATATATTGTCTAATATTGATACAACTTGCATTTGATACAAAGATCCAATCCATACCCTAATAGATTCAGCTAGATTAGAAGATTTATCTAGATCCAGGACATAGCCACTTGAATTGGCAAAGAATAGATCTTCTTCAATTCTAGGGTACTTAGGAACTTCTTTAAAAATATGGGCCTTCTGCAAAGAAGGTAAAATAAAGGAAGGAAA
Organism: Pinus albicaulis; assembly: GCA_034641835.2. Classification (NCBI taxonomy): domain Eukaryota; kingdom Viridiplantae; phylum Streptophyta; class Pinopsida; order Pinales; family Pinaceae; genus Pinus; species Pinus albicaulis. Next base: position 1,244,374,101 of record CM076579.1, read on the forward strand.
TTTGGTAGCAGCATTTTCAAGAGTGGCAACTTCACTCTTAGGTTTTTGAAAATTCAAAGGCTTGCTAGCTTCTAAAACTAGTTTATTAATTGTGCGTTCAGAAGCTTGAGTACTTGACTCAATTCCACTTTCTTCCAGCCTTCCATCTGCATCCCAATAATTGGGAGCATCCATGGAGAGAGAAAAAGCAGGAGTTTTTAATTCTCTTCTGCGTCTTTCTTTCTTCCTGCTGTTCTTCATGAAGCAATTTTAAATTTGCTGGAATCTCTTCAGATTGAGAGCTAAGTTTATCTAAAACATCTTCGGCGTGTGCACACCAGGTGGTCAGATAATTCCCTATTTGATAGACTTCTTCTAAGTCTTTAGGTTCGATGACATTATGTTCAATGAGTGGCGCACAGTCAGCTCTAGTGGTCGGTTGTTTAGACATCGACGAGGTGGTACAAAATTTTGTTTTTGGAGGCCACTTTCTACCTTTCACAAAACATTTATTAACATGCTGCCATTCTTCAACAGGGGAATAAGACACATAAGAAACACGATGCATTTTTTTTACTGCAAGAAACGGTTTTGACTGTGGAATATACAATTCATTTGGTGCTACAACAGGGGTAGCTGAAAAAGCTACTTCTTCTATAGGAGGTAAATCAACTCTCTGAGAAGAGGAAGATTCTTCTTTTGACAAAGGAACAACATATCTTTTAGGCTTGACAAGGGGTCGAGGCACTGCTAGTTTAGGAGGAATTAATTTTACTCGACCATCAGATATAGCAATTCTTTTTAGTTTAGATTCAGGCTTCTTGTCATCGAGTGTTAGTGTGTGTATGTGTGTGAAGCATTGTAAGAGAGTGTGTATGGCTATGCTCTGAAGAGTTCTGAGACTTCAAGGCTCTATTCTGCAGCATAACATGGTATGTAATATTTTTCTTGAATAATATTGAAGCCTTTTGGGCTGCCTGTCTGAGGAGAGTTCTTTCAAGATCACAAGAAGAGATTGAAAGGCGAGGTTGAAGACCGAAGGGGTCGTGTGTTCGCATTTCTCGTAAAGTGAGAGGAAGTCGCTACCACCTGTCTTGGCTTGTATTCAAGTAAGTTACTAAGTCCACTATTTTCTGTGGTATCAGAGCCCTATCTCGATTCTGCTATGGCAAATCTGTTGCGCTCGTTTTCTAATATTGATAGAAAGATTGTAAATGAAGTTGCCTATAGGTCTGTTGAATCTGAAGAGTCGCATGAAGTAGTAGACAACCCTGAAAACTAGAATCCTCCATCTCTTCATTCCACTGATATTTACAAACTTTCTATGTCCTTTCTGTTCAAATCTAAATCCTTTTTAAAGGAAGTAGAGGTTACTATAAATATTTCTGGTCCCTCTGTCCAGATTGTTTCTCTGAATCTATTCTCCAAAGATGAAGTTAAGAAGTTCAAACAGTATGCTTTAGATAAAAAATACAATTATCTTCACTTTGGTGGAATTCGTATTGGTCTGGCTCCTTTATTTCATCACGGGTTAAACACTCCTTGCATTGCTGAAGTTTTCGACACCCGTCATCAAAATTATGACCATGCTCGCATTGGAACTATAATGGGTAATCTATCTACTGGCTGTCAATATGGAACCATATTTCCAGATTACTCTATTAGTCTCACTGATGTCCATCTTCAAGATTGTTGGAAGTTAATGACTGGAGTTCAAGGACTCCAATTAGCTGAAGATAGTGAATACCTTTCTGTATTAGTACAGACATCTTTTCAGCTTACAAATACTGCACATCCAAAGTTGAAACAACCAGTCTTGAAAGACTGTGTGACTGTTGGTCTGTCAAATGCCCAAGTAGAAGGTGTTCTATATGATCCTACTGAGCTTCCAAAAAATTGGTATTTTCAGTATAAGTCTATTATGGATGACAAGAATCCTGAATCTAAACTAAAAAGAATTGCTATATCTGATGGTCGAGTAAAATTAGTTCCTCCTAAACCAGCAGTGCCTCAACCCCTTGTCAAGCCTAAAAGATATGTTGTTCCTTTGTCAAAAGAAGAATCTTCCTCTTCTCAGAGAGTTGATTTACCTCCTATAGAAGAAGTAGCTTTTTCAGCTACCCCTGTTGTAGCACCAAATGAATTGTATATTCCAGAGTCAAAACCGTTTCTTGGAGTACAAAAAATGCATCGTGCTTCTTATGTGTCTTATTCCCCTATTGAAGAATGGCAGCATGCTAATAAAAGTTTTGTGAAAGGTGGAAAGTGGCCTCCAAAAACAAAATTTTGTACCACCTCGTCGATGTCTAAATAGCCGACCACTAGAGCTGACTGTGTGCCACTCATTGAACATACTGTCACCGACCCTAAAGACTTAGAAGAAGTCTATCAAATAGGGAATTATCTGACCACCTGGTGTGCACACGCCGAAGATGTTTTAGATAACCTTGGCTCTGAATCTGAAGAGATTCTAGCAAATTTAAAATTGCTTCATGAAGAACAACAGGAAGAAAGAAGAAGAAAAGAAGCAAAGCATCAGAAAAAGAAAGAAAGACGCAGAAGAGAATTAAAAACTCCTGCTTTTTCTCTCTCCATGGATGCTCCCAATTATTGGGATGCAGATGAAAGGCTGGAAGAAAGTGGAATTGATTCAAGTACTCAAGCTTCTGAACGCACAATTAATAAACCAGTTTTAGAAGCTAGCAAGCCTTTGAATTTTCAAAAACCTAAGAGTGAAGTTGCCACTCTTGAAAATGCTGCTACCAAATTTCCTTCCTTTATTTTACCTTCTTTGCAGAAGGCCCATATTTTTAAAGAAGTTCCTAAGTACCCTAGAATTGAAGAAGATCTATTCTCTGCCAATTCAAGTGGCTATGTCCTAGATCTAGATAAATCTTCTAATTCAGCTGAATCTATTAGGGTATGGATTGGATCTTTGTATCAAATGCAAGTTGTATCAAGATTAGACAATATATCTATCTTTGCATTAGCTGAAAAGCACATAGCCGGTATTGTCTATGATTGGTGGATGGCTCCATCCGATGAAGAAAGATTAAATGTTGCTGCTACAGGTCTTTCTACCCTTGAATTACTTTTAAAAACACAGTTTGTTCCAGAACCAGCAGATGAGAAAAAACAGATTATCACAGACTTAACTAGAATGGAATTGAAAGATATCAAATTCTTTAATCAATTTGGTAATGATTACATGACTAAAGTTTACAAGGCCAATTTGATTAATGATTCAGTACAGAAAATCTCCTTCCTGTCAAAGTTACCTGGTAATCTAGGAGATATGATCCTTAAAGATCTAGATGTTCAAGGAAAGAAGATAGATCAAACTTATTGGATATATCTTTTGTTCAGATGTCAAGAGAAAATCAAATATCTTTGTTGGCAGAAGAAAGCCTCTGAGTTTTCTCCTGGATTGGATGTTTGTCGTTCTATTTTGCCCTGGACTCCATTTAAGAAAAGAAAATCTAAAATATATGGTAAATACAGACCAAAGAAGGTAGCAAATCCAAAAATACCTTTTCGCAAGTTTCGGTATCTCAAAAAACGCCGACAACCAAAGAAAGATAATGCCTGCTTTATTTGTAAGCAAGAAGGACATTATGCTCGCAAGTTCCCTAAGAGTTCGTCTAATAAGTTGAAAGCCTGCATTGAAGTTGATGATTTTGTTGATCAATGGTCTGTTGTTGAATCTCAAGATGATGTCTCTGATGTTTATATCCTGACAGACGCCTCTTTATCTGATGTTGGTTCACATAAGCTCCTCTCCCACTTGTTGGTTCACCTTCAGGACATTCATACAATTTGTGCCCCCACTTGTGGCACCTGTAGTACTGGACAGCTCCTCTGCCCCGACCGTTACCTCTCCCTCGCTGGTTTGGTCATCCCCCTCTAGTGCTATTGTCCTTTTCTGCTGTTCCTGTAGATTTGGAACTGCTTCCTTCTTCATTGGAACCTGTGCCTCGGTCTCTGCCAAAGGCCTTCCCCTTTCCTCTGCCAGTTCCACCTCCTCTTCTGGCATTCTGTTTTCTGATTGTTTTCTCTTCCACCTTCAAGGCAAACTGGTATGCCTCATCCAAAGTTCTGGGTGAGAGAATACTGATTTCATCCAGTATCTCCCCTCTTAATCCATTCACAAACCTCGCTGTCTTTTCTGGGGTATCTTCGATATACCCTGCCCTAAAATTCAACTTATAAAATTCTTCCGTATATTCTTTGACTGTCACTCCCCTTTGCCTCAAGTTCTGTACTTGCTTGTACAGCATAATTTGATAATCTTTAGGCATAAACTTCTCTTTCAACTTAGCCTCCATTCTGGCCCACTTCTTTATAGGTTTCTTTTTTAGCCTTTTTCGTTCTTCCTGAACGCTGTCCCACCACAAGGACGCATGTCCGTTCAACTTGGTGGTAGCAAACTTCACCCTCTTGTCCTCACTGATTTCCTCAAAATCGAAATATTTGTTTACTTCACTCAGCCAATCCAACAGCACATCTGCTGACAAACTTCTGTCATAAGTAGGAAGTTTGTGTTTTGGCTTATGACTTGATAACAATACTGACCTCAATAATCTGAGTTCAGGTCCTTCTCCCTCCAAACCATCTGCCTGTTCTACAATCTCTTCATCACTGTCATCCTCTCCTGCGGGTTCTCTCCTTCGTCCAACCTCTACGGCTGCTAGACGCTCATTCAAAATTCGAATCTCTTCTCGCAGTTCCTCTTCTGCTGCTCTTCGGACTACTCTTCCTCTTCCTCTTCCTCTTCTGCCAACTTCCATATTCTCTTGACCTCAACCTGGCTCTGATACCACTTTGATGGGTAACTCCAACCCACAACCCAAGTTAACTGTGATATGTATAAAATCTGGGCACGCACGTATGCCAACTCTGCAATATTATGTGGACTGTTAATAACGTTATCGATTTTCACACGTCAGATTCGTGGTTAATGTCGCAGTAAAAGTCCTCGAGTTCGCAACCTCCGTAGGATTTTGTTACACCACCCTGTTGATCTGCATTTAATTCCACAGTTAATACTCCAGCTCGTTCGTGGTGTTACTCGTTTTTCTCGCCTTAGGGTTCGGTATCAATTCATTTGGCGGTCATTTGCACTTGGTGCTGTGTTTCCATGTGAGGGCTGGTTTCTCTGAGAACTTCTTGCTCGAAGTCCTGGCTCTCTCTGTAGCTGGCTTGTAATGGAGACCGGCTATCGTTGTAAACCTCGTTCAACTATTCCGCTGCTCCGACAGGGTCAATCTTTTCCACAGTAACTTCTTGTTTCTTTTTTTAAAATCACTGTTCTCACTATTTTGGATTCCTTCTGCGTTTAACTTCCGCAACTAGTGATCTCGTTCTTCGACCGTGCACTGGTGTTTTCAACTGCAATGTTTCACAGGTTCCTTCAACTTCGTCCGACGCTCAAACTGGTAAGCCGTTTCTCCTTGATTTAATTCCTTGTTCACATTCTTCACACTCTGACCGTTTGGGTCCTTGTGAGCAGGTCTGGCCGATTCTTTGCAAATGCTGTTCGCTCGGTCAAGATTTTATGTGTTCTGTCTTCTCCGCAAGGTATAGGTTCAATACCCTCTAATCTCTCTTTAGTTATAATGAATACAATCATATGGATAACTGAACTGACATAGTCTTTTTTCCTGTGTACGTAACTTTATGTTCTCGACAATCCAATGTCCAGGGTTGCCTTCACTCTTTGTTCTCCATGGGTAGAATCAACCCATGTTTCAGCTTTTGTTCTTTTGCTATAGTTTTTCTAGGTTACACAGGCTTTTTCACTCTACTATATCTTAGGTTTTCTTTCAGTAACAACCTGGGGTTGCTACGTCTTCCTCTGCTCAATTTGTTTTCTTGGGTTTTGAAAGAACCTCGACTGTAACTTAGTGACCGTATAGCATTCGACTTTCTGTTTCCTTAAGGGTTTCGGTTTAAAACCCCAACTGTAAATATTTTAACTCGAATAGTTTTGTGCTTGTAATGTATTCAAGAAAACTATAATGACTGGACTGTAAATATGGTTGGTTAATCTATTCGGAAGAATTTCAATCGTCTTTTATCAATTTGCTTAGAAAATATATTGTTATAAATATTGTTACCTATAGATTTAAACTTTCTCCATGTATTTCGTTACTGCTCGCTTTTTGTTTCCACGCATTCACTTTCATGAATGCTTGACTGCTTCTTTGTCAATTTGGAACGCCTGTCTTGTGAGAAACAAATCGTACTGATGGCTTGCCTATACTACCACAGCTATTCACTAAATAATATGACTTCTTGTCACTATATGTTTAAATTAATAGATTGTCAGCGCAATTCTCATCTTTCTGTAAACAAATTTTTGTATTATTTGTTTTATTTCTCCTCTTTTTGACAGTTTGCAGAACCCCCGTAAAGTACCCCTCCTCTTCTTTTTGTAGCTCGGTGGAGGGTAAATTCGTTACCAGTTGGTAACTGCCCCACTGTCAGTTACACAGTTACACTTTACATATTATTTCTATTTTCATTTTATCACTAATGAAATTTAAAACAGCCAAATAATCCTACCATAGTTTATTAATAAAATTAAAAACAAAAAGTCGGCTATACTAAAGAAAAACCCCCTACTGATAACTAATCCTCTAATCAAGAACAAAAAAATTAAACATGGACAGGTTCAAAGACCTGTTAAAACAACACATCACCAAAAGACAGAAAAACCTACTGTCTATTTGCCTCCCTAGTCGGATGCTCCTGCATCATTTGTTCCCTTGGGACTTCTGTTTCGAATGCTTTAAGAAAATCCCTAATACTACCAAAATCATCAAAGAAAGGAAACTCTCTTACCTCTAAGGAGATACACTAGAATTTTTGTGTACTGATCCTAAGACATCGTAGTGCATATACGTCATGCAACTGGTTCTGCCAATTTTCGATCTCCACGTTGAAATCAGAGAGGCATTCACTGTCTTTCTCCCAGAAAAGTAGGCCATCATTCGTAGGGTTAATCCAATCCTCGTCCTGGTTAGGTAGTTTATAGATACAATCAACATCGTCTTCTTCGCACACAGGTTCTATATACCATTCTCCTATGCAAGGTCTAGAGGGACTATTACTCTCGTACCCTCATTCTCAAAAAACATGCTCCTTTTCTTCAAGTTGATAATGCCTCCCATGTCTATAGCCTAGTATAGTCCTAGTAGTGCGGGATAACGGTCCGCATCCTCTACAATTTGAATTACCATCCATGTCTTGCAGGGCGGGATTCATCAAATACTAGAGCATACATGTCTTGCAGGGATTCGTCTAATTCCTCCATTACACTTATTGATGGCGGGCTTACCTTGATAAACCCACATTCTCCATCATCATATGCATATAAAAATGCATTTCCAATTTAAACCCCAACGTGATTGATTATCTGGGGAAACTCAACAATAATACGGAAGCTTTTAAATCTCTGATTTAAATTTAAAACCCAGATTCAAGTTCTATTTCGGAAGCTTTATCATTTAAACAATGGTTATCAAACCATTGGAATACCCCATCCTATTATTTTTAAATCATACTATTCGAATTTCAAATAAACTCAAATATAAGCTTACCTTTCAACCCAACATTCGAGCTTTATAAAAACTCAATATTTAATATGCCCAGCCAAGTATTTGGCTCTAAGTCTTCAGTCCTCACACCTTGTGGCCATTGAGAATCAACGTTCGCCTTATAATTAAACCCACTATATAATATGCCATAGCATAACAATTTCATATCAATGGTTTTTAATTAAAGGGTCACGGAACCTTTCATTTCATTTAGACCGCATATAAACTTCAAATGTCAATAAAAATTTACACCATACCTTTGATTAAAACCCACACGCCGATATGCATAAATGTTCATTCATGCCCCACAACAATTATAACTTACCGGAATTAACCTCCACGCACAACAATGATGCGAATGTCGTCGATCCTTTGATGGATATCATCATATGGATATCGCATTACTTTCATCTCTGAATCTTATCACACAAAAACTTTGCGAAATTCTTGGTATTTAAATACCACTTCAAGCTACGTGTCAAACGTTGGAATCTATCGCATTCCAAAAGGGAAAATTGCTTCCGGCTCAAAATTTATGCGAAACCAGTGGTTTCATTCTCCCAAAACGCTTCACTATTCATCACAATATTCTGCCATTGTTTTGACTCACGCTTCGGTTCTTAAACTTGCACTTTCATCACTTTTGCTGTGCATTCCCATGATTCCACTTCATTGCATCATTTCTGGTCAATGATGCTGTTCTTGTTCCATTCTTTTGTTCAAAGTTACACAACATTTGTGGTCTTAGAATACCACCACTTGCAATGTGTCAATCGAAGACCCTTATCACATGAAATTAAATGAATTCGCTTACAAGCTTTGAAACTATACAACATCACAGGTTTCTTGGTTCAAAACTGGTCAACTTCAATTCTGATATTTGAACTGTGCGTTAAGCTTGATTTGCTTCTTTTAAACTCGGCTTCTCCACTTAATGTTGTGGATCGATCTCTTAGGTGTTGATTCAACCAACCAGAATCCCGATACAAAATGCACTCAATTGAAAATCTAAGATTTAACTACATTTAACCAAATTTTGTTCCTCTCTACACGTTTCTGAGTAACGTTGTTCATTATCTGTCTTCAATATAGTCATCGGACTCAACGAATTCTTGTATAGCAGCTTTCACACAAGAATCAATATTGATTTGCACAAATCGAGTCAACTTAAAGGCATGGATAAGATGATGAATCGATCTTCATCGTTGGAAGGTAGAGCTCCATTCAATTCAAGCAAGGAATCAAAGGTTGCCTTGACGCTTCCTTCACATAGGGAATTAATAGATATAATTCGATCTGACCCATAAATATCAACGGAATTTGGAAAGGACAAGATTCTTCCTTTTCGTAGATGCTAATATACATTAAATTGGCATCTAATTTAACATAGAGTATACATAACCCAACAATTTCAAGAAGAATCGAAACCCTCCTTCATACAATGAACACAGAAATTCAATTCACACTCAATCTCTTACATGAGAATTCTTCCTCCTCAGAATTGATCCATTCTGTGATCGATTTGTCTAAATTCACAATCAAAATTAAATGTGCAGACTCGTAAATCAATCAATCTCATAACCAATTTCATCCACACATCATATAACTCAGTATTGAGTACAAACTCAAAAATCGAGTTTCTATATTAAAATCAGTAACGACATAGGATTTTTCTGGCCTGATATTCTGTATCAGTGGCCTTTTCCTATTCTACAATCCGAAGGCTTACAAACCAAGAGCCCTGTTCCTATTCTAACTCCTCACTCGAGTTCTACTATGTCGTTTTTCCCTTTGAGGCTTACATTTTTTTATATAAAAAGGTCATGAAACTGATTTTGTTTTCAGTTCCTACATTTTCTCAACAAAATCCTAAATATCCTATTTAATCCCTAAGGATTCTCTTTTATCCCAAAATTAATGAAACCAAATATAAATTAAGATTTATAAAATCTCTCAAGCCCTATACACTCTCAACTCACTCATGTTCTCAAACATTCGAGAGTATTTACAATTTCCTCACAATATTTAATTAAAATCATTAAAACCCACTCAAATCACTCATAAAAGTCCAGCTCCTTTAAAAACTTAAAAACGTCTAAGTTTAATAAAATACATGGATTTTCCTTTTTGCCTAGTGCCCCTGCATCAGACTCCCAAGGTCAAAATTATTCATGATCTACTGATCATGTGCTTTTAAATCTTTCTCTCTTGTATCCCATACTTTGTTTTGTTGTTGTCCAACAACTGCATTATTTTTCAACTGCACTTTTCCAGGTTTCCATATCTTTCTTTGCATCTTACCTCCAACTATGCTCTCAAAATCTCTTCTTGTCTTTTCCTTGTTGAAATTTCTCTACTTTCTTGCTGCTAGTTGTTTCTTCTGAGACACCTTCATCATCAGTCTTCTGATGCTTTCAATTTCTATGTCCAACCTTTCTTCGATCTGGAAATTCCTCTTCCTCTTGTTGCTGCTTTCACTTTCTACTACTGTAACTGCTTTTACTTTTGCTATTATTACTGTCTTTAATATTTTTGTTGTTGTAGCCATCATAGATGTTGCTTCACCTGCTACTCTTGTTGTCCCACATGTTGCTTCTCCTGCATATGCCACCTCACATGTTGATGCCAACACTGTTGCTACCGCTGCCAGTGTTGCTGCCTCCCAAACTTCTTGAATATCTCTTAAGATATCTCCCTCTGCAACATTTTTCTTTTATTCATCACCTGCAAATTTACTTTTAGAAAATAAATTATCATTTAATTTTATACCTGCAGTAACATACTCATTTACTTCTCTTTGTATACTAGTAAGTAAAATCAAATTTGACAAACTAGTATCTGCTCCTTTCACAACTTCAGGCAATTTTACTCTAGTGTTTGCAATTTCTTCCTCTTGTTCAAATGTTTCCAGCAAACATTTTAGCCATCTCTTTTGTATTTGTTTCACATCATCAATATGCTGAAATTTAGTTTCAACATATCCCTCTTCTTCCTTGACAATCTTCAGTAATTTTCCTTCACCTCCTTGATTGATTATGGTAATAAAATCAATTTCCTCAAGCACTGTATCTTCATCTTCTATCAAAATAGAATTCTGATTCTCCATCACTGTGGTAATTCTGAAAGTCTACCGCATAGTTTTCTCTTGGCCCATCAGACAAGCCGATTCTTCCTTGTCACCAACAGTAACAAGTTTCTACATATGAGACATGACTTTCTCACCTTATTTATACAACAATTATTCTTCTTTAAAAACAACTCCAAGAGATGGATTGTCTTCTGCATCACCTGTAAACATAAACAAATTGTCAATTTTAAAATCACAAGACCTAATGGTCTCATTTGATGATCCAATCACCAAATCTTCTTTTTGCAGTTCTAAGTCTCTTTCAAGACCCAAAAGATTTTCATTGTCTTTCCCCTCTGACAACACATCAGTATGTTGTTCTGAGCTTCCTCCCAAATCAGTATGCTGAATTGCATCCTCCACGAGACTATCAGCTAGTCTCTGCTTTTTCCCTTTATCTGCTTCATGAATGTATCTCTGCTATGATTCACCAAAATGAACCTATTAATTTTTTTGAATCATTTTCTTATCCTCTGTTCTCTGATTGTCATTCATGAAAACTTTCTTGCCTTGCTTCTTCAGAAAATTATCCTATGTGTAAGTCCTTTGCTTCTCCAATTCTCTTCTCTGAAGATATAATTTTCTATACAATTCAAAAATCTCATTAGGAGTAGAACTTGGAAATTTCAAATTACTTTCAATACCTTCACTGGATTTTGACCCATCATCAAATGGTATTTCTTCTTCTGCTCCAATATTCTGCTGAATATTCTCATGAGACGTCTTTGTCTTCATGTCTTCCTGAGATCTTGCTATCTCAGCATTGATCTGAACATATTTCAGATTCAATTCTCTCTCCTTCTCTTTAAAAATCTTTAAATCTTGTTCATCTCCCTATGATGCACCTACAAACACACACAACTCATTCGTTTTTAAACCACAATACTTTTTAGTCTTTAAGTTGCTTTCTCAAGCACTTCCCTTTAAATAGATCTGCATGTGGAATCCTCAAATTCCATCTTTGACTCAAGAACTCTAAGTTCTTCTTTCCATAAGGAAATCTACTTTTGCCTCCAACTCATCTGTAATGGTTTCCAAATCACTCTCTTTCCTTCCAGTGGAAAGATCCATCCTCCTTTCTGGTTTTCCTCTTCTTGCAGCCAGTCCCTTAGTACCTCCAGTTGTACTTTCATCATCGAAATTTGTCTTTCTCTGACCTTATCAGTCATCTTACCTCTGTAGCATTATTTATAACCTCTTCTCTGATCCTCCATGATTATTTCCTCCATGAGCTTCTCACTCATCATGAGTTGCACTAGCCTCTGCAATAGCAAGCTCTCCCGCTGCCACTTACCTCACCAATCCGTTCACTGGACTTGGTATTTTGGCAAGCACTGGCTTCTGGAACCTCTTGAGCACTCTCTTCTGCTATCTCTTAGGCTATCTCTTAGGTTTACCCCGCTAAACCCACATTCTCCATCATCACATGCATATAAAAATGCATTTCAAATTTAAACCCCAACTTGATTCATTATCTGGGCAAACTCAATAATAATGCGAAAGCTTTTAAATCACTGATTTAAATTTAAAACCTAGATTCAAGTTCTATTTCGAAAGATTTATTATTTAAACAATGGTTATCAAACGATTGGAATACCCCATCCTATGATTTTTAATTCATACTATTCGAATTTCAAATAAACTCAAATATAAGCTTCCCTTTCAACCAAGCATTTGAGCTTTATAAAAACTCAATATTTAATATGCCCAGCCAAGTCTTTGGCTCTAAGTCTTTGGTCCTCACACCTTGTGGCCATTGCGAATCAACATTCACCTTATAATTAAACCCACTATATAATATGCCATAGCATAACAATTTCATATCAATGGTTTTTAATTAAAGGCTCACGGAATATTTCATTTCATTTAGACCCCACATAAACTTCAAATGTCAATAAACATTTACGCCATACCATTGATTAAAACCCATGCGCCAATATGCATGAATGTTCATTCATGCCCCACAACAATTATAAATTACCGGCATTAACCTCCATGCACAAAAATGATGCGAATGTCGTCGATCCTTTGATGGATATCATCGGACAGATATCGCATTACTTTCATCTCTGAATCTTATCACACAAAAACTTTGTGAAATTCTTGGTATTTAAATACCACTTCAAGCTACATGTCAAATGCTGGAATGTATCGCATTCCAAAAGGGAAAACTACTTACGGCTCAAAATTTGTGTGAAACCAGTGGTTTCATTCTCCCAAACCGCTTCACTGTTCATCACACATTTCTACCATTCTTTTGACTCATGCTCTGGTTCTTAAACTTGCACTTTCATCACTTTTGTTGTGCATTCTCATGATTCCACTTCACTACATCATTGCTGGTCAATGATGTTGTTCTGTTCCACGCCTTTGTTCAAAGTTACGCAACATTTCTGGTTTCGGAATACCACCACTTGCAACGTGTCAACCAAAGACCCTTATCGCGTTAAATTAAATGAATATGCTTACCAGCTTTGAAACTATGCAACACTGTTGGTTTCTTGGTTCAAAACCGCTCAACTTCAATTCTGATATTTGAACTGTGTGTTAAGCTTGATTTTCTTCTTTTACACTCGGCTCCTTCACTTAATGCTCTGGATTGATCTCTCAGGAATCGATTCAACCAACCAGAATCCCGATACAAAACGCACTCAATTGAAAATCTGAGATTTAACTACGTTTAACCAAATTTTGTTCCTCTCTACATGTTTCTGAGTAATGCTGTTCATTATTTGTCTTCAATATAATCATCAAACTCAACAAATTCTTGTATAGTAGCTTTCACACAAGAATCAATATCGATTTGTACAAATTGAGTCAACTTAATGGCATGGATCAGATGATGAATCGATCTTCATCGTTGGAATGTAGAGCTCCATTCAATTCAAGCATAGAATAGAAGGTTGCCTTGACTCTTCATTCACATAGGGAATTAATACATATAAGTCGATCTGACCCAGAAATATCAACGGAATTTGGAAAGGACAAGATTCTTCCTTTTCGTAGATGCTAATATACCTTAAATTGGCACCAGATTTAACACAGAGTATATATAACCCAACAATTTCAAGAAGAATCGAAACCCTCCTTCATACAATGAACACAGAAATTCGATTCACACTCAATCTCTTACACAGGAATTCTTCCTCCTCAGAATCGATCCATTTTATGATCGATTTGTCTAAATTCACAATCACAACTAAATGTGTAGACTCGTAAATCAATCAATCTCATAACCAATTTCATCCACGCATCATATAACTCAGTAATGAGTACAAACTCAGAAATCGAGTTTCTATATTAAAATCAATAATTACATAGGATTTTTTCAGCCTGATATTCTGTATCAGTGGCATTTTCTTATTCTACAGCTCGAAGGCTTACAAACCAAGAACCCTGTTCCTGTTCTAACTCCTCACTCTAGATCTACTCTGTCCTTTTTTCCTTTGAGGCTTACATTTTTTTATACAAAAAGGGTCCTGAAACTGATTTTGTTTTTAGTTCCTGCATTTTCTCAACAAAATCCTAAATATCCTATTTAATCCCTAAGGATTCTCTTTTATCCTAAAATTAATGAAACTAACTATAAATTAAGATTTATAAAATCTCTCAACCCCTATACACTCTCAACTCACTCATGTTCTGAAACATTCGAGAGTATTTACAATTTCCTCACAATATTTAATTAAAATCATTAAAACCCACTCAAATCACTATAAAAGTCCAGCTGCTTTAAAAACTTAAAAACCCCTCAGTTTAATAAAATGCATGGATTTTCCTTTTTTCCTAATGCTGCTGCATCACCTATCAACTTGAAAATCCCCACAAAATCATCCCTCATGGTATCCCAGTGGTGGGTGTGCTGATGTAGCTCTACATCCAAATACTATGCGATGGGGATTGGTCCCAAGGCATGAATAAATAGGTGGACCCCTTCGTCCCAGGTCCTTTCACACCACAGCTCCATCCATGCTGACAAGTGCTTGCGTGGATCCCAGTGGCCAAGGAAAATCTCCATGGGTAGGTGAACCAGAGGATCATCATCCTGCGACATTCTTCCCAATCCTGAAAATTCCCCTTATGAGTTTCCCACCACCGTGCAGGGGTCACATGCATGGATAGGTTAAGAGCCCACATTCTTCGTTTCCTTGGGATTTATTCTTCGAATGCTTTAAGAAAATCCCTAATACTACCATAATCATCAAAGTAAGGCAGCTCTCTTACCTCTGAGGAGATACACAGAAAATTATTTGTGATCCTAAGACACCATAGTGCAGATACGTCATGCAACTGGTTCTACCAATTTTCGGTCTCCCCATCAGAATCAGAGAGGCATTCACTATCTTTCTCCTAGAAAAGGATGCCAACAGCCGTAGGGTTAATCCAATCCTTGTCCCGAGCGATTAGTTTATAGATATGATCAACGTCATCTTCTTCACGCATGGGTTCTATATATTGCTCTCCTCTGTTGGGTCTAGAGGGACTATTACTCTCATACCCTCATTCTAAAAAACCATGCTCCTTTTCTTCAAGTTGATAATGCCTCCCATGTCTCTAGACTAGTCCAGTCTTAGGAGCAGAGGATAAGGGTCCGCATCCTCTACAATTTGAAATCCCTCAAAATCCACGTATACCTTAAATCTTGCGATATATAATGTAATTTTTTATAGTATCCCCAACAGTATGATCTTCTGTTAGTTATCCATGCACAGCTATAGAGTAGACCATTCCAGATTAGGTTTTCCCATCCTCTGCCACATCTGTTTTGATAGAACATTCACATCGAATCCCAAATCCAGGATGACCTGATCCATTTCATAATCATCAATCTGCGCAGTTAGCCGCATTTCCCAACCAGCGCATTTCTTATGCCTATAAAGTTTGTGGACATCTTTCACCTCCATTGGAGGGTCAGTCTTTTCTGCGCAACTCTCTATCAATTCTTGAAGGTTCTCTACTGCCTTCTGGTTGTGTAGAAACTTCATAAATGCCTGTAGGAATGGTATAACTTCTTTGTCTAATTTTAGATTTGTTGAGCCTTGGAGGTAGATGCCTCACTTTTGGTAAAGTCTGTGCGATCTTCTAGGAAGGTTTCTTTCTCCTTGTGTAGGTCCAAGCTTTCATTTTTTATAGCAGCTTTTAGGATAAGGGGTTCAGTCAAAGCTCTTTTCTCAAGTCCTCCATTAGCTATGCCATTGTGTGTAATGACATTAATATTGGGTTCCTCATCACGTGGTTCCGCCATAACCCTTTGTACATTCTACTTTGGTGTTTGTTGTTTTTCCTGCATCTTTGCTATCAGTACCGGGAAATCTTCGATCACATAATCTAATCATCTGCCATATCTAGAATATTGTCATTCAGGGTTTGGACAGTACCTTACAAAGTGCCCTACTTATCCACAATTATAGCAGATCAATTTTCCTCTTCATCGACCTATGCTTCCACCTCTCCCCCCACCAGCCTCTAGCAGGAGAGCGTCCTCATCCTGAGGGGGATAGTGGTGATGAAGGGTCAGCCTGTACCCTGTACAGGTTTCCTCTGTCTATTATTAAGTCATATGTCCAGCAGTTGTATTCGTCATGTCCCACAGATGAGTAGAATCGACACCATTGTTTCTTCAACTCTCGAACATAGGCACCAAGATGGAGGCAGTGGTTGGTATCATGTAGTCCAGCTACTCGGAAGTTGACACACCATAATGTGGGGGTGCTTGGTCCTGCAACCTCTTTAGGGCACAATGGTTTGGGCCCCCTAACCTGCATGTAGTCCACCAGCAGAGGGCACTGAGCCTTGGTGTGACCCGACACCCTGCATCTTATGGACCAAACATCTAGAATAGCTTATTTTCCTCATTCATTTCGTAAATTCTTGATTTCGAGGTGCATTTCCTCCAACTAGCCCTGGATATGTTGTACCCCAAACTGGGTATCGTCTCTTGGCAAAACTTCTAGCTTCATGGAAATCTCCAAGGCTTTTTCTTGTGTGTCAATTGCTTTCCAACCCATAGGACCGCGCAGGTGAGGTAATAGCATCAAAATGAACCATTCCTTTTGTTGCCTATCCTCATACTTAAATTCCCCATCCCTGATAACCTTCTTTAGCCATTGATCAGCCTCCCATATAGACTCAGTGGGTCCTTTTTTAAAATATTTCAAGTCAGTCACTAGTTGAGAGTAGGACTTAGGCTTCCAAAACTGTTGTTTTAAGGCATCCTTAATTTCTTATATTGATGGGTCTGCATGCTTGCCAATGTACCCCATGAACCAATCCAAGGCCCTTCCCTCAAAGGCTAGGGATAGCTACACTCTTTTTACAACATCGCTAGCAACATTCTGCGCAGTCCATATTGATTCCGCTATGAACAAAAATTGGTCCATGTCTTCATCCCCCACACCCTTGAAGGTGGGCAGCTTTGTGTGTGTAGCCATATCTTCTTTTGGTAGTGGTGGAGGGGTAGGGGAGTTCTTGCCCTTACGTTGATTTGACAATGGTGTGCATGCACAGATGGCTCTCTTAAGGGGATGTAGATGGATCTATCCCCTTCTCGATTGACTCTATAGTACTTACCACTTTGTGTTGTACTCTCACCCTGATCAGAGGTAATTCATTCGGTGTGGCTGCACAAAATGTCTTTTTTGCACAGTAATACTTCAATCAGTAGCGAAAATGTTCGCAAGAACTTACCTCAGAATCCTTTGAAGAACCTCCACTCTGCTTCAGAGCAGGATACAAATTGATCGACCGTGGATCCTGTTTCAAATCCTCCTAGCACACTATCCACCCAGTGATCTACAGTCCCGGTGATTGTATTGTTAGCCTTCTCCAACTGTTGAATCAATTCCAGAGTCCACTGCGTAACTTGATCATCCTTCCAACACGTCTAGAATTATACTAGCCTTGCCAGCCACTCCTGTAGCTCGTGCATGAAAGTCACAAAGAAAATTTCATATACTTCTGTGAAAATATATTTTTTCTTCCACCTTTCAGTCGTTAGCTTTGTGTAGCAATTCTCTTTTATGGAAAATTCCAAAATCTATTTTTCAAACCAGTCTTCAAGCTCTAATTTCTCAGGCCACCAATGACCTCATGGAATTACCCGATATTTCTCTCAAACTTCTCCTGGTCCCAACAACAAAACGATTTGTTGGCTTGATGGGTCCTCACCCAGGTTCGGATTTAAGGTTTTCCAACAAAACCCTAAACTACTGGCCCTTTCGACAATGACCTACTTTTGCAAGCCAAGGTCTCACCTGAAGTAGTATGGGTGGGTGTTGAAACCAGGTTTCCGCACCCTGGGAGAAAGTGGATAATTAGGGCAGTCCTGTTGAGATCTCTCAGGTTCCAACAGAAGTAGTCTTATTACCGAGCCCTTAACAGTATAGGAAGCGAATCTTACAACCTCATAGACATCATGTAAACATAAACAAGGATACTATCATTAAACAGATCTCAGCAACACCTTCGCATCCATGTGCGCATTCGTAATTATCATCACAGAATAACACAATCACACTTAATTTCGATAACGCAAACACAATTGCAGCTAATTCAGATAACAAATAGATACTTCAATACATTTTGCATTCATTAATCATCCAAAACCAAGTTACAAACCCAAGTCACAACCCGCGCACACAGCCAGCAGGGTCCGCACATAGCAGGACTGAGGATCTCCGCGCACACTGTTAGCAGGAGTCCTTACCCAATACTACCCAAAACAGATCTCAATAGTTTGTACTTAGCATCAATCGTACTTACTTAGTCTTAGAATCAAACTATCTATCTATTTATATCATCATATCCTGCGCTATCCTGTGGTCTTAAAACCTTGGTTTGCGGACTCTAGGTCTACCCTTTCACCCGCCCCAAAGCCCCTGCACTAGACTAATTAATACAAAAATATATATCAAAAACGCAGCTAGGGGACCCTGTTCCAACAACCTATTCCATTGTAACATTTTCACTACGTCAACATTGGATGCATTTAGTTGTTATTAAAACATGAATTGTTCACTTATTTGTTATTGTCCTTTTGCTCACTTCAGTTTGTCTATTAAATGCTTAAGTATTTCATTTTCAATATCAAAATGCTTTTGGTTAAGGAATATGTTATATTGTAATTTTATGTAACATGGTGAGACTCATTTAAGTATCATTTGTAAAAAATACTCAAAAAAATATTTCTATATATATATATTTTTTTATGTTATGCATTTTCTTGTAAATGAAAGTAATATGCTTCACAAGTAACCAATTTCCCATTTATTTTGTCTCCAAGACCAAGGACTTTGTACGTATCTCATTTCATGCTACTATATGAAACTTAGTGGAAAGAAAATAAGAAATAAGTTGTTTGAGTAAGAGAAGTTTAGACCGTGAACTAAGGAACATTTTTTTTTAAAGAAATGCAAAACCTGCAATCCATGTGCTCTTGACTTATTTACTCATTCTTTTGTCTTTTGGATAAAAAATATTTTCAATCATAGTATGGTTATAAATAAAAAGTTGATAAATTTGATTTCCTTTCTTAAGGACACCTCGTGAAGCCACACCATAGTGAGCACTATGTTTCTTACTTTTAAAGGCTCTTTGTCTTGGGATTGATTTTTTTTCCATTTAATTTGTTTGTATGTTCGTGGACATTTGAAATGGTTGAGTTATTGGAACACTTTAAGGATTGAATCATTTTTTTTTGTTTTATATCATATTATTGTAATGGTGTAATTAATTTTCAATTGTATAAAAAATATTTATTCTTTCTTTTAGTAAGCGAATCCTTTCGTTAAATATTGTTTGTTTCATCATTTCGCATTTCTATTGGGTCTGATAATTTGACATCAATACTATTTTCTCGTCTTCCAGAATTTCTAGGTTTTGACAAAGGAATATAAAACGAAATAGATATGGATCGAGTTGATGTTTAGTAATAGAGTTGGATATGGACAGAGATGATGTTTAGTAATAGATTTAGTTATTACTGGATTTATATGCTCAAATATTTAATGACTTTTTTCAATTTAACTATTACAAATTACAATGGATTGGTCAACCGCTATTATTTTTTTTATCAATAGCATAGTGCATAATGAACTAGCAATACCTGTATATCTGAACAAGATATTATTTAAGGTTTCAGTAAGTGCAATGATGTGGTAACATCCATGACATTGTAGTTATCTTGCACTTTCTCTTACATTTGCATTCATATATCTTTCCTAATTGAAAATTTTCAACCAATGGAAGATGAAACTTTGTATTTTTTATTTGAACAACTAGGATGATGTGGTAACATTCATGGCATTGTACTTATCTTGCACTTTCTCTTACATTTGCATTCATATATTTTTTTTTATTGAAAATTTTCAAACAATAGAAGATGAAACTTTGTATTTTTGATTTGAACAATTAGGATATTTTTAAGGGAAAAAGGAAAGAGGAATAAGCATATTTACGATTTTTTTAAATGAGAAAATCTACCTTGGTTGTCTTTTGATGTTATCTGTATAGTGTGGATGATATGGGTTCTAGAGACCTATGGTATACATGTTTGCACTTTTGAATGAGAAAATATATTTTAAATCATGATAATTTGTAGTTGTTTCTAGTATATTTAGCTGAATATAAATAACAAGTCTTCATTTAATAGTAAACATATTTGAAATTAGAAAGGAAAATGTTGAGATCATGTTGATTTCAAATCATGAGTACTTTGAAAATGTAAAAAAAGGATTGAAATTGAGTAAAATCTATCATGTTGATCACATAATTCATGTAGAGAACTTGAAACATAAATGTGGCATGCATTTACAATAAAAAAGTGCCTTGTGGTGACAAGTGAAAAAAAAGAAGTAAAAACAGTGACATTGCCACCACGTGAGTCTTGTTTTAAAAATTGAGCATGGTATATTTAATTATTTTCAAATTTCCTTATTTTATATACATTATTAAGACTCATATGGGTCTTATTAATGTGTACATGGTTTACCATATTTATCCATTATTTGAATATAAAATATTTTGTAAAAGAAATTTGAAATTATGTATTCAAAAAATAGTTTATAAAAATAGTTTATTCATTTTTTATAACAATAATTTATTTAATTATTTTTATTATGTGTCTTTTCAATTCTTAAAAACATTATAAAGAGATTTATAAAATATTATCACTAAATTATTAGACATTTTATGGTGAATATGTAGATTTAGAAAAGAACTTTTGTTATAAAAGCATTGTTTATACACTTATAATATTAGTTCCATGAACTAAGATGGAAAATGAAACTCAACTTAACCTTCACATTGTAGGTTATGTTGTGATATTCATGTAATTTGTGTACTATGTAGCATTCATGAAAGTGCAAGAATGGAAATGATGTGAAAATAGAATCATTTAAATGTTACTACATAAATTTATGAATTTGGAACTTGAAGTGGAAATTATAATCTATCTGTTTTTTTTTTTACCATGAAAGGAAACCGAACATGTATGAATAATGTAGCTTCAAAAAGAATGTGTTGGCATGAAAAATCGTGTGATATGTATGCTCACTTAAACATAGCCCATGATTTCAATTGTTAACACTATCTGACACTCTTGCTACTCTCATTGCTGTTATAGTTCCTCCCCCTCTTGGAAATGAAATTATGAAGGGGAGTTTAAACTCACCCTCACTATATAATTTAGTAGAAGTCATTGCCTTCAAACAATTGATCCTTTTCCTCAAGAAATCTTCCTCCATACCCTCATTGTATAGGTATGTGAAGAGATCATAATCCACCATTTACATCATTTTTTTCAATTTGTACTTCACCATAAATCCCTTTCCCTTGTTCAAAAGCCCAAGGTGCCTCTCTTTACAGATATTTTACATTCCCTAAACACCATGGACCTCTTGATGCAAAAAAATTGTAGGGATCTAATCAAAGGAACTATCTCCTATTAATTTTTTAGAAAGGATATTACACATTCATTTTTTAGCTAAAATAGCATAGATGTCTCAATTAAAAAAATGAACCCTATTTCATTAAACCTTGGAAATTTCATCTAAATAAGTGGACCCAATATTTCAATATCGAGGTTGATGTCCCAAATGAAGTTCCTATCTATTCAAGAATCCCCATATAACTTTCATTATTAGAATTATGGATCCAAGGTATCCATTAGAAACACTTTCGGAAAATACATAGACAAATTAGGCCCTAAGTATCCCTTATTTACTTTTTCTTGAAATTATGTGGAGGTAGATTTGGAAAACACATCTTTCCCTCTGGGTTGTACAACTTGCTAATTGGCATGGATTTTCTGGTAGTGCGTAGGGAGAATTTGTATTAATATAATAAAACATTGGAATGTAACGATGATGAAGGAGGGCCTGGGTAGTTGCAAGTGATGTGGAAGCCTGTCTCCATATGCTATATTTTAGCTTTTCAATTAATGAAATGCAGTAGAAAAGGATGGCCCATGTACGTGATTCAACTGACTATATCAAAGAAGGATAGATTCAAGTGAATAATTATAGACCGCACAATATTGCATGAATGCAGTGACATATTTCTTGATGAAATGATAGGATTTCTAGCCAAGAGAGACATCAATTCATTAATATAGTTACCACTAGGAGTGGTTCCTGTGTCCATGGCACCCTATCAAATGAGCTCACATATGTTAGTATAGATAAATATTCAACTAGAAGAGATGTTAGAGAAAGGGTGCATTAGACCCAAAATGTCACCCTAGGGAACTCTAGCACTATTTATGAAGAAGAATAATGGAACCCTTAGGTTATGCATCAATTGCAGATATTTAAACAAAGAAACCATTAAAAACAAGTATAAATTTCCCAATATTGATAATTTATTTAAACAATTGAGATGAGCCACAATGTTTTCAAATATTGACTTCAGGTTTGAGTATCATCAAGTTTGGATCAAGGATGAATATATCCACAAGACTATACTTGCAACCAAATATGGGCACTATGAATTTTTAGTGGTGCCATTTGTGTTGACAAATGCACTAGACACATTTATGTGCATAATGAGTAATTTTCTCAACAAATACTTGGATAATTTTGTGGTTTTTTGTATTGAATACATTTTATTTTATTAGAAGAGCAAATAGGAGAATGGAGAAAGCCTCGAGGCCATGTTATAGGAGCATGAAATATACATTAAGCTCAACATGTGTGTTTCTTACAATATCAATTATACTACTTGGGTCATGTTATTTCAAAAGGAGGAGTGGAAATTGATATTGAAAATATCAAGGGCATACTAGAGTGGTCTTCTACCAAGAATCTAATAGAAGTTGGATATGTTATAAGGTTGGCCAAATTTTGTAAGATATTTAAATAAGGATTCTCAAGGATAAAACATATAATTACTACATTGAAAAATAAGGGAGAAAGTTTTCAATTAACATTTGAGTGTGCAATGAGCTTTGGGCAACTGGAGCACCTTCTCATACATGCTCCTGGTCTAAAAATTGTAGACTTGGATAATGATTTCCTAGTTTGTCTAGACGCATCAAAAGGAGGAATTGATAGATTTATATTGCAAGAATTACATGTTAAGAGATATGATTCTAAGAAATTAAATGAGCTTGAGAGTAAATATTTGACACATTATTTATAGTTTGCAACCGTTGTGCGTGCTTTCAAAATGTGGATTTAGTACCTTCTTTGGAGAAATTTTATATCAATGATAAATCACAGTGGACTAAGGTATTTATTTGATGATCCTTAGTTTAATTCTAAATAAGTTGGATCGAAGGCCCTTATTAGTGAATTTGATTTTTAAATCAAGAACATTAAAGAAAAGGAAAATTGAGTGGTCGACACACTTAGTCGAAGCATGCAACTAATACACATGGCATCCATAAGCACATGTGAGAAATAACTGAAAGAGAGGATTAGAGAAGCATTGCAAGGAGATGGGAACTTCCAACATGTAAGTAAGTGCATGTAGAATATTATCAGCTAAGGGGCCAATTGGAGAAAATTATTATCCAACCAAAGATGAAATATTGTTGTTCGATGGCATTTTATACCTATCGAATGTAACTACTTGAAGAAACTCATAATGGATGATTTTTATAGAGTACCATATCCACGTCACCCAGAATATCAAAAGATGTCAATAGCCACTCAAAAAACATATTATTGGTCAAGGATAAAGAAATAAATTGAAAATTATATTTCCAAATGCTTTAAATTCCAATAGGTATGTGGAATCCAATCACCTAGTAGGATTTTTGCAATCAATAGAAATTCTAGAATGGAAGTGGGAAGTTGTATCAATGGACATCGTCATTGGACTACCAAGAACCCTCAAGAAGCATGATGCAATGATGGTAGTGGTAGGAAAGATTAGAAATACAAATCACAGTATATGTGCAAATTACACCTATAAGAAAAATGAGATTTCCCAATTTTTTATGATGGAAATCTTCTGATTGTATGTCATGACCAAGAAGATCGTATCTCATCACGATGTAATTTTACCTCAAATATTTGAAAGGATTTATTTAAAAGATTTAAAACACAATTAGCTTTGAAAAAAACATATCACCTTCATACATATGGATAAACAAAAAGAGAAAGTACAAATTTAAAAGACATACTCAAGATGTATGTCATGCAACAACCCAAGAAATGGGAAGATTTTCTACCCTTGGTAGAGTTTTCTTATAATAATTTCTATCAAGAGTACTTAAAGAAAGTACAATATCCCAATCAGTTGAGATATTCCAGTGGATAAAGTCACACTTGAGCCATAAATATCAAAGTAAATGGAAGAAATGATAATTAGAATAAGGAAAAAATTAAAGATAGTGCTAGATAAGATACATAAAACCATAAAAGAATACAAAAGGAATTTAGAGTAGGAGAGAATGTATATCTTGGAATCATCCCAATAGAGGTTCCTTGAGAGTGGGATCATATGCCATGTTAGCACCAAGATATGATGGACTTTGAGCTAAATCCCTATTGTACTTCCCTTAGTAAAGAAACATCCAAATATTGGATTTGGGTCGAGAGTGTCCATTTGCAATAAATTGCAATGTAGTTGTGACTATGGTTAAGTGGAGAGTGGTTGTAGGTTTAAGGGTAAAATTCAATTTATATTATTATACTTACATTGTTTTGTAGTATTTTATAATAATATTAAGCTAGAAATATATAAGTTTATTGTAAAACTAAATTGGGAACTACAGGATGAGTTATATAAATGTTGGTGAGTAATTTACAACATAGTTTTCCAGCATAACACATGTTCCAACTAGGAATATTAAAGAGCCTTTGAGCTTTCATAAATTTTAAGATTTGTTTAGACCGTGATGAATCTAGAAGTGAACATCCATATAATTCCATGGCATCTAGTCATAGTTACTTTCACACGAGAACATGCATGGAATATGGGTGTAAATGTCTATCAATATTGGGATAAATTAAGCCATAATATGGATATGTTAAAGAATTAATAAATATCATAGGCATATGTTTTTTTTGGCTGTAAATTCCATCCTAAGCTATGATAAAAAAGCAAATTACTTTCATGCATTTGAGACAAAATTCCTTCCTAAGTTATGTGAAGAAAAGCCTAAAATAAAAAATTAAGAATATTTATGTGAAATTTAAACCTAAATTCTATAAAGGCACTCCCCACATTTAGTGGAAATATTCCCTCTTTCACTTATATTTTTGGTGAGCTAGATTTATTCACTATGTGAAAGAAGGAAATATGTACAAATGTAATCTTGATGTTTTTATTAGTCCCTGCCGCCTGCGGCATGGCAGGTACTATAGTAATCGAAACGATATGGATAGCATTACTTTCAATGACTTTTTTAGACAATAACCAATGTTTTACGCTGAATGTATTTTTTGATAGTGTAATTTTTTTTTGCCGTCTTATTTGTCCTCTTCCCGAGGCAGGAGGCTCTAACCATATGCTATATTCACGATTGTCTTTCTTATTTTGCAACATTTTGCGATTGCTAAATTAATGTTAACATTAATTTAAAGCATTAAATGTTATCGGCTAATGACTTGGGTTTTTGACTATATATTAAAACATCTTAACACTACATCTATGACATCATGCTAATACGGTAGGCACATCCTCCATATCTGCATGTACGCTACCACTATGCTAGTATGGCAGCCAACCACGTGCATGTACTCTGCCACCATGCTAGTACAACAGCCACCTCCCATATTTGCATGTAGGCAAAGACAAATCCACTGCTTGTGCAACCTGTTCGCCTATTGAAAAAAACATCATGCATGTATGCTCTACCTGAGTTAGAGGCGGGTTCCTGGCGGGTTCGCTCTCTGTAACTACATGAAGAACAATGAAAAGATAAGATATCTGCAAGCCCAAATACAACTTTCTCAAGAGTGCAGAAAAAAAGTAGAGCAAGCTAGAATTAAGCGTATTAAGCAAGGGGAAATAGGAAGAAGTCCAGAAGAGTTATTTCGATGGCAGATGCAAGTAAGAAGCCTAGAGGCCACAAGTAAGTCAATCTCATTCCTAAACGTTTTTGTAGTTATTTGTGCGTGGTTCTGGGGTTCTGATGCTTTTTCTACTTGTTACGCTCTTATTGTCATCTGTGTGTGTATATCATGCAGTCTGCTTGAGGAGTTTGACATGGTGAACTCAGTGGAGAGGGGAAATGGCGTCTATGGAAGATATTGCAGTGGTGGGAGTCATAAATTTCTTGATTTCCATTTCATTTCTGTTTGCTTTTGCATTTCTGAGATTGCAGCCGATGAATGATAGAGTATACTTTCCGATATGGTATCTGAAGGGGTTGAGGAAAAGTCCGAGGCATTCATCCAGATCAAATTTGGATTGGGAAAGTTTCTCAATTTGGATTGCAGGACGTACATGCGATTCCTGAATTAGATACCGGAGGCTCTCAGAATGTCAGAGCTGGACTTCACGGATCACACAGGCCTTGATACTGTTGTTTATCTTTGGATATACATACATTCTTGGGTAAGTAAACCTACTCTGCAATACTTCTCATCTTTTTTTTTCAAACGGCATAGAATTACATTCCAGTAATAAATACTCAAATTCTCTGAGATATTAGAGTTGAAAAGGGAAATGACAATAATTCAGTTAGTTGAATTTATCTCATGTAATATTAGATATCTATTTATTTGAATTTATTAGATATCAAATGGAAATATATTAATCCCCTAGGCAAATATATACTTGACGTTACTGTTAAAATTACAGTGCTAGAATCTAATTACAGTGCTACAATATAAGCATCACCCACTGTGGTGTTTCATAAAACACAAAAAAGGCTGCGGTAATAACTCCATGGAACTTTTATGAATTTGAAAGAAAAAATAATACAAAAACAAAATTCCACTAAAAATCCAACAAAGACAAGAGAGTTCCACTAGAAGAAACACAAGGATTCATTTCTATTATCGCCGCATAAAAATACTGAAACAAGGAATTAATAGCTCCATAGTCTGCCTCCCTCACAAATTGAACGCATGACCTGAACGTAGAAATTAAACACGTGATTCACCCTGTTCTTCTTCTGTCATAGTTGGTTAATTTTAATGAAGTGCGGCGATGTATTTAAGCTTACCAGGTAACTAAGACTGGGCTCAAATCTGAGATGATGCAGAGGTGAACAGACTGGAAGGAACTGTCAAATGACTGTCGTGTGAATCCAGCTTTTGCTAATGCAGAGACTACTTGCTGTTATTGTTCTTGTCTACTACCAAGGTAACTGACTGGAACTGTAGCAGCGTTAAGCTTAATTCCCAGCCAGGGTTTTATCTCTTAGGAAAATAATTTTTATGCTATCAGGCAATGGACTATTTCTCAGGCAAATATAGGCATCAGGATATCTAGACGCAAATACAGATTTCAAGGTTTTTTCATTAGAGTGACGCATACACGTGCATTGCATGCATCCAACATGTAATAGTTGTAGATGTTTCATGTTTTTTATTTTTTAATTATTCAATTTATTATAAATACTTAATAGTTGTAGATGTAGATGTTTCATGTTTTTTATTTTTTAATTATTCAATTTATTATATATGTAGTTTTTTTCTTCTTCATTAAATTTACATATGTATGCAAAAACACACCCCTTAGTTATTTTATTGTTCTATATTTCTTAAATAAAGAGCTTGGACCAATTTGGAATTTCAAAGTATTGGTAACTCTAAGGTTGTTCTATATTTCTTAAATAAAGAGCTCGAACCGATTTGGAATTTCCAAGTCTGGGAAACTTTAAGGTTGGAACCGTTGAAATTTGGAATTCAGAGAAAAAAATTAAGACTCTGCCACATCCCGTGGTAACAAGAGTGTTGTAGCTAGTTGCTGTATTTTCCACTCGAGCGCATATCATATTGCATGCCAGTCACGGTTTGATTCAAATTATTAACTGTAATCTACCCAAAGCCCATGCTTTGAGTGATCATAAACTGCTATAAACATGTCATAGCCTTGCTGTAAATCTGTTACAAGTCTTTTACAACACCTATTATAATGCACTTATATTCATGTTATATATATATATATACATTATGAGCTGTCATAAGCCTGTCATAACACTAACACTTATTATGGCCCAGTTATAACCACGTTATATACTTGAAACAACTTGTTTGTTATCATCCTGTGATAAACCTGTTATAACATGCTTTTTTATTTCTGTTTGATAACGTTGGAAACCTGGAGGTACAGGAAAATTCCTGGTTTTGATCAAATTGATCTCTTTTAGCAGTTTGCATGAGAGAGAATTCAATTCGCCATTTATATACTTGAAACAACTTGTTTGTTATCTTCCTGTGATAAACCCGTTATAACATGTTTTTTTATTTCTGTTTGATAACGTTGGAAACCTACAGGAAAATTCCTGTTTTTGATCAAATTGACCTGTTTTAGCAGTGTGCATGAGAGAGAATTCAATTTCCCATTTGGACTATTCAGTTGTTTTTATAATTTCTTATTCATAAAGAGGCGGCTAGGCCATTTAAGAATAATTCAACTTCATTATTTAGTTTCATGAGAGACATCTAATTTCTGATAACATGTACGTTCGCAGTTTTGATTAGATATTTTATGTTTTAATCGAAGTTCTACTACTACTATCGGCTGAGACTTAAGGATTTTATACTTATATAAACTTTTAATTTCCAAAAATAAGATTTACTAATTCCATTAATGAACATGTAACTTTATCAAGAAGTATAAAGCTTGTGAAATACATGTGGGTAAAAAAGCCTTTGCAGAAGTAAAAAATGTGTGGAAGTAAAACCTCTACCGCCGTAAAGCATGTGTTAAGGTAAAGCCTTTGCAGAAGTAGATCATGTGCAGAGGTAAAGCCTATGTCGAAGTGGAGCATGTACACAAGGAAATCTTGTGTAGAATTAATGAATGTGTGGAGATAAATCATCTGCAGAGGTAAACATGTGTGCAGGTAAATCGTAATTTCCACTCAGAAGGTAAAGAAACAATTTATTTAATTAAAATTGTTTTTGGAAATTTATCGAGATATTTTAATTTGGGCACAAATAATAAAAACAAAGTTTGCGGTGAATGAACCAAAAAGAGGGTAATAAATAATTATTTATCTTCTTTGTACTTTTGCTTAATTAGTTAAAGTAGAAATGAAGTAATAAAATCATATAATTATGGAAAGAGAGCTACTAATTTCAAAGTAAAAAGTTTACCTAATAGATATAATTTATTGAAAGTTACAATCACATGTTAATAATTGTAGAGGTGATTCATGTGCCCACGAGTAAATGCCATGGCATGACCATGTGGTTGTAGTGTCAACAAGCCACACCTTTAAGGTGCGACATGTGGCATTGGATACCATTTCACTATCATGTTTCAGACATATGAACATTTTGACCATCTAGATGTGGTGCTATATATTGGTGTCTAGATTCTGAACAGATACAATTGATATGATTGGAAAGATATAGAGGAGTATAAGATGATGGAAACCTTAGAAGTTGGGTTTTAGGTGATTAAAATAAAGAAAAAATTGTGTATCATATTTACTTAATTAAGAATGAGGGACTTGGTATGTTACATATTATGAAGATAAATTTTGTACTTTTATTGGCAAGTAAATCAAATCAGAATTTGTATTTTGAAATCTCGATACAAAAATAATATTAAAAACATCAAAATTATTAATAATATTTCAAACCTCATATTGAAAGTTTTTAAGTGACTAGAAATACAAATTATGGTCTTACATACAAATTTGAAAATAATTTTTAACCCACCTATTACTTCTAATACCTTTATATTTGTTGGGGAGACAGAGGATTCAATCACACAAATAACACGAATATTTCACACACGAACAATGAGCTGTGGCTCTTCAATTAATCATAAAACTTTGAATCATAAAACTCTCTTGAAAACAATGAACCCGTGAAGGGTATTTAATCTAATTGACATGCACACACTCTCACACATAACTGAACTTAATCAACTCGCTTAACTCACTGTCTAACTCGCTCACCAAATCTAACTGTAACTCAACTCAACTAACTCCACTTAACTATTTGTCTAACTTCTGCATGAGGAAGTAATTATATATTTTAACACTCCCCCTTAATTACGACCTCTAAACTAAAACATAACTCATGACAACTCAAACATGCCTGCTGGTCTATGTCTCAGCTAGGCTTACAACACCCAAGTTTCTTTTGTGAAACTCAAACAAATCTACTGCTAATGGCTTTGTAAAGATATCAACCAATTGATCACTCGTTCTACAAGGCTTCAAGTGAACTTCTCCATTGCTCACAAGTTCTCGAATAAAATGATATCTAGTATCAATGTGCTTGCTCTTTTGATGAAAAACACTATTCTTGGATAGTGCTATTGCTGATGTGTTGTCACAGTATATCGTTGTTGATCCTTGTTGTTTCTACTTGAGTCCATCCAAACTCTTCTTAACCATACTGCTTGAAATGCTGCTGAATTTGCTGCTACATATTCTGCTTCTGCTGATGATAATATCACAATAGGCTGCTTTTTAGATGCCCATGCTATCACACCTAAACCGAGATGGACCTATCCAAGAATAGTGCCAATCCAACTCTATTCAAAAGATTGGTTGACAGCCTCATGTATCTCACAGCTACAAGACCAGATATTATGCAGGGAGTGAGTCTGATTTCCAGATTCATGGAAACTCCAAAAGATACGCATTGGAGTGTTGGAAAAAGAATTATGAGATACATAGTTGGAACCAGAGATTATGGCATAATGTATGCAAGTACAGAAAAAAAAGAATTGATTGGATATATAGATAGTGATTTTGCAAGAAGTTTGGATGATCGGAAGAGCACATCCGGTTATGTGTTCCATCGCATTGGAGTGTTGGAAAAATAATTCTGAGATACATAGTTGGAACCAGAGATTATGGCATAATTTATGCAAGTACAGAAAAGAAAGAATTGATTGGATATATAGATAGTGATTTTGCAGGAAGTTTGGATGATCGGAAGAGCACATCCGGTTATGTGTTCCATCTCGGTTCAGGTGTGATAGCATGGGCATCTAAAAAGTATCCTGTTGTGACCTTATCATCAGCAGAGGCAGAATATGTAGCAGCAACTTCAACAGCATGTCAAGCTGTATGGTTAAGAAGAGTATTGGATGGACTCAAGCAGAAACAGCAAGGATCAACAGCGATATACTGTGACAACACATCAGCAATAGCACTATCCAAGAATAGTGTGTTTCATCAAAAGAGAAAGCACATTGATACTAGATATCATTTTATTCGAGAACTTGTGAGCAATGGAGAAGTTAACTTGAAGCCTTGTAGAACGAGTGATCAATTGGCTGATATCTTTACAAAGTCATTAGCAATAGATTTGTTTGTGTTTCACAAAAGAAACTTGGGTATTGTAAACCTAGATGAGACATAGACCAGTAGGCATATTTGAGTTGTCATAAGTTATGTTTTAATTTAGAGGTCGTAATTAAGGGGGAGTGTTAAAATATATAATTACTTCCTCATGCAGAAGTTAGAAAAATAGTTAAGTGGAGTTAGTTGAGTTGAGTTACAGTTAGATTTGGTGAGCAAGTTAGACAGTGAGTTAAGCGAGTTGATTAAGTTCAGTTATGTGTGAGAGTGTGTGCATGTCAATTAGATTAAATACCCTTCATGGGTTCATTGTTTTCAAGAGGGTTTTATGATTCAGGGTTTTATGATTAATTGAAGAGTCGCAGCTCATTGTTCGTATGTGAAATATTCGTGTTATTTGTGTGATTGAATCCTCTGTCTCTCCAACAATCTT